>CM021106.1:99730603-100078290 GCA_007115665.2 Sequoiadendron giganteum
CCATTCTTCATTATTTTACAGGTTGACATCTAGAAGAAGAGACCTGCCATTTGCTTTTCATCAAGATTTGAAGCCTAAAACAAAGATCTTTTTTAGCATTCTTCGTGAATTTGAGATTGGGAACCACAGAAGCTCACTTTTTCAAGGTCCATTTTTCTAGGGCATCAATTTTCAGAAACAAGAGGTCATCTTTTATGATTTTCATCGTTCTAGGTCTCTCAATTTTACACAAGCCCCAACATTTTTTCCAAAAAAAATTTACATGCAAAACCCTCTTTCCAAAAGATCTTTCTTTTTAAGGAAAAACTCAGTTTTTCAAAACACGGACGATCTGAGTCTATTCAACACATTAATATCTACAAAACCCAGACGTCAACTTATTTTTAGAAATATTGCTTCTACGGCTTCTACCTTTTAGGAAATCTTGCATGTTCTTGAAATCCTCAGATTTTTCAAAATCTGACAATCTAGGTCTCTTCAGAACGACATTGTCCAATAAACCCATATCTCAATTTTTTTTGGAAAAATCTAGCTTCTTATAAAAAAAAATCAGCAAGCTATTTTTAGCTTTTGTGTAGAGCATGTTCAAATTGTTGATGTAATAGTGGGGGGAGATATATTTCTCTCTAGTTCGAGAATATTAAATATTAAACAAATAACTGTTAAGGCAAGTCGGCCTTATTTTCTTTAAGAGGCCAACCAAGTGAAGAGACGCCTTGCTTGTGAAGAGTCACCTTGCATTGTATATATAGAAGGTGATGTGTCATGTCCCCCAAAATTGTAGCATTGAGATATAAAGCATCAAAAACAAGATAAATGAAATATATATTAAAAAATGTTAACTATCTAATATTTACAATTATCGAAGATAATATTATATTTATAATTATTGTAATTATCAAATATAAATGCTAAATACTAAATATTATAATCACTATAATATATTAATGTGAAATACATAACATATCAATATAAAAGATTGTAACACATCAAAATCAAATAATATATATTAACAATTTATTATTATTATACTTTAATGAGTAAAATACAAAATATTTAAAATATCAATAAATAAACATAAAAAATAAAGTAATAATCTAAAAATCATTATAAAAATCAATGATAATATTATAAGCATAAATGATATTAATTATGATCATGCCTGTAATAAGAATCGAATCATGGAAAACAAACCAATGTAGCAATTCACTTACTAAGTAATTCATTTTAAAAGCACGGGTCCAACCCTCTAAGGGCAGCGATTCCAAGAGGACACGTGACTCTTGATTGATCTATAAAGGAAGGACCAAGCCAAGACATAGCCATGGATGACGGGGGTAAGAAATAAAAAGAATATCAAAAAGCATACTCCAACCAATGTATGAACCAAGAGGAATGTGTGAACATATTTTGTATGAAAAGGAGATACCGAATCACTCCAAGGATAATCTGTAATAGGTAGTAAGCAAATATAATAAGCAATATGCATATGACTGTAGATAATATGTAAATAAGAAATAAATATAAATAATATAGATAATATGTAAATAGTAAATAAGTAATAAGTATAGATAATATGTAAAGGATGGATATAAATATAGATAGGATATAAACACATACTGATATGATAATATGCAATAAATAAATATAATAAGTATATGAATATAGATAATATGTATGCTGGGTTAGGGTGAGAATCGTTAAGCCTAGAACTAATTGATAATAGTTATACATATATATATATGTACTATACTCAATTAGGTAATAATGAGTAATTTGTGACTTAAGGTAACTAGATTATGATTTCAAGATTATGTCAATTTAAGGTAGATATTAATAATTGGTATTTGATTAATATATTAATATTAATATTGATAGAGATAATAATGCAAATGTTAATATATGATAATTATTGTTGTTTATAGTTAGTCAGACATGCATATCATATTATCGTAGGTAAGATATGCATATCATGCTATTAGTCTCAAAGTTAATGTGGATCATTCTACTTGAATTCAGAATTGAACCCTATAATTAGGAATTGATATAGTCATAAGTGCCAAAATCCACCGCATAACAATAATGACCAATTATATAAGAACAAGAACACCATATGATGACATTACGATTTGATGCATGAATAGCCCTATTCATTCACTATGATGTTAAAGGGAATAATAGAATTCCATCTATGGGATCTTGAAAGATGTTTAATATCTACCCTAAAGTACTGATGAAATATATTTAGAAGAATCACTCATAGCAAAGGAAATGAATAATCCTTTGACCAAAATGGAAATATTTATATCATTACATATTATTACTGAAATTTATTGATCTCTAATGTTTCTAATGTCCCTTTGAGAAACATTTTGAATGCAAGATTCAGGTTAAAGTGCTTCCCCCAGAAAGGGGTCATTACATGATGATCATCCATTTGACAATCAATTAATTCGTTCTCAAGTCAAGTCGCACTTATCAAGGAGTTCGCATATCTACAACAGATCATCATTTGCTTAGAGCAGATCAATATCAAGGAGAATTCATAGAAATAGTGTATTCGTATCTAGGAGAGGTGTTGTGTTTCATTATATCACATCGGCCTAGAGTTTGGCCCAGTTGTAGGCAGATTTCTGCTCTCTTCATTAAATATGAAAGAGATATATTTTGGTTGGTTTTTTCTCCCTCAAGGAGGGTTTTCCCAAGGTAAACTACTGTGTTTATTGTGCATGTGTTGCATTATTAATTGCTTACATTTATGATACTAAAACTAACACAAACATAGTCATTTTAACAGTCAATCTTTAAGTTTTCAGACATGCAATTCTCTCTAATAGAAAACAGGACCAAAATGGTATTTCTTCACGATTTCTTCAAGACATTTGACACCAACTTGCATCAAGTACATCCAGTAGTTGATATGAACACTTTGAAATGGGTAGACAGCGTTACAATCCAAAATCTTGAGAATTCCAAGTTGCTCTCAGCAGCTTCTTTTCTCATAGCCTCACAAAACATTGAGTTTGTGATTGCATTTGTCAAACATTACAATCCAACTTCAAGAGAAATCCAATCAGCGGATGGGCATCTTATTTTGCAACCTCAATACGGGAGACATTGAGAGATCTTTTTCCATTCCACCATGTACAGATAACTTTATTGTATCAGCTGAAGAATGTGAAAAGGTGTGGAATGCGCAAACGGATCACTGTTAGAAAAGGATTGCACGAAGGTGGCTGAAAGATAAGCAAAACACTTTGTCAAAGAACATTGGACATGGCGAATTTAAGGATGAATTTGCAATCATGAGTACTTCGCTTCACCGACTCACAGGTCAAGCAAAAGCACATAAGTTTTAGCCTTGGAGGTTCTACATCATGTCCCAGATTGTCAACAAAATAGAACACTACAACTAGCCAACACTGATCAGTGATACTCTTCACCGCCATAAGATAGGATTCTTCATGGCCCATCAGTTCCACATGATATCATGCCTTGTATATCTAATGGCCTTTCAAGCCAACGTTAGAGGTTTGAATGTCTTTGGAACTCTCGGTTCAACATCTGTATGAGCATTACTCGTAATTAGATTTTTCAAAGTCAGAGCAATATTTCAAACGAGTGAATGATCTTTTCCTGATGTATACCATCCAAGATCTTGATAATGAGTTGCATATACGATTTTTGAAAGATGCCAAATTGGCAATGGCGGATCAGACTGATTGGTTTATCCAATTTCCCACTTTCTCCTACATTAGAGTATATGGCTTCTCAAGAGATCCAGTCATGCTACCTAGATATCCAATGGATAAGGTAGTGTTAATGGATTTCCTAAGGAAAGTACATGAAGTTCACTACTTTTGCATAACAGACACAAGCTTGCATTCAGTTTCCCATGTGTGATGAGCATATATAGATGTAAATCAGCAGTTGGTGCTAGGTTGATGAGTAACAAGCTGTCAAATCTTAATCTCAAGGCTATCAAAGAGAGGCGTTCATATGACCCTTGGAGTCTCTTGGCAGCTCATCTTGGTCAAAATCATTCACATAAACCTACAATTGAAGATTTTTGGGTTAATTGTGAAGATCAGTTCAAAGTGCACAAGCGCGATTACAATAGACTTACTCTTCATCAGATTGTTGATTTGTTATCAAAAGATTTGGAGGGTTTCTCAAATGATGATAGAGAAGTCTAATTTCCCACATATGCCAAAGATCAGGTTGATTGGCAACCACTTCGACCAATTGAATTGTACGCCAAAGAGAGCACCTCAATTGACAAAAGAACAAGCCAGAATGTCAAGAAAAACAGACTATTTTTGAGTAGCAAGAGGACACTGAAGGTAGTCATTCCAATATCAAAACCGCTAGTGGTTCATTCATCATTACCTTCCTCTTTGTTGGGTGAAAATAGTGTAATCAACTTTTCAACAGATTACGCCATCTAGACTTCAGCCACAGCTATGTGAGATAGAATCTCTCCTCTCAGAAAGGGGAGGCGCCCTTCTTACTACTAATTGGAAGCTATAGTAAACTTAAAAAGAATACTTACAAAATGTACACTGCACTCATGAAATGGGGGGGGGGGGGTGTTACATTCATACTTCTCTCTTTTTTCAAAGAAGATGTTTACAATGCTTCATGATGAAAAGCTTTAGATCTGAAATAACTTAAACTTAAACAACAGCAGTAATGCCGATATTCCTATCTTAAGAGAGCATAGCTTAGAAATACCAGGTAGATTTATAATAACAAAAGACAAAAAGAAAAGGGAAGGCTCACGAAGGCACAAAGTCGTTCCGTAGCCTTTTCGATGTTGGATCTTGTAACAGCACTGTTCGTTGTATTAGAAGAACAAAGTTTTGATACACACAGCGATTCTTCGAACAGCATGAAAGATTACAAGCACAAAGTCTTGTAGATCCTTCAGAAAAAATATTCAAACATAAACAAATCCAAATGATAATGTAACACAAAGTTTACATCAACCACTTGAATCCCTTTCAATCTCATACACAAATCACTACTGATATAATCAACACTCAAAACAATTGATTCCAACACAAAGTTTGGCATCCAATCCTCTTCTTTATCGACTAGCTCTGAATTCACAATATTGAACACAAAGTCTCAATGCTTGTTTCAAAATAGCAACACTTCGTTGCAAAATATCAAAAGGTAACTATTACAAAAGAAATCCCTCTTATTTAAAGAAAGGAGGGAAGAGAAAAATTAGGGAATCAAATGAGTAAAAATAGGAAACCCTAATTTAACTGAGTGTAACTTATTTCTACGTAATCGCACCTCATATTTTGGTGTAATTAAGTTTTACAAAAAGACACCTAAAGTGTTGAAAACTATTTACAATGTGCAAAGTAGGGGACACCAAAAATGGCGAACTCTGGAGACAAAAAGAAGACTATTGTTCTTTGCTTTGGGCACGGAAGTCTTCATATTTCTTTGTTGTCTCTCTCATGAACTTTTCATCTGGCCCGACTGTATAATCTACCAACGTGTGTATTTTGGTAATCAACTTCTTTGCAGACGAAGAAACTGTTTTACACCTTTCAAGATGAGTCTTGAAACAATCAAGTGAAAGCCGCAGATCACATACTATGTGCATGGTGTTTTTGGTAAAACCTTTCTCATCCACCAGTTTCCTGAAGGCGTCTTTATACACTTGAATTATTTCGCTGAGGGGAAGGAAGGTGTGCTCGTCATCAAGGAGATCACCCGGCAACTCTTCCATTCCATTTACCAAAAGAACCCGGTAACCTTCTACATCTTCTTGTACCTGGTGAATGTCATCAATCAGAAACTTCAATACCTGAATTCTATGTTTGAGCGATTCTTTCACTTCCACATATTTCTCCTTGTCAGGTATTACTCCATTCTTTACCAATTGGCTGATCTTGGATTCTTTCATTTGATGCCATGACGATAAAGTCCTTTCCATCTGATGTAGATCGCTCACAAGTGATTCTTCTTCTTTATTAAGCTCAGTCTGTAGCTGGGCTACCTATATTTTCTTCTCACTTGCGGTGGTGATAACCTGTGTCCCATGATCTATGATCTCTTCAATGAATTCATTGAAGACTTTACCCTTGTTTGCAAGCTTTTCTGCCATTTGAACGGCCGGTTCTTCGATATTTACCAAGGTCATAGACTGGGCATCACCCATTGAAGATCCCGCTATATTTCTTAAGATGTTCGCATAGCGTTCAGATTTTACCTTGTATAGATTTTTAGCTTGCTCCATCTTGTCAAGCCTTCCTGCAAGAGCATCTAATATTACTTGGGCATCTGCTTTTGCACTCTCATTGGTTACCTTCCCAAGTTGTATTCTTTGTACGGTATAATCTTCCATGTTAACATCACCCTCTGGTTGCGGAGGAAAGCCTACCTCAACAAACTTCTGGCCAGTTTTATCTACCTGGAATCTTGACAACACCTTAGCCTTTTTCTTTTCCTTATTCTTGGGAGCAGGTATTTCTTCCAGGTCCAGCTCATTGAGGGAGATCATCTGCTTTTTTCGCTTAGGAACCTGCGACACCAACCAAGGAGGGAGGGAAGAAGTATACACATCACTTGTTACCGCTAATTCCTGAGTTGCAAGGGCTCTTTATGGAATAGTTGAAACAGTCACTATGGGCGCCGTTGTAGCCATTATGGGCCCAGTTCTTTGTACGCCAAGCTAACTCTGCAAAGATTCATTCATGAACCTGTTAAATTCAGCCTCCGAAGAGATGTCAAAAGATGGAGATGACAAGCTAGGGAGAGAAACTGGCGAACTAGATAGGTCATTGATATTTCGTGCTCGGTCAATTGCAGAAGAAACCAACACCGAAGACACTATTGGCGGGAAAGAAACATCTTCTACTCCTGTAACCATGGTACGAAGAGGAGGAGAAGATATGGGTGGAACAGGAGATCTAGGTATTCAAGGAGTGTGAGGAGGTGAAGATACCGGAACTTGTTCAGTTTCACCCCGAGGAGGGGACAAAATCTGCTCATCCTCTTGGTATTCCTCAATCTCTTCTGCTGATTGCTCTTCTTCTTCAACCGATTCGGTTTCTCCAGAGTTTTCTTCTTCTAATTCTTCAGCTTCAAACTCTGTATCTCCTCCTTCCTCATCTGAAGATAAATCCTCGGAAACAAGCTGCCTCTCTTTGCACGAGATGTGGTAGCCCTTGTTTCTTGTATTTTAGTAGTTTGTGGAGTATTTTTCCCCACAGTGAACTTAATCCTTGGCCCTCTTCGTGATGAAGAGGGAATCACGGCCTGCTTTTCTTTGGCACGGGATTCCGGCGGCGGACTAGGTTTCTATTTAGGAAGCTCACCTTCAGAATCTGTTTTGAAAGCTTTCATCTGATGGCCATACTTGTGAAGCCATTCAGCTGTGTTGTGTAGGATGGGGGCCAACCTTTCCCTCATGCAAGTACATTCTTTTTTAGACCATTCTACTAGAGGCAAAGGTTTCCCAGCGATGTTGTCCTCATCATAGGCAGAATTGAGGACGTCACCTGGATCTGTGAAATCTTCAAGCAAATCAGCTATTTGGAGAGCCTTGATTTCATCAACTATGAACCTGCAGAAATCCATTTTTCGTACATCCTCTTCATCTCTACACTCTACCCATATGTCTTCAAAATGTTAGACATGGTTGTGACCTTTCTTGAGTTTCTTCTTCACGTCCCAGAAGTCAAATCCACGCCTGTACCTGTAGGTCTTGATAGTATTTATGTGCATCTCAACTGAAACATTCTTCGCCTTCTGCACAGTTTTGATTATGTACCTGCCAATGGTTAATGGAAACTTAAACCCTGGCTTATGATTCTTTTGTCGTTCCTTATGCACAAAAATTGATTGCCTGCACAACTCCATAAGAATCCATTAGTCTGATGGGTATCTGGGAAGCATGAAAGCGCATCCCATGAAACATCCTACCCTTATGTAAGTAAAGGTAGGAAATTGAGGAAACACACATCCCACTTTGCTAACCGCCTTGTAGGCTTCATCTGAAATCCTCTTCTTCTCCAGAGATGGATCAAAAGTGAATAGTAAAGGAGCAAAGAAGGCATCTATGACTCTCCTAAAATGGTGGAAGCTTTCAATCAGGTTCAATTGGTAATAGTAGTCATAGATTGGGGTAGAATGTCTATTACCTTTTGTAGATAAACCTAGAAACTGCCTCATTACTGCTGCTGAGTACACCAAGAAAGAAGTCATATAAAACTTTAAAGTGGTGGGCACCTTGATCAGCTGCTCATGGATTTCGTCACTGATCTGCGTTCCCCAATCAATGTGTACTTTCCTCCTTCGGATGATCCGGATGTATTCATACATCCAATCTTGGAAATAAGAAGATCCAAGCAAGCCCTTGACTCTGCTTAACAAGGTAATCATATCTCTTACATCTTCTTTGAAGTCACTCCTGGGGAGTCCCTTAGGCCACCTAGAAACAGCATGTCGAGGAGTCTTCAACCACTGTGAGTTAATCAATGTTTTGGCCTTGACTGGATCATTGTCAAATATTTCTTGAGCTCTTTGGATTGTGATAGCAGTGTATTGTCCCATTTGTGGAACTTTGAAGACTATGTCAAAGAACTCACAGTCAAGCCTCATTACAACTTGACCTGTTGAATCCCTCACCATTCTGTCTTCTTGAATGTAGTGTGCAGCTACCTGAAGTACAAACTCCGTGTGATGGGCTGAAGTTGGAAAAGTTGAAACCATATGAAGATTGCTATGTACAATGGCTTTCAAATTCTCATCCCACGGCCTCTGTTGGATTCTCTTCACGAACTCAGTGAGATCTTGATGACCGATCTCAGTGTCTTTGATTTCATCCACTTTGGACAACACCACAATTGGAGGGAAAACGCCCTGGTACTTATACTTCATCTTCCCTTTATCTTTAGGAGATGATGATGGCGTTTCAGCTGACATCTAGGAGAGCAAAGACCAATGTATTTCTTATCTCCGAGTATCTTTGATAGAGCTTTGGAAACAAACTGCAAGAATGGCGGATGCAATTATTGTGAAAAACCGTGCGTCGGAGAGAAAACACCAAAGCTCGATATTAATGGAGGCACTTAGAAAAGCATGGAAGCGAAGTATGGAGATGACTGTAATGACCCCTTCTCAAACCTGATATTTCCAGTGACCGTTGGCCTTTTTCAGGAAACCCGAAGGCTAGTCGGAAGGTAAAATTAGGGTTTCCTATTTCTGGGGATGTCTTTGATCGGAGTTGGTGGATCTGACGGCGGATTCTTTCTGGGTTTTCAGAGAGCTTCGCAGTGGTATGATCATTTCGGCATTCAGAGCATTTTCTGGAATTTACTATTTTTAGTAAATTCTATTTTTGGCAGTATACAGGTTGGTCTCAGGTAGTTGACTTTCCCTTTCAGTTGTCTCAAGTGGCGTATTCAGTTTCAGGCTTCAGAATGCAGTTTTGGAGAGTTGAGCTCATTTCACTTAAAAATAACGTTATAATTTAAATGTTATTTTATCACCTTGGCCTAGTCAAATAACTTAATGTTATTTTAAAAGGTGGACTTGAAGGGTGGCGCCATCATTGAGGTTATATTAAAATTATATTGAATTTATCAAGTCAAAACTAAGCCTTAAGGAGGACGCATTTATTTAAGTGAGAAATTTAATGAAGTCAAAATTAAAGATGCTTGGAAAAGGATGCCATTTCTTGGGATTAGGGTTTTGACTTTGGAAAAGAAGTTAGGGTTTCAAGGAAGGTCCACAGAAGCTTATAAAAGACAGCCTTGGGTTCTCATTTGAGCATCTTTTGTCTATGCTATTGTTATGCTGCCAAAATGGTTGCTGGATTGCTTCGAGGAATGAATGCCTCCTAGCCTTGGCTCGACTTCGTGCTTGAGAGATAGCACCTAGTGGAGAGGATTGCTTATTTTGAATGAGTTGTAGTGAGGTTTGCATTGTAGTGTTGTTTTGCCATTAGAAGTTCAGTTTATTGCATTTTATGTCATTTTCTGGAGTTGCTAATAACAAGGCTGAATCTGTAGTTTCACTCGTAAATCAGAAAACAAAAATAATCTCATTCTGGGTATTGTGTCATTGCATCTTATTGGTAAGGGCGCCCTTGCATGAATATTTGCAGATTTTAATATGAAGCTTATGATTTTATAATGCAAATCCGTCATTCCTTGAAAGCCGTACTTTCTGGAGTGCATTAGGATTCGTCTCAGTAATTAATAACCAATTTTAGATGCCATTTCTTATTACTAAGTTAGGCGCCATCATTTTGAGGGTCTATTGCATCAGATTTGAGATCATTTGGGTGAGAAATGAGAGAGTTATGAGCATATGAGTAAATTCATAGGTTGCTGGTTTTTCAATTTAAAGTGCAGATTTGTGATAAACCAGAATTAGAATCTTGATCATTGAAGAGTTGTATTGTTTTGGCACTCTATCCAAGCTAAGGAGAGTTCTTTATGATGTATTGTTAATCTTTCGAATTCCTAAGCTATTGGCAGGCGGATGATCCTCATTTTGTAAACTGACAGTAGTACTGGCAGTCATTTTCAAATCTGATTTGTAATGCTCTCTTTCATTATGAAGTTGTTTTGTAATAGATGCATCTCCGCCCTATGGTAGCTACTTTCCCACTCTGGGTTAGCAAGCACATTCTGGGTGTTGAGTACTTTCAACTTTTCAGTATTTCTTTCAAGCATTGTACTCTGTAACACTCCACCATATGGTCGCCCCTCACTCCATACTGGATTGGGTAGCACATACTTGGTGTCGAGTTCCCTTTCAGCACTTAGTGTAGAAGATCCTCTGACCATATGCTCGCCTTCATCGGCGCCATTCTTGGTTAGAGTTCCTGCATAAGCAATTTGATTTAGATCCTCTGACCAATGCTCACACCTTGCCCACATCGAGATCCTGGTGTACATTCTGGTTAGAGTTGCTTCAGCACGTTTTGGGTTTAGCTGCTAACCTTAACGGGTGCATTTGTTTCTAATTTGTAATTTGAAAAATGAAAAAATTGGCTCGGAATATTTCAATGACAGGTGTTAAAAACAAAGTGGAGAGATAACTCTTGTTAAAAAGTTATTAAAACCTTGTTACACCCCGGAATTTGTATAGTTACTATTCTAGTAATGCTTAGAGCATTCTGATTGTAAGCAAGGTTTTGAATGAATAAAACGTGATTGAACCTTGTTATCAATATGAGAATCTGTTTACATGTTATGTTTCGCTCATTCTGTATTTTTGATTGATGTTACTCTTGGATAAGCAATGCATAGAGGAAAGTAATTAGTCTTGTTTTATATATCTAATTTATATATACTGCAAATATTGTGAGCAATTGACTGCCGTGGTTTTGTGCCATGGATGCAGGAACAGGAACTATTCCTCCAGGTGGAGGGGAAACATCACTCGGGAGAGGAACTTGGTTGGCTAACCGGTAAAGTTGAACATATGAGCATACACACACTTCACTGAGGGTTTTGGGAATTGAGTCAAATTAAGTTGTCATGATAAGTCATCCTTAGGCTTAGGAGTTTCTGATTGCTTCTTTATGCTTTATGAGTGGTGTTCCTTGATTGACTGACTTACTGTTCTGAGAACCTTGAATGTGAAATGTGAACTGATAAGTAACTGATGCCTGGAATTTACAGTTAAATGTATATATACATGTTTGTGCGTTTACGTCTATTAGAGGTGCTCTGACTGGCCTATAATAACGTCATTGGAGATTTGAAAATAAACATGTATAGATATATTTAAGTGTAAACTGAGTAAGTTATTAATATATTTAATATCAATATTATTATAGTTTTACCGATAATATATTAATATATCTAATATAATATTCGAATATTATATAGATATATTTATATATTTAAATAAAGGTAAATTAAAAACTATATTAATATTATATTGAATATAATACAAAATATATTAATACATTTTAATAAGAATATTAAAAATAACTAAACCTTTGGAAAAAGATTTGATATAGACTATAATCTTTGGTATTTAGTTTACATTTAACATATAAAGATATAATGGTAATTATTTATTTACCTTTGGAAAATAATGGCATAATCCTTGGTAATTACTTTGCAAAGGAAATTCGAAATATTTAAGACTTGGAAAATACATTGAAAGTATTAAAAGGTAAGGAATTTTGAAATTTAAAAGACCATTGGAAATTTATAAAAATTATTGAAGGAAATGTAAGTATGAACTATAGACTATTGAAAGACTTCAAAAGAAATATTTGAAAAATCGCAGATTTCTTGCCATGAAGAAATCGCGCGACTGTTTGAACCAGAAAACAATGGAAAATGGCAGCATTTCAAGCCCGTGCCCAGTTCGCACAATGTGGACTTCGTCGCAGCTGTATGAAACACCACCAGTGTGGACGCGTGGGTGAAAGGAAACTATAAGCGACTGTGGGAAACCCTTGACATTTTCAAACAGTAATTAAAACCGCCATTTGTTCTTCAGTCCGCCATTTTTGAAGGCAAGTTGAATGTTTAACCTGTACGCGGTTGTTTCACGAAATTAGCATGTGATATGTTGAAACATTCTTTGAAAACATGTTGAATCATCAACTCTTTTGCTATGTGTCTGGTTATTCGATTGCCACAACAGATTTTGACATTTTCAAAGGAAGAGGTGTCGAATTCTCATGCCTACAAAGTAGTAAGCATGAGAATTCGAAACCTATAAATAGGTTCACTCTCATTGTTGAAAACACTCATTCACTCACTCTCCTTTGCATTGGAAAATTCGAAATTCAGTGCTGTGGTATTTTCTGTGTTAAATTTCTACTTTGCTGTTGAAATTCTGTGAAAAGCTTAATCCATCATCACTGCTGTTGCATTTTCAGCAGACTGTAAACCATTTACCATTTTGTGAGAAGCCATTACCACATTGTGAGAAGCCATTACCATTTTGTGAGAAGCCATTACCAGTTTGTGAGAAGCCATTACCATTTTGTGGAAGCCATTCGCAATTTGAGACTCTATTGCTGAGAGCAACTTTTCCTCATAATTGTATCTACCTGAAAGTAGTATTTGCTTAAGCTGAGAGAAGGCTGCGAAGGACAGTGGAACAAGGACTGAAGCTACCGATCAAGCTCATACGCAAAAGGAAATCAGGCATGAGAAATATCTTGTTAGAATTTCTGTCATTGATTTTTAAAAAAATAAGTTGTTAGTTCGCTTGAATATGCCTTGCTTTATGTTGTAGTTTGAAAGGAAAAATAATAGGAAACCTCTATGTTTCCAAGAGCTTGTTGAATTGGGGAGTAGTTTAATTTCCTTAGAAAAAGCTAATTGAATTGGAAATAGCTTAAAAGCTTGTTGAAATGAATTAGTTTGAATTCATAGGAGGATTTGAAAAGGAATAACATAATAAAGGAAATGTTTGATTACTTCTTAGTAAAAGTACCTTATGTTTTGTATTGCTTGAATACTGCTTGAACTCCTTAAATAAAGGAAAGGGACTAGTTATTAATACTAGGACGAGGGTGGAATCAGTACCAAGGTAGTCTAAAGCTTTAGAGTTAAATAGGTTAACCAGAGAAAGCTATGTACTCCATGGATAAAGATTTCCATGTTAGGAAGTACCAGAGGGACCCCTTGTTGACTGTACTCCATTTCCTGTTTAAGTAGTTGAAGTAGGAAGTCTAGGGTGATTGACTACCCACGGAAAGGACTCAACCTACGCGTAGGATAAGGCAGCCTTAAGTCAAACTGAACCTGACTTAGTGCAAGTGATAGATGACCGTCAGTTTAAGTACTGCCGAAATGCTTTGGCCAAAGTAGTGTAGTATACCTAACGTCCACTTAGACTGTGAGACGAATTACACTGTCAGTTCACAGTAATCCAGGTTACATGCTAGATTGAGATTGTGAGGACACAAGGATTTAGTTATGTAGGATTACACACTATGCTCAGTTGGTCATACAGAACCGGTTACCCAACCAATCTCCTCGAAGAAGGGAGGGTCGTCTACTTAACAGTAAACGTGCGGGGGACCGCAATATAAGTCCGTGGTTGGTGGAAAAGCACCTGAGTGATGTTTCCCCTCCACCTTTGACTTCTGATGAACCAAAGTTTGAAAGGGAAGATCCTGGACAGTCTTATTCCTATTTGCTCAAAAGCTTCCGAGCTATGTTTGAAACTTGTAAGATTCTTACCTTGCTTTTTAATTGAAAGAAAAAGTAATGATGAAAGCGTACTCTATTATTTACTTGGAAAATAGAACAATGATAAATTGTGTCATTTATTTCTTTATGATGAAATGTTCAATTAGAATGAAAACAAAAGTTATTTACTTTGTCATTTAATTGTATTTCCTTGTATCTTATTAGTGAAAGTAGAAAATTTTTTGTTTACCCGGTTTTGGGGTCGTTACAAACCTAGAAACCAACTCACGTCACGCGCATTGAATGCGGCTAGAAAGACTCAACTCAACTCAGAAATAGGTGCTCGAGCGGTGATTTTCACCGCTCAAGCACCAACTTAAAACAAACTTTTTGGTACAACGGCGGTGAAAATCACCGCCCCAGCACCAAACATTGCAAACGAAGTTAGGTGCAATGGCGGTCAAAATCACCACCGTTGCACCAAAAACAGTTAGAAGAAAATGGTGCTACGGCGGTGAATTTCACCACTATTGCACCAAAAACTAGAAAAAATAAACTAACTCCTGGGATAAAAAGGAGTCAGACTTTAAACTCGAACACGAGCCTATCGTCACCTGCCTGAACTAGGTAGGTTTAGAGACTTCGTAAAACGATTTTGTGCCTCGTTTAGCATGCTTGAAACACACGGTCCTAGGAAACGGACTAGTTTCGTAGGGGGGTTATTCGTGAATCGAACGCTACTAGATTTTGTGATAACACTCTTCTAGATCGAAACCCAGAGTCAAAGCAAAGAGCAATCCTCCTAAAAGTACCAAGGTTAGCGGAATGACAAAGAGTTGAAGAAAAATGAAAATTAGCGAGAATAATCAGCAGATACACCAGAAGTTCCAGTTGAGGCAATATCACAAGTTGAGGCAGAGCCTTCATCTCCTACTCTTTCACCATCACCGCAGCCTTCTCCTATTCACATAGACTTGGAAGCGGACTCACCAATTTGCAACGACAATTGATCCATCAAGACTGGTTAGAGATGTAACCAATCCTCCTAGGGAAGTTAGTAGAGACCCTTCGTCTTGGCTTGAGAACCTCTTGGGTAGGAAGTGGAGAAAGCCTTCTTATCAGTTCGACTTCGCAAAGTTTGATAACGTCTACAAAGACACAACTAAGAAGAATCTCAAGAAGCAAGTTCACGTGGAGAAGAATGTTGATAATGAGGTTGTCATTGAGATTGCTACACCGCAAGATAAAAGAACGCTGATGAGATTGGGGTTGATGACTTCACATTGGTCAAAGCCAATCTTGGTAAAAGCACCCAACATGTTGATGTGAATCTCTTTGAAGTTGCAACAGTTAACCTGAAGGAGAGAGTGCTCAAGGATGGAGAACACAAGGCAGCCCTCAAGGCTACGAATCAACAACTGTGGTAGTACATTTCCAATCTACTTCATGGTACTTCACATATCACTGCTTTGCTTCCATAGATTCTGGAGTCACCTGCAGATCAACGTCGGCTGAGTCAGTTCGTTATCTACAGAAAACATCTAAGAGATTGGGTAGAAGAATTCATCACCCGGGGCAGATTTATTCTTGCAGAAATGTACCAACTGAGGTACATAGCCCATGATCTTCGCTTAGGAATTCAAGAGTCCGAGCAAAACATAGCACAAAGGAAGCCAAGAGACAAGATCGTCATTCCAGACTTCAGAACAGCTTATGACTCAATTGATGCAGAAGAGCATAAGAAGCTTTTTACTTGGAGAGAACACCTCTTCAAAGAAAAAACCTGCGAAGGAATATCTGCGGAATTGACTGAATATAGACAAAAGGTTGCTACTACTCTCAGGTTCGTAAGCACATTTGTGTCACAAATCCGTCAATATCGACATGAAGATGGCACTTAACTTTGATCTCGATAAAGCACAAAAAAAAAATTCAAAACCTTGTCTGTGATAGATTTAATAGTGATCCTGTTACCTTGAAGACGAATCATGTGATTTCCATGTCACCAAAATTTGATGAAGCAGCTAAAAAGAGAAAAGATGTTCTAAATCTGATTACAGATGGTAAAGAGATGTTGCAAAGAGAGTACATTGTTCTGATTACTATCAATGTGCCTGATAAAGAGGAAGTTAATAACTTTCTAGAGGATATGCTTTCCCAAGTTACCAATGAGTGAATTGCCAGTTCGAGCATGCAACGTTTTTCAAAGATAGAACTTAAAGCAGCAATTAACTCGATGTCTTTTCCGAGTTTAACTTGCTATTATCTTTTCATGCATATCTATTCTTTAGAAATAGATATTGTATAGTTGGAGCTTTCCTTATTGTTAGATCAATTAACTATTGTTAGCATTCCAATTAACTATTAGTTATCTTTTGTTTAGACTTAGAAATAGAACTTGCATGTTGGGAAGACTAGCTGCAAACACAAGGAAATTTTAGGGTTCCCTACTCCTTGTTTGTGTATAAATAAAAACAGCCGTGCTCATTATTTTCTTAACTGTGCTTGTGATAACAAAATTGTTGAGCCTACTTTTTCCTGCAAGTTTGCTATTCAGTGTTTGTTCAATTGTGTCAAATGTAAATTGGTTGATCACATATTGTATGCTTACATTTGCTACAATATCCTGTCCCAAAAGTTTGTTTACTGTTATAAATTGCGGAAGGAAGTCTCACACCTACTTTGCTCTTATATACTGTCTCAATCTATTTCAGCACTTTGTTTTATGTTTTGCTTTAGTAATCTTTATTTCACATTACATCTCATAAGTACAATGAGTCTTCGGATGTGTTCTGGATGCGAGCTTATTTAATCTTTCGTGTCAAATCAATCTAACCTTGTTTACTTCTAACTCTCTTGCTCTGAATTTATTTGAGTAAATAGAAGCGTCTTTAGTATAGGCTCAGTTGTAGTTGAATTTCCAAAAAAGAGTAAATCTCACCTACGACACAAAGAGTTTTATAACCTTGTGCTCTCCAGCTGAGAATAAAAAGACTGGCAAGTAGATTAGTATTTATTTTTACGTATACTCAGCAAAGAGGGAGCTTCCCCTCCTAATTTGGAGAGCAATCTAACTATGCATAACTGTCTGTTTCCAATACACATTCCAAAAGTGCGAACTGAAACACCAACAACTTTCTAGTTTGTCTAATCGCAATGATGTTCCTTCTCATTTGTGTATACATCAAAATCATATGTTATAATTCTTTAAGTCGATGTTAGTAGCTTTCTTTTTGTACACTTCTGAGGGCCCGAATTCCCACCCGTAAATCTTTCGTTTTAATTAAAAGTTTATACTTTAAGCATAAAATGCAACAGGCTCCAAAAGCACCATAAACTTTATTTACGCTAGCACCATACTATTCATGAAGAGCAATGCATAGGAAAGCTTTTCAAATCAAATGAAAATTATGAGGATACCCTCGAGGCATCAAAGGATGAACATCCAGCAATTGTTAAATAGCATAAAAATTAAAAATCAAAAGAAGCCACAGAAGTGAAGAATAAAGTCTATAGCTAACAGCAATGCAAAATGTAATCGAAGTTAAATAATAATACTTAATCCATATCTAGTATTCTCAGACATGTAATTAATAAAGATTTCACATATACAAACTCCACATCTCGTATTTTCATATATGTATTTAATAAACATTTGACATATATAAAACTAAAGATCGAAAAGTAATCTATCTTGAAACTAATGATCTTAATGGTTTTATGAAAAAAATTGAAGCCCAACACTATTGGTTCAAAACTAGTTATTTTAGATGCTAAAATATAATGCAATAGTATAAATAAAGACAGCCAATCTCTTTTTACTAGAAACAACGATGGGATCAAAAAGGTCATGAATGAACAAAATCGCTTTACGTCAAAAAATAACAATACCAGATTCCCCTTTTGAACTTCTTCCAGTTTCCCCTCATAATCTGCCTTCTTACTGGCAAATGATTTAATATGTTTAACATGCCAATAAAGTGATATAATTTTGATCAGAAAAGCAAAAAAATAATGATTACAATTATAATGTTCAAATCCAGTGGCTTTTTCTATGCTTATCAATATTCTTTCAAATGAAATTTGGTTTAGGACGAAAATATAAATTCTCGTTAATCTTGTAATAAACAATCTAAGAAATATTAAGCCTCATGAAATTTTACATACAACAAAGGTTAAATTGAAGATGTATACTAATGCGGACCACCTATTTTAACATTCTCCTCGCACGTTCACATAGCTGAGATGCAGTTCACTCATTTTAAGACCTTTCTTTTGCTATTATTAGTATTTTGTTCAACATTCCATTTTCTACCAGTCATTTAACTAAGAGATGTCAGTTGTTTTCTTTTTTAGCTTTTGGAGAGTTTGATTAGCTTCAAAACTCTAGTTCGCTGAAGAGTTAGGGGAGTTCACAATTTTTTAGAGTCAGTCTTAAAGGGGATTCAAGATTAGAGGAGTTTAGCAATCTCAGGGAGACTCAGAAAAGCAGAGGCTGAATGTTATATGGCTATATTTTACAATTTCTCCACTGCTATAGCTAATATAACATTTTCTACCTACTGATGTAATATATGAATAATTGGTTGTATATTTATTTTGGTTATAGAGTGGATTTATTTATGTCTTATTCATTTTTTGTTGTTCAAATTGCTTGTATTCAGAAGGGACAGGCAGAACAGAGTATATTTTAAATTTAATTTGCAGTTCTTAGAATTTGTTCAGCATCATTTTGCTATCAGAGTAAAACTTAAATGGCCAAAAGGAGAGCTCATGTGATCTATGGAAGAAGAGGTTCGAAGAATGCAAGAGGATGAGGCAACAGAGATGATGTAATTCTCAGAAGATTGCAGACCCTTGAGGATTGGTTGCCTCATGAGGATTCTGTGGAAGAACCAAAAGTTCAAAGGGGTTGAAGAGTAGCCATACATCCCATAGAGAACTTATTGAGGCAATAACTAAACAAGCAGCTAGATTTAAGGTTAAAGTCCCTAATTTTAAAGGTGAATTAAATCCACAGGTGTTCTTGGATTGGATTGAAGAGTTAGAAAAAAACTATAACATGGAAGGAATTGAGGAAACCGATCCATAAAGGGTCAAAGTCGCAACATCTTAAATGATGTCTCATGCTACTCACACATGGGAGAATCTAAAAAATGTTAGCAGAAAAGATGCTAAAACATTTGGAAGCTAAGTTCATGCCCTCAATAGAGAATTCCCAAACCTAAAACAAACGGAGATATCCATATCAGCCTATACTGAATAATTTTTGAGATTGCAAATCAAGACTAATTTGAGAGAAGATGATGACCATGCAGCAGCAAAATACATTAATGGACTTGCATTTCAACTCCAAAAAGAATTAGCCCTGATCAAAGTGGATACTATCGAAGAGGCACATCAACTAGCCTTAAAATTAGAGGAAATAAAAAATAGATTGGGCAGCTGGAAACAATTCAAGTCGAAGTAGAAGTTCCTCAAAATTAGCCAATGAAGAAAATTCAAAGGATAATGAGAAGTGAAACTTCCAAGCAATGGGTGGCATTAGAGGTGGAGAACAAGGACAACTTTTTCGAGCTTCAAAACCTTTGAGATCCTTTATTTGTAGTGAGCCATAAGGCTAGAGACTGCCCTCAAAACCTCAAGACAGCAACGGCGACCCAAGAAAAAGGAGAAGAACTCTTTGTAGAAGAAATGCAAGCAAAGATGTGTAAGAAATTCATGTTGAATACAACATTGATAGCTCGAGACAGAGAATCCTCCCTAGCTGATTGGACAAGAAATCGTTTGTTTTTGATAAAGATGACGTGTGCAAGGTCATTATAGCTGGAGGTTCTACGATTAACTAGGTGAGTACAAAAGTAATGCACAAACTTTCTTGGTTGAGAAAGGATCATTGTGTGCTCATAAATCCATATTGTCCTATTGGCTTCAAAATTTGTCCTCGTGAAGACAAGGCGTTGTATGGCATAGTGCCAATGGGTGTGAAATGTGGGCAAAGAGATCTCCAAAGTTTAGTAAATGTGCGTGTTTATCAACTTAGGAATCTCAATAAGTGTTTTTCCCTACCAATATCATTAGCGAAGAGATCACAAGGTTTAAAGCTTGACTTTCAACCTCAATGGTGAGCCAATCAAACCTGGATCTCAGTCCTTAGGACAATAGCAAAGATCTGAAACTAAACTGAAATGATTTTGAATGCTCAAAACAAATGAACAACAAGACCTAATACATAAAATGCAGATTCCCGAATGTACAAAAACGGAACTAACAATTTGCAGGTAGATTTCTGAAGGGTCTGATTGTATGTACCTGTCACCAAAATTTGTTTTCGAGGTTTGTTAAGGGACTAGCTCGCACATGGGCGAATGGGTCCTTGTTAGGGCTGACAGTCCTTTGATGTTGGATATTGGCTCCTATTTTGCAACTTAGTTTCTGTCACTTGACAACAATGATGACAACTTGTGCCACAATGCAAAATTGCTACTTCAAGGTATTTTCAATTCTTCATCCACATGTAATCTGCACATACAAAAAGAGGAAAAAAGAAAAAAATTCTATGGGGCTTTGTCTTGGTCAAACCCCAATTTGGTAATTAAACCTTGATAAAAAGATAATGAAAAAGCACAAGGAAATCATGAATGAACAATGTTTACTACAACTCACCACCCTTCAATGGCTTCCCTTAGAGGACTGAAGACAAACACATCTCTCCTAAGGAACCTGATCTTGCCTTGCTTGATTGATTTAGATACTTGAAATGATTGGATGCTTTAGGATTAACAATGCATATTAGCCTTCACAAGATGACATCAACACACATAAACTTGAACATGATGTTAGGATCTTGATTCTTGCAAGCTCTTGACAAGCTCTTGACAATGATTTTTGCTGATATGAAATATGCCTTAAAGTTAGATCATGCATGTTAGATTTCAAATGATAAAAGGCTATGTATTTATAGGTGTTTATCTCATTTCTCAAAAATTAGATACCAAAAGCCGACAATTGCAATTTCAATTTGAATCATTAAAATGACACCAAAAACATATTTTCAAATTGTTATTCGCACTTAAAGGCGACCCATTCGCCCATGGGTGAATGGGTCCTGACCTATAAGTCCAAGACACATATTCCATGGTGATTAAATTATTGATTGGATTTAGCAGCTTAATTAAGTCCAATAAATTAACAGACCCAAACATATCATGAAATTCTAAAGATATACAATTTCCTACACTACATTTATCCCCACTTTAGTGAGAGTATGAACTTATGTTCAAACTCACACTAAAGTAGAGAAATAAGTGTCAAGAGGGGTCCAAGTGCATAAATGTTAATGAGATAGGATGACAAAGATCAAGGAGGGTGATCAAGACACCAGGGTCGAAGATCCCATGGCAAACCAACATAGGCACAAAGGACGCACATGCATGCAAGATAAGTGCATCAAGACAAAATATACAAGCAAACAATGTAAAAGCCAATGCAAAAAGAAAAAGGATGGATCAATCCTTAGTTGCTTGTCCAAAAGGAATGGAGCAAACCTAAACTGTTTGTCCAAAAAAATACACTCACAAAGGCTAGTTCAATGTGGTATACAATAGGTGAGCCCCAAACACAAAAAGATGAGAAATAAACACTTAAGTCATAAAAGATGTGTACCCATAACAAGGTTGGAGATGGGAAAGGTCATCACATAATGTGTACCCATACATCAACCATACGAAAAGTTAGACTCCTCGATAATTTTGATAAGGTGCCACAAAATGATCAAGATGCTATGCCAACGCTACACCTAGTTCAACTCTTGTGAAAAAGAGTGAAGCAAAATGTCAAACTGAAAAATGAAATATAATGTCCCCATTTTCAATGTCCTTCTTTGTACTAGTCTGGTTCTGACACACTTACCATTTTTAGTAAGTACTATATTTAGTAACTAGTTCGAGCGGCAATGCAATGTAGGGTTTCCTATTTAGGCAATGTGTGGTAGTTGTTTGATGAGCGTTAATGTTTTGGCCAGTTTGATATTTGGTGAGTACTTAATACTTTTAGTAGTTGCTAATTATAGTAAGTCTATTTCGGGAAACTAGTCTCATACCTGTTGTAATCTTTTCACACATCAACCCATGCCAAATGGGAACCCCCTATTGTTGCTCCATTTTGGTCTTTTGGCTTTGGTTTTGGGTTGTTTTGCGTCTCTCTCTCTCTCTCTCTGATCTTTTTGTCCTTCCGGGGACGTCCCATCATTTGACCTAATTTGGAATTTTGGTTGTCTGTGAAATTACGGTTGTTATTCTTCAGGCTTGTTTGAGGTCAATTTGAGTTGGCTAATTGACATCTGAGCTTAACATTGTTGTCAGAAGGATTCCAGTAGGATCCAACTAATTTTTCACTAAGTTCTGACAACTTACTATTTTTAGTAAGTACTCCATCTGGGGTCGTTTCCGCTAGATTTTGGAATCTCGACTGCTGCACCATATTCAAGGTACTTCAAGGTGCTTGCCCGCAAAATTTGAGCAGATTCTGACAACTTGCTGTTTTTAGCAGTTCCAGCTTCAAAAGCCATTTATAGGGTTTGCACGTATGCTTTTCAAATGGATGTCTGGAGAACGTATTTGGGTTTTTCAAGACCTTCGCAATGACATAACATGCAAGTCGGGATGAGGACTTTCAACAGTTCAGCCTTCAAAGGCTATTTTTAGGGTTTGCATGCTGAGTTTTTCAATGCATGTCAAGATATTCCTCATGGGTTTTTCGAGGGCTACGCAATGATATAACATGCAAACAAGATAGATCATTTTTCAGGGACTTGCTATTTTTAGCCGATGCCCGCATGTTGACCAGTTTTTTGGGTTTTTCCGGGTTTTTTGAGATCCCTCGGGCAATTTGACATGCAAACTCATCCGACCGCTGATTAGTCACTTTCCGAGCATTTACTATTTTTAGCAAGCACACTCTGGGCAGCTCCCCGCACTCCAGTTTCATAGGCAGAACAACATGCAACAGGAACCAAGTCAGACAAAAGTCGCTTCAGGCACATGCAAGTCAAATTAGGGTTTCCACTCTTATGCCTAAAAATAGGGGGTGAAACACATAAATTGTCAAAATGACGTACACCACCATCATCAGCATCTTTCAAGCGGCTTGCTAGCGAAATTTGAGCGCAATCTGAGTACTTACTATTTTTAGTAAGTCACTTCATGGCAAAAAATAGCATGTTTGTGCCGAGGGTAGGTGTGAACGGGTCACTTAAAACATCAAGATCATGTGGAGCAAATTTTAGGTCGAACGGAGCTACAGAGGTCTACCAATTTTAGGGTTTGCTAAAAATGGCAGGAGGGCTAAAAATAGCAGATGAGCTTGGGCAACAGGTATAAACAAGGTAGCGGGGTCACAAGGAACATATCACGCCAGCTCCAAATTCAGAACAGGTGAAAACCCATGAAGAGGCACCTACCTCCAGAATTTATTAAAAATAGATGGCAAAGATAGCTGAGGCGTTGAAGAAATTTCTAAGTCCACTAATGGAAACTGGCAGGAGGAAGTGTGAAATGTGCCCAAGCATGGAGGAGGCTTTAAAAATTCTAAGTCTATAAACATTCCTTCTCATACCTCCGAATGCGCCCAACTTGCAAGAGGAAGACATGGCATGAAATATAAATCTAAGGCATGGAATTTCCTTCACCCCACCCTAAATGTGCCCAAGGCACAAAAAAATTCCTTCTCCACATGTGAAATGTGCCCAAGCCTGAAAGTGGAAATAGCATGTGTGAAATGCGCCCAAGGTAAAAGGGCTTGAGCATGAGAAATGTCTACGTATAAAACTTCCTCCTCCACAGGTGAAATGCGCCCAACATGAAGAGGTCACTCAAAAAAGTTTCTAAGGCATCAAAAATGAAAGCTCATGGGCTGAAATACGCCCTTGAGGGTAGTGAAGATGAGGAAAAGTTTCTAAGTGTCAAAATAAAAGCTCTACCCCTAGAATGCGCCCTTGAGGGATGATGGCAAGAAAGTTGAGTTGAGAATTTTCTAAGTGTAGCAAAGTAAAACCATCCCTCTCCATATGCACCCATCTCATAAGGCAAGTTAGAGGAAAGCGCCTAAGGCAATGGAAATGGAAGTACAAGGAGTTAAATGCGCCCTCAAGCAAAGGAGTAAGCCAAGAAATTTCTAAGTGAAGGAAAATGAAACTAGGCACCCTCAAATGCGCCCAGCAATGAAATGGAGGTGGAGAAATTTCCAAGGCAAGGTAAAATAGAAGAAGGCCTTCCAAAAATGCGCCCTCAAGGTGATAAAATTTTCTAAGGCATCAAAAGTGGAAGTAGCATAAGTGAAATGCACCCTCAAGCTTGAGCAAATTCCTCCACCACATGCAAACTGCGCCCAAGCTTGAACAAATCCTCCACACCCTCAAATGCGCTCTAAGCAAGTTGGGAAAATTGCTAACTGTAAGGTAAAGGTTGCTAAGGCGTGGAAGTGCTTGGGAGATGAAGGTGGAAGCATATGTTAGGAAGTGCGCCCAAGGTAAGTTAATTAAATTAAAAAGTTTCTAAGGCATTTCCTAGGGTGAAGATGAGAAATATGCCCAGGGGAGGTAATATCAAAATTTCCAAGTACAAGATCAAATGCGCCCATGAGCATGAAGGGAATATCTTCAGGAAATCAAGAAAAAGACGCCAAGGCATGAGAAGTGAGGGCTACAGGTGTCAAGTACGCCTAGAATTAAAATGGAATAAACCTTAGCAATTTTTATTATTTTTCAAAAATAATAAAAATTAAACTTACCCCTTCGTCCGGATACACATGAAAATGAAGATTTCTGAAGGGAAATTTCTTCTGGGTATCGAACATTTCCCACTAGGAGATGATTTTAAAATTTTCCAAAACCTCGCTCAAGATTTTTTGGCAGAGATTTTAGCCTAGCGCCTGTTGATGAAATTTATAAAGCTGATAAAGTTGTCTAAGGAAAGGGAAAATTAGAACAACCAGGGGTCAAATACACTCACACAGAAGAGGTGAAATTTGTCTAAGGTATGAAGAATTTGATGATGAAATAAAGCTCGAACATCAAGCGTTCAAATGCGTCCTCAAGATGAAATATTTTCTAAGGCACAAACTCCAGGCACAAGGTGGTGGATGCGCCCTTGAAGAAGAACTCATGAAATGACCACCATGCACCCATGATGAAAGTTTGCTAGAAAAGTGATGAATTTTATCAGATCTAGAGGACAAGCAGACCTTGGAAAT
The DNA here is from genome assembly GCA_007115665.2 of Sequoiadendron giganteum. Lineage (NCBI taxonomy): Eukaryota > Viridiplantae > Streptophyta > Pinopsida > Cupressales > Cupressaceae > Sequoiadendron > Sequoiadendron giganteum. The sequence continues at coordinate 99,755,998 of CM021106.1, forward strand.
CAAAACATGGAAATTGGGTAAGTAAAGTGAGTTTATATTATAAGTGTTTTGATGCTCTTCTTTTGTTTTGCAGGAGGAACACCGAGGCTAAAGCATTAAGAACGCGATGCGGAAGAGGCATATGCACCCAAGGCAGTGGGCTAGAGAAATATGAAAGTTACAAGGAAGAAATGTGTCTAGGAATTAAAACAACAGGAGGGCTGAACGCGAACAACTGAGCAGTCGAACTCTTGATTCTATCAATTTTATTATCTCTGGAGGCAATCTTAAGAGACTCGTTTACCCTCCTCCTAGCACAACAGAATTGCCAGGCAGAACAATGGGAACACGTTTTTGGACGAGAATCTTCTGGAGGATAGTGAGCATTAATTAGGAGTGGAGAATCTTTTGTGCATTCCTTGCCCCACTCCTCTCTGTGGTGTTTTTTAGGGCAAAAACCCTAATTAGGACATATGTGGCTCGATCTCAGCCCTTCTTTGTAATTGAATCTAAGCCATCCACTAGATTGGGCCAACTATAAAAGGGGCATCCCCCAACATTTGTAATACTAGATTAGATTAAGAAATCAGAGAGATAGCTAGGAGATAGAGCTTAGAAGTAGCATAGCATAGATTCCATAGTTTAGATTGAAGAGGAAAGAAAAGCTTTCCCTTTGAATGTTTTTGTAAGAAGTTGTTGTGGAGAACTCTCATAATACAAAGAATTTCATTGATTGGTGATTCCCTCTTTCGTTGTGAGTAGTTGACATGGCTTTTTCATCTTTCCAATTCAAGTAGATAGAGTAAAGTAGATTTTATTTTATGCAAATAGTTGGTGATTGTGTAATGCGACGTTTGATTTGAGCAAGTCTTCTTTCATGCATACCACTAGCGGGCTCGCTGACGGTGAGTTCGCCCTGCGTGATCAACTGAAGTATTGGCACTTAACTTCGATTGTAATTCATATGTCCATATGCATCGTTGTCATGGTATGTGCATGTTGTGTCATAATTTGAACACCTTTCTCATCCTTTGAAGATTGCACCGATTTTGTAGAAGTTGTCCGAAGGGAGGAAAAGCAAAGTCTGGTTCGAAGCTTGTTGAATTTGATCCTCGTATTCCACCTTTACGAGTAGACTATAGAATCCCTACCTTATCCCCTTTAAATTCAGCATTATCCAGTTAGTTTAAGAGCCCGAGCGTCACTGACAAATCTCCCGAAATTTGACAATCCTTTTCTTCTGAATGAGCAACTCACGTAACTCCCCTTGAAATAACCAACAAATCACATCGAGCCAACTGAGGCTATCCCCTTGCATAAGGAACCTTGGCATCGAACGTATGATCTTTCTAGCAATCTTAGCATGCGAGACACTTTGATCAAGAGAGGATAGAGTATCCGTTGGAAACTTTATTATGTGTTGGTTTGGTCATAAAACACCCGTCAACAATACCCATAGTGTCCTCAGCAATGTTATTTCTACGATGGTGTTGCAGAGCCTAAGGTTAGATTATTTAATATTTTCTTTTAATAGGTCACTTAAGTTATTTTAATAAAATACGTTATAACATAAGTGAGGAGGTGGGTTGTTATTGAAAAGGACCTTGGTGCCTAATGAGATAACTTAACATTGTTTTAGAAGGCCGAATAGGGAAAAATAGTTTTGTTTTGAGCAGGACACCCCTTTGAGGAATATTTGACAATGTTTTAAAGTATAAAGAAAATTATTTTTAAAAAGCAAATGCAAAAGGGCATTGCTTTTCAAGGGAAAGCATTTTCAAACTTGAGTTGCCCTAAATTCTCATTGACTCTTTATAATCTCATTTTGGGTCTCGTTTGTACATTTCTAAGTTGGTTGCATAACAAGATGCTGTTGGATTTTCTCCAAAAGTCTACAGTTTGGTGTTAAAGAGGAAAACCCTCTTCATTCATGAGTTGGTTTCGGTGGTGAGAGATCCACCCTAGTCAGTTCGGTGTGTCAGTTCGGTGTGATTCCACTTAGGGTCATGTTGTGACCTTTTCACACATCACTCCATTCAAGATGGGGACCCCCCCTAATTTTTGCTCCATTCTGCTCTTATGGGCTTTGGTTCTCTGTCTCTCTGGTCTCCTGTCCTTCCAAGGATTTCCCGTCATTTGACCTAAGTTGGAAATTTTGGCCAAGTCTTTGAAATTAGGGTTTTTATCCTTCAGGCTTGTTTAAGGTCAAATTGAATTGTCGAAGTGAAATCGAAGCTTAGTACTGTGATCACAACGCTTCAAGCAAAGTCCCACTAAATTTTCACTAAGTTCTGACAACTTACTATTTTTAGAAAGTATTGAATCAAGGACCTTTTTTTCAGGATTTTGGAATTTTGACTGTTCCATCACATTCGGGGTACTTTAAGGTACTTGCACGCAAAATTTGAGCATATTTGGACAACTTGCTATTTTTAGCAATTCAAGCTTCAAGAGCCATTTTCGGGATGCACATGTATGATTTTTCAATGCATGTCTGGAGCATGTTTTTGGGTCTTTCAAGACCTTCGCGATGATATAACATGCAAGCCAGGTTGAGGACTTTGAGTAAGTCAGGTTTCAATAGCTATTTTTAGGGTTTGCATACAGAGTTTTTCAGTGCATGTCAGGATATTCCTTATGGGTTTAATGAGAGCTTCACAACGAAGTAACATGCAAAACAAAATTGATCATTTTTCAGGGACTTACTATTTTTAGCTAGTGCTCGCATGTGGACCAGTTTTCTAGGCTTTTCTTGGTTTTTTCAGATTCCTCGAGCAGTTTGACATGCAAACTCATCCAACAGTCGGTTGGTCACTTTCCAGACACTTACTATTTGTAGGAACCGCACTCCAACAGCTCCCCAGCGCTCCAGTTTCACAGGCAGAGCAATATGCAACAGGAATCCAGTCAAAGGCGCGTGCAAGTCAAATTAGGGTTTCCACTTTTATGCCTAAAATAGGGGGTGAAACACAAAAATTGTCAAAATAAAGTACCCCATCAAGACCAGCATCTTTCAGACAGCCTACTAGCAAAATTTAAACGAAATCGGAATACTTACTATTTTTAGTAATTCACTTCATGGCTATAAATAGCAGGTCTGTGCCAGAGGCAGGTATAAACAGGGCATTCAAATCATCAAGATCATGCGGAATAAGTTTCAAATAAAACGGAGCTGCAGAAATCAAGCAATTTTAGGGTTTGCTAAAAATAGTAGGAGGGCTAAAAATAGCAGATGATCTCGAGAAACAAGTGTAAACAAGATCGCAAGGTCACAAGAGGCATATCACGCCAGCTCTACGTTCAAAATAGTTAAAGGCTGTGGAGAAGCTTACTTTTCCCAAATTTGCTAAAAATAGAATGGCAAGAGGTAGCCAAGGCGTTGAGGATTTTCAAGTTGAAAACTGGCAGGAGGAAGCACGAAATGCACCCAAGAATGATGGTTGGCATCAAAAAATTCTAAGTGGGAAAGATGGAAGTAGCATTGGAGAAATGCGCCCAAGCTTGATTGAAATTCCTCATCATGGGATAAAATGCGCCCAAGGTAAAAGGGGCTTGACATGGCAAAAATGTTCTAAGGCACAAAATTTCCTTCTCCCTACATCAAATGCGCCCAAAGTATGAGAGGATGTTGATGAAAAACGCTAAGTATAGAAATTCCTCCTCATAGGGTGAAATGCGCCCAAGCTTGAGGAAAGTTTCCTCCTCACACCCTCAAATGCGCCCTCAAATGGAAGATGACATGCTCAAATGCGCCCTCAAGAATGGAATTCCTTCACCACATAGCAAATGTCCCCAAGAAGTAGGCAAGGAAGGCGTGGTGTTTTAAAAAAATTCTAAGTATGGGAGATTTCCTCCTCATACTCCCATATGCGCTCAAGGCAAGAGGCCTAGTGAAATGCACTGAAAGATATAATGAAATTCCTCCTCCCTATGTCATATGCGCCCAAGGTGTGGGCAAGGTTGTAAAAACTTCCCAAGGCGCAAACAAGTCCTCCTCATAGGGTGAATTGCGCTCTCAAAGCAAAGAGTGCAAGGAGCCTAGTTAAAACACGCCCAAGGGAGATATTGAAAGTTTCTAAGTGTTGGCGGATTTCCTTCACACCACCTCATATGCACCCTTAGGTGGAAGTTGGCACATGAATACGCGCCCTTGTTTGTTGGAGAAAAATAAGACAAGATTGCTTGGGCGTGGAAATGCCTAAGGTTTGAAATGGAAGCATGATAGGTGAAATGCGTCCTTCATGGGCGAGTTAAAAAAAATCAAATTTTTCTAAGGCATTTTCTAAAGTAAAGGTGAGAGATACGCCTAGAAGGTGTAACATTAAAATTTCCAAAGGCAAGATGAAATGCGCCCATGAACAAGAAGGAAATTCTTCAAGAAAACAAGAAAAATGCCAAGATTTGGAAAGTGAAGGCTACAAGTAAGAAGTACGCCCAGAAATAAGATGAAAGAAACCTTAAAAAAAATTATTATTTTCAAAAATAATAAAAATCAAACTTACCGCTTCGTCCGAATACACATGAAAATGATGATTTCTGAGGGGAAATTTCTTCTAGGTATTGAACATTTCCCGCTCGGAGATGATTTTAAGTTTTTCCAGACCTTGCTCGTGAATTTTTGACAGAGATTTTTGCCTGGCACCTGTTTGAAAGAATTTCCTAGGAAAAATTAAATTTTTCTAAGGCAAATAAGAGGAATGTTTTTACAAAATGCTTTAGCTGGTGAATTGAGCCCGGATGTTTGGAATAATTTTGTCGGGGCAAACGTGAAATCAAATGCCTTAGCTAGTTTAGATAATTTTCTGAACAATACTTGATTTAATATTTTAAAATGCAAACATGATGAAGCAAGCCTGCGCAGGACTGATGAAAGTTTCAAAATTCTAGAAGTCAAATATTTTGCTGCTTCGAGTGACAAGTGTTGTGATTGGCAGAAGTGGGACAACAAAAATTTGAATGTTTGCTAAGATTAGCCTCTTCCAGAATTCGACTTGGCTATAAGAATTCAGAGTTCTTTTCTTCTTTTTCATCAAGTTGCTGAAAGTGCGAACTTGAGAGGAGATATTTTTCAAGTTGCTGAAAGTGCGAACGTGAGAGGAGATATTTTTCAAGTTGCTGAAAGTGCAAACTTGAGAGAAGAGGAATTTCAAGTGCTGAAAGTGCAAACTTAAGAGAAATTTCCCAGTTGCTGGAAGTGCGAATTTGAAAAGAGAAATTCCTCAATTGTTGAAAGTGCGAATTTGAGAAGCAAAATTATTTCTAAGTGTTGGAGGTTGTGTTGCTGCAAGTGGAAAACTTCTAAGTGTTGAACTGAGAAAGGTGTTGAGGTTTGAAGTTGGAAATTTCGACGTGATGCAACCTTTTATTTTCAAAAAATCAGTTGACACTCTCGCAATTTTATTACTTTCTAAGTCTTATTTGCTAATGGCTGCTTTTTATTTCTGCAAGATGGCTGAACAAGTAGAAGAGCTGTAGGAAGGGGAAATCATGTTGAATCCAACAAGGCAAGCGCATCAAGGCAGGCTGTAATAAAAAAGTTGAGCAAATCTTTCCTGCCAGAGTCAGAGTTTTCTTCGGAACTGGGCAAATTAAGTGACACAAATCTTGGCTCCTTCAATTTGGAGACTTTCAGAAGACGAATGATGGGAATTGGAGGCCACCATCCATCAATCACTTCGCACAACATCGTCAAAAGTGGACTTTATGCATTTGTTGGTTTCCACCAGCAATCCGGTTCCCAGAGCGGATTATGGAGTGTGCAAATTGCTACAACACGGAGCAGCGGACTATCATCTCACCTAATGGCAAGTTGTTGGCGAATCTTACGCCTAAACCAATTGGAGAGGCATTTCGAATTCCAGCCTACGAAAAGATGATTTACAAAACAAGAGAGAGGGTTGAGAAAATGTGTTCATCCACATTTGATCGATGTGCGGACCTGATAAACTCTAGGTGGATGAACAAGCCTAAGCCAACTCAAACAAAGCTACCGAAGAAAATAATCTCAGAGGACTTGAGGCAGGAATTTTGTGACTTGATCATGATGCTTAGCAAAGTTAGAGGGTGCCCCAAAGCGTTCATTTTTTAACCTTGGATGTTCTACTACATCAACCTTGTGTTGGAAGGCAAAGAGCACGTTGATTGGGCCTTGATGATTAGTGATAATTTGCATGAGCAACTCAAAAGTCTAAGGAGAACGAAAACATTTTATATGAGCTCATATATTGTCTACATGCTGGCCCGGATGACAAAGTATAGGGGGATATCATACATCAAGCCGATTGGGTGTGGCTCTCAGCAATTCAAAATTCACGAGGCTTCTTCGTAGTTGCATTTGACAAGCACTTCAAATTACAAGAGAGTCAATGACGCCTTCACAATGCATATAGCGATGACGCTGCAGCAAAGGACTCATCACAGAATATCCAAAGAGGCGCAGGAGCTGATTGAAAAATACGAATGTTGGTTTATCCAGTTCCCGAAGTTTACTTACATCAGGCTGGAGGGGTTTTCTTCTTACCCATACAGATTGCCCCGGTATCCCACGAACAGAATTGTGATGCTAGAAATATCTAGGCAACTCATTGCCTAGGATAAGACTCAGAAGAAAAAGAAGAAAGGTGGACTTGGGTTCCCTATTACCATGGGGAATTAAGATGAGGATTGTCCATCACTGCAGGCAGCTAGGGAAGCAGAGAATGAGCTCCAATTCTTCCACCTCTCTTATCATACCAGCAAACAGCATTATGATCCCCAGAGAAATATCAGATGGATACTGTCTGAGGAATTCAAGCATAAGGCACAAATTGAAGACTACTGGGCGAGTGAAGTGGACGAGGCTGAAATTAGGAAGAGGATGTTTTCAAGGATACCACTGGACATGATCAAACAATGTGACATTGTCCCGATGCTAGATCAAGTTGAGGAAGATATAAATGTGATATAGGTTGATTATGAAACAGTAAGGGATAGGCCACTCCCACTTCTAGATTGGTCAGAGCCAGAGTTTACAGATTTAGATACGCTCTGCATTCCAATCTTGACATTCACCCGAAGTTGGGTGGAGAGGCGTGTAAACCGGTTTAAGGGCAAGTCAATTCCCCTTACTTACAATTCAATGGGAGATCATAGATCACCCGCTGCTAGGCAAAGGAGGCAGGTTGCTCAAGCTCCAGAGCCACGAGGAAAGGAGCCAATGCAGCCTGAGCCTCAAGGAGTTCAAGAGGCATCACATACACCATCAGAGGCACATTCTCCGAGCATGCAGGAAGTTTCGTTGCTTGCTGATCAAAGAGAAAAATTGAATGAAGAACAAAGGATACAAGAAACAAGTCAGCCACCTCGTAGGGAGTCAATGGGCCAGAGCATCAATATCCCTAGAGACGAAAATCAGCGGGAGATAGAGGAAGAAACGGCCACTGATACTCATTTCCAACGTGAGATTGAGGCAGCTCTTGAGGATGATGCTACTTCAGGGCAGGAGGCCCAAAGCTCAGGAGATACCGAGCCTATAAAGATTGACGGGCCTCATTAGGATGAAGGCATAGATGAAGTTCATGAAGTAGAAGTCAGGAATGAACAGCCCTTCATTATTTCTGACTTACAGCAAGAAGTGCCAAAATAACTAAAGGATGGGATGAGACATGATCCTGTTGATGAGACTGATCCAGCAGTTGAGATGGAAGAATTGTTGAGTAGGATCAGTGCATCTCCAACGATGAAGAAGGCCAAAAAGTTTTCTAAGATTTCAACTGATGAGGATGGCTCTCGTACGCTTCACGTGGTTGTGCCTAGGATGGAATGTGATCGGGATGAAGTTGTTTTGAAGAACTACGTGATCACTACCATGGAGCTTGGCCGCCCTACTGGAGCACAAGTGATTGAGGAGTGCGATAATTCATATCGACCACTCAAGGACAGATTGCTCCGTACTGAAGGCAAGTACAAAAGATTGAAGAAGGAGCACAAACCATTAATTGGTTATGTACAACACTTGTCTCGTCCTTGTGGCCAAGAGAATCCGGCAATTGAGCTCCTAGCCAAATTTCCTAGAGAGTCAGTCAATGGATTGGAGGATTTGAGAAGGATGGCACAGGACGCAGATAAGTGGGTTGTCAGTGTTCGTACAGAGAAAGAAAAGTTTATGGAGGATCTTGCATATGCCTATCAGCAAGCCTCCAATATTATGGCAAGGATGGAGGCAATTAATCAAGCTTGGGGTGAGGCTCGTATCTACCGAACCAGAGTTGTTCTTCGCCTAGAGGCTTTGATGCACACGCCTTTGCATACTTTGTTTGGGGCAGGCGTGATTCAGGATGGTGATAGATATGACCTCGCCACTTGGTACTCTTCAGTGGTCACGAGTCAGGGATTCTATGATGCAGCACAGGCGGATTCGGTCAAGGTTAGAAAGGCCATGACAAATATTTTTGATGGAGTCCTCAATACGCTAGAGGCTATCTTTGCCAGGAGGCTGGCTTTTGAGGAAATAACTGCGCATGACTTGAAGAGTACATTGGCACCTTTCTTTTCTGAAGTGAAGGCCTTTGTTTGGGACGATTTTGAGAACACCTCCACCTTCTCCAGCATTGTTCAGAATACCCAGGCTGCTCTAGTTGCCTGGAAGAAATATTGTGCCCGGCATGCGCAAACAGTTACAGTACTGGAATTTCAGTCAGATAACATCCCGCTTATTTCCGATCAAGAGGTTGAGGTTGTGCTAGCCAGGTTCATTGATTTTGCAGCCAAGGAAAAGGAGAAAGGAAACGCCCTTCTGGATGATGATCTCCTGCAGGAAGATGATGTGTATTAATTGCTTATAGTGGTTCCTGCAGAGGAGTGGAGAATCTTTTGTGCATTCATTGCCACACTCCTCTCTGTCGCGGTTTTTAGGGCGAAGACCCTAATTAGGGCATATGTGGCTCAATCTGAGCCCTTCATTATATTTGAATCTAGGTCGTCCAGTGGACTGACCTTAATATAAAAGGGGCATCCCCCATCATTTGTAAAATAGTTAGACATTAGATCAGAGATAGAGTTGAGCTAGAGAGTAGACAAGGCATATAGTGAATAGCTTAGAAGTCAGCTTAGTTTGGAAAGGAAAGAAAGCTTTCACTTTGAAAGTTTTGTAAGAAGTTGTTGTGGAAAACTCTCCTAATACAAAGGTTTATCATTGCTTGGTGGTTCTATCTTTTGTTGTGAGCAGCTGGCAAGGCTTGTTCGTCTTTCGAATTCAAGTAGATAGAGTAAAGTAGATTTTACTTTATGCATGTAGTCGTTAGTGGTGGAATACGTTGTTTGGTTTGAGCGGGTTTCATTCATCCATACTACTAGCAGGCTCACTGACGGTGGGTTTGCCTTGCGTGCTCGACTTGAATATCTTTGCACTTAACTTCAATTGTAATTTGTATGTCCATATGCATCGTTTTAATGGTATTTGCATGTCAGGTCACAATTTCAACATCTTTTATTATCCTCTGAAGATTGCACTGGTTTTGTAGAAGTTGTCCAACAGGAGGCAAAGCAGAACCTGGTCACAATAGAATTGGCGCTAGGAGTGCGACTACTACTGTGAAGGAAAAAGAATTATAAAAGGTATAATGTGTTGGCGTTTCAAATCGCACCTCTGGAATGTGTTTTGGAAACGGAAAGCTATGTGCAGTAAACTGCTCTTCAAATTAGGAGGGGAAGCTACCTCCTTTGCCGAGTTGCATAAAGTAAGTAAACTACAAATAATTTTTCCCAATCTTTTTGATTCAGCTGTGAGAACACAAGGTTATAGAACTCTAGATGTTGCAGCTGAGGTTTTTCCCTTTAATGAAACTTGGCAACTAAAACGTAACTTACGCTAAAACATTTCTATCCTCTCGAGTAAACGCAGAGCAAGAGAGTCTAGAAATGGACAAGGTTGATTTTCTTACAAAGATAATTGGATAATCGTTCCTCAAAATACATCTACTAAATTTCAATGCAAGCTGAAAAAGGTACCAAGAAAACATGGGTGAAAGAAAAGAAGAAGATGAAAGAAATATTGGTGAGCAAGATCGTGTGATGCAACTCTTGGATGCAATGGTTAGAGGCCAAGAAAGCGCAGCCCGAAGTGCTCAAGAGACCAATCAACAACTTGCATAGTTAGTACAGAGATTGGATTGTTTGGCACAAGATAATGATGTCAGACAGCGAAGGGAAGCCAATGAGCATAATGGAGCAGCCATGACTAGGCCTCTTATGCCTATATTTCCACATAGAGTAGAGGGACAACCCAATCAAGAGCTTACCTTAGTTGAGTTGCAGGATCCATTTAGATAGGATTGGATTGATGTAGAGCCTGGTTTCCAGCATGACATCACTTTGGGATTATATAGATCTCAGGATAAGGCATACGCCCAACAGGGGCAATAGAGAATATCTTAATGACTTACGAAGGGAAGTTGAAAATCTTGTCCGTCCTAATTTTTACAAGTCCACTAAGATTTCAACGAGACCATGGGTTCAAAGGGTAGACCCATACTTCAATCTCAACCCCATGCCAAAAGAAGAATCCGTAAAATATGCTATTATGCACCTTTATGGAGTTCCACATAACTGGTGGCATAATGGGATGATCATAATGGGGCATGCTCAAATTACCTCTTATACTAAGTTTATTGAGAAACTTAGAGAGGTTTGACAAGAAGGAACCAGAACTTCATTTTAAGGAGCTAGCAAAGTTGAAGCCATACTTATTCAATGAAGGGCAGGTAGTTCAAGAGAAATTCGTAGCAAAAAAATCAGATGAAGTGATTATTTTGAAACTTGATGGATGTGAGACGGAGCCTCAAGATGACTCTTTGGTCATGCATACAGCTTCTATAGATGAGGTTGTTTATGAAAGAATTGACGAAACAATGACCCTGTATACACCTTTAGAGCTATCCAATGATGTTGAGACACTTTTAGAGGATGGGCATGTTGAAAACAACAGGGATGATGTCTTCAAATCAGCTAATAATGATGATACTTTACCTCATGTTGGAAATGGTAACTCAAGTGGCTTTGGGTTTGACTACCAAACCAAGCCTTTCGAAAAATATGCTTATGACAATTTCAGCCCTAATGAGTTGGAAAGTGACTTATTCAAAAAGGTAACTACACATGAGGAGCAGCCTTCCCACACATGCGATCCGCATGCGTTGGCACCTAAATATGACAAGGATCCAGATTGGGATGAGTTTCGTTTTGATTGTAACGGTGTCCTTACTTCATCCGAGAACCACCCATAGAGGATGGCATCAATCGTGATGTTTTCAATCTTCAAAAGGAATCTGATTTCACATTGCAGGTGGCTAATTTTGAGCAAAGACCTTACAGCCTGGTTGGTGTGGAGCCACAGTCCACTGCTGAAAATCATAATGGGAAAAATTAGGTGATTTGGGAAACGACCACACAGGAGGTACACATTGAGCATACTCTTTCAAAAAGAAAACATCAGCTCATAGGACCATGGGATCCAGATGTTTGGGCACCAAAGTAAGATGAACAATCAGTTTGGGAAAAATCTTCCTCTGACCAAGCTGCTGTCCCAACCTTAGAGCATAAAAAATGTGAAAAGGATGCCTTACAGAGAATTGATTTTGAGAAGCATGATCTCGACGAAAAATCTGAATTGTTTATGCTTGGGGCTAATTTTCATCGGAGGCCTAGTGACGAAGATGAGACAAGCTTTGAAGAAGAGGCACATGAGACTTGGGGCAGCCATGGTGACACCGTTGAAAGGTACGAAGGAAATTCTGATTTTAACATTTAACATAACAACAGTTCGTCACTTTGGTTTGATCATGATTGGAAAAGACAATTCTTCGTATCTGCTGAAATGAGGTGCATATTTTACTAAGTTTGGACAGCAAACATATGCATGTGGAAAACCTAATTAAAAGTGGACCAATAGGACAAAATGAGCTTAATGACTCATTTTCCGATTTGCAAACAATGAAGAGCTCTATGAAAGAATTTAAATCAGCTTACCTACACATGATGCATGATAGAAATATAGCCACCAAGTAAGCAGTTAACGGAAGAGGTTAGTGAGCTCACCATTGAGCTTAATTCTATGAAGCTTTCTTTGGAAAGAGTCCAAGAGGCACTTCTTGAAGCAAACAATCAGCTATATGAGACTCAACAGTTTAAGAAGGAAAGTAGAGAAAGGGCAAGGGAGATCAAAAATGTAAGGTAGGAGCTTGATTGCATTCAGGAGGAGTATGATCTTGCACATTGTCCTAAAAATTTAGAAAATAGGAGTTTTGATCAGCAAGAGGATTGATCTAATTTGGGAGCCAAAGATAATCATCAACTTGTTGATAATCCTTTCTTTCATCGGGATGCTGATTTGACTCATGATAATCCACTTGTCAAGTTGGATGACGAAGACCTAATCAATTTAAATGTTGAAAGTGGATTTCATTATAAGATTTGGGAACCAAGTGCAGTTTCCAATCATGAGGTGTTGTCTCAAGATTGGAGTAGTGGCTGAACTTCAAATATTAGTACCGTTGCCCACTTCCCAATCAGCTTGTACATGACTTTGGGTACGAATCTGCAAACGAGTTGGATGGTCTCTTCTATTCAGCAATTGACTAGCTTATGGCCGAGTCTGGATGGCAGTGATGATTTGATCCAAGGAGAGGATTTTGTTGCCACCCCCATACTCATCTCTCCTATGTTTTCAATAGGATTTATGTTTGATTACCATTGCTCTTGCCTTTTTTCGTCGGTTATGGTGACATCCTTTAATGAGCAAACTGATTTTGAGTTTGGGCAGGCTTTGGGGCAACCGGTTGTGAGTATCTCTTCAGACACAGTTTACCCATTTATTGTTTCCACTTTGGTTAGTGACGCTCACTGCAATTACTTCATACAAATGATATGCATTATTTCAAATGATGTCTTAATGATTGGAATGGTTTTGGGTGTGTTCGTTTGTTTGGGACCACTCTTTTAACACTGGCAGGCTGAGAGTTGATGTTATGATTTCGGTTTGCATCAGCAGAGGCATTTCCTGGTTGGCTGATTTTAGAGATATGGTTGAGATTGACTTGTTTCTTTGGGGCATCATGAGGTGTCATGCGAGGGTTAATTTCTTATGATTGAGCAGGGTGTTTCTAATGTAGACTAGGATTGTGAATGGCAGTGAGTTTGTTAACGCATTCTACTCTAAGTTGACTTGATAGGATATATTTCATGGCATTAACTTCAATCCTTTCAAAAAATTAAGTATGAGCTTTGATGATTTTTACTCTTTGAGGGTCCAAGATAGGGGAATGCAGTTTGGGCACGTTTGTTTGACAATTATGATCAGTGTGGTGCAGCGTAAGCATGGTGGTTCCTTTCTAAGAATAACTTGGAACCCGGGAATCACATTGTGTTGTGATATAGCTACCGTTTGGGATGCGAGAGGCAATGTTAATTTTCTAGAGTTTACTATTGTGGCACATTAGTTCGGTTCTCTCGAGGGGCATTCTTTTGAGTTCACCAAGTCTATGCAGTATTTGATTACACTTATCACAAGAGGTTTTCAAGATCTAGGTTGACTTGGGACCCTGCGATCATTGTTGGACTCAATGTGGATCAGATTGTTCGTTGCAAGGTTCTACTTGCATTGCTTGAGGACAAGCAATCTTTGGGAAGGGCATACTATAATGTACCCATTTTTCATGTCCTTCTTTGGACTACTCTAATTCTGACTTAGTAAGTACTATATTTAGTAACTACTTCGAGGGGCAATGCAATGTAGTGTTTGTTTTTTGGGCAGTGTGTGCTAGTTGTCCGATGAGCATTGATGTTTTGGCCAGTTTGATATTTGGTAAGTGCTATGTTATATGCTAAGTTTCTATAATGTATATATGCATGCTTTATCCATGTTTTCATATGAATATTTAATGTTTCCCAATATATTTTAAATTTTTCTATGGTTTGTATAGTCGTCCCCCACCGTCCCTAAATTTCGCCTGAAGAATCGAGAACCTGGGGACTCATTCTGCCGTCCCCTGTCGTCGTCGTCCCGTGGGTTAAAACTGCTTTAAAATTAAGTGAACGTGTAGGTGGTCATCGAAAAGTTCCTTGGTGCCTAATGAAATAACTTAACATTGTTTTAGAAGGTTGAATAAGGCACAATAGTTTCCTTTTGAGCAAGACGTCCTTTTGAGGAATATTTCATAATGTTTTAAAGTATAAGGCAAATTATTAAAAAAAAAAGCAAATGGAGAAGGGCATTGCTTTTGGAGGGAAAGCATTTTCAAATTTGCGTTGCCCTAATTTCTCATTGACTCTTTATAATCTCATTTTGATTCTCGTTTGTACATGTCTAAGTTGATTGCATAACAAGATGTTGTTGGATTTTGTCCACAAGTCTACAGTTTGGTGTTGAGAACAAAAATCAATGTTCCATGGAGTTTCGGGGAGGAGAACGGGGGACAGCAGAGGACGCGCTTCGGGGACACGAGGGTGGGGGATCTAAGTTTGGGAACGGCGGGGAGCGGTGCACTGAAATACATATAGTACTTGAAAAATTAGTTATAAAAAGATCTATAACCGTAGAAGCCTAGGGAATAAGTAAAGTTTACAGTTTAAACACATTGCAATGATTTCATTGAACTAGTGAACATTGAAACAATGGAAATCAAAATGAAAATATACTTAATAGACATTAGAACGAGAACTAGATGTTTGAGTTTCATAGTTTCAATTTCATAACATGATTCATAATTACAATCAACAGTGTTCAAACTTCAAACTTAAAAAACAAAATACTAAATAGTAAATGGTCGATGGCTTGATGCCTCTAATGATCTAATCATCCCCAAGCTCCATGTCAATCACCTCATCACTACAACTGTTGAACGGGGACCCCAAATGCTCAAGCTCATCTAAACCAATACCAACCAGCCTTGTCCGTGTAGGATCTATTGTGACCTTTTTCACACATCACCCCATTCAGATGGGGACCCCCTAATTTTTGCTCCATTTTGGTCTTTTGGCTTTGGTTTTGCCTCTGTCTTTGGTCTTTCTGTCCTTCCAAGGATGTCCAGTCGTTTGACATAGGTTGAAATGTTGGCTAAGTGTGTGGAATTAGTGTTTTTCATCCTTCACGCTTGTTTCAAGTCAAATAAGGTTATCAAAGTAAAATCTAAGCGCAACAGTACAATCAAAAGGCTCAAGGCAAGATCCCACTAAATTTTCACTAAAATTTGACAACTTACTATTTTTAGTAAGTACCTAATTTGAGGTCTTTTCCTCGGAATTTTGGGATTCTGACTGCTTCAGCACATCCAGGTAACTTCAAGGTGCCTGCACGTAAAATTTGAACAGATTCTGACAATTTGCTATTTTTAGCAGTTCAGGCTTCAAGAGCCATTTTTAGGGTGCACATGTATGATTTTCCAATGCATGTTTGGAGAATGTTTGTGGGTTTTCCAAAACCTTCGTGATGATATAACATGCAAGTCAAGATGATGACTTTCAGCAGTTCAGCCTTCAAAGGCTATTTTTAGGGTTTGCATGCAGAGCTTTTAAGTGCATGTCAGGATATTCCTCATGGGTTTTTCGAGAGCTTCGCAATGATATGACTTACAAACAGAATGGATCATTTTTCAGGAACTTACTATTTTTAGCTAGTGCACGCATGCAGACCAGTTTTTTGGGTTTTTTTGGGTTTTTTGAGATCCCTCGGGCATTGTGACATGCAAACTCATCTGACATCAGATTGATCGTTTTCCGGGCGTTCACTATAAATAGCAAGTTCACTCCAGTAGCTCTTCGACACTTTAGTTCAGCAAGAAGAACGACATGCAACAGAAATCAAGTCAAACGGAAACCGTTCAGGGTACATGCAAGTCAAATTAGGGTTTCAAGTGTTATGCCTAAAATAGGGGGGTGAAACACGGAAATTGTCAAAATAAGGTACCCCATCATGATCAGCATCTTTCAGGCAACCTACGAGCAAAATTTGAACAAAATCGGAATACTTACTATTTTTAGTAAGTCACTTCATGGCTAAAAATAGCAGGTTTGTGCCAGAGACAGGTGTGAACGAGACACTTAACTCATCAAGAGCATATGGAGCAAATTTCAAGTCAAACGAAGCTATAGAGGTCAATCAATTTTAGGGTTTGCCAAAAATAGCAGGATGGCTAAAAATAGCAAGCAAGCATGGACAACGGGTATAAACAAGGTACCAAGGTCACAAGAAGCATAATTACGCCAGCTCCAGTTTCAGAACAGAGGAAAAGCCTTGGGAATCCACACTTCTCCAGATTTACTAAAAATAGAAGGGTAAGGCATGGCTAAGACGTTGAAAATTCCTAAGTGTAAACTGGAAGGAGGATGTTAGAAATACTCCCAAGCGTGGACGATGCTTGGTGAAACTTTCTAAGTGTTTAAAATTCCCCCTCATACCTCCAGATGCGCCCAGCTAACAAGTCAATGGAGAAGGCCTAGAAATTTTCTAGGTCATGAGAAATTCCTCTTCCCTGCTTGAAATGCGCCCAAGGTATGAGAAGAGGTGGATAGAAAAAACGTTGTATAAAAATTCCTCCTCATATAATGAAATGCGCCCAAGCTTGATTAAAAATTCCTTCACACTACCCCAAATGTGCCCAAAGTTGAGAAGACATGGCAAAAATATTCTAAGGCATAGGAATTCCTTCCCACCCCCCTAAATGCGCCCTCATATGGAAGTAGCATGTGTCAAATGCGCCCACAAGGTTGAAAATGGAAGTGACTAGGGGAAATGCGCCCTCAAGTTCCTCCTCCCTATAGCAAATGCACCCACAATTTCCTCTAGCATACCTCAAATGCACCAACAAGGGATGAAGATGAAAAAAATATTCTAAGGCGTGGGAATTCCTTCCCACCCCCCTAAATGCGCCCTTAGATGGAAAAGCCACATGCTAGATGCGCCCAAGGTGTAGACAAGGAGGGTGTGATTTTGAGAAAATATTCTAAGTATGGGAGATTTCCCCCTCATATTCCTAAATGCGCTCAAAGGTTCCTCCTTCACAGGTGAAATGCGCCAAAGGATGTAAAGAAATTCCTCCTCATGGGGTGAAATACGCCCAAGGTGAAGGGGCTTTTAAAAAAATTGCAAAGTGGGAAAAAATTGCTTAAGGCATGGGAATGCCTAAGGAGTTAAAATATAAGTTGATACATGGAAATGCGCTATTTTGCTAAGTATAAGATAAAGGAAGTCTAGGTGTGAAAATGTCTAAGGGTTGAAATGGAAGTAGCATGTGTGAAATGCACTATCAAGATGAAATTCCTCTACTACATGAGATATGCACCCAAGGCTACAAGTGTGAATTAATCAAATAAAATTTTCCAAGGTATTTTCTAAGGCAAGATGAGAAATACGCCTAAGTAAGAGCTGATGTTAAAATTTTCCAAGCGCAAAGTGCTATGCACCCGGATGTGGAAGGAAAATTCTTCAGGAAATCAAGGAAAATGCCAAGGCAAGAAAAGTGAAGACTGCAGGTGTGGAATATGTCCAGATTAAAAGTAAATAAACCTTAGCATATTTTTATTATTTTTTCAAAAGTAATAAGAATTAAACATACCCCTTCGTCCGGACACATGGAAACGATGAGTTCTAAGGGGGAAATTCTTCTGGGTATTGGACATTTCCCACTAGGAGATGATTTAAACTTGTTCCACACCTCGCTCGTATCGTTTTCACGGATATTTTCGCCCAGCGCCTGTTTTGATGAATTTCCTACGCAAAATTAAAATTTCTCTAAGGCAAATGAGATGAATGTTTTTTACAAAAATGCCTTAGCTTGAGAATTGAACTGGATGACTAGAGTAATTTTGCCGGAGCGGACGTGACATCAAATTCCTTATGCAGTTGATATGAAATTGTTTAAGAGAAATGCTTGATTTAATATTTTAAAACGCAAATGTGATGAAGCAGGCCTGTGCAAGGATGATGAATTTTCAAAGTTCTAGAAGTCAAATATTTTGATGCTCTGAGTGACAAGTGTTGCGACTGACAGAGGAGGGAAAACGGAAAATCAAAGGTTTTCCAAGAATAGCCTCTTCCAGAATTCGACCTGGCTATAAGAATTCTAGCTCTTTTCATATTCCTCACCAGTTGTTGAATGTTGAGAAACTTCTCAAGTTGCTGACAAGGACGAATTTGAGAAGAGAAGTTCTAAGTTGCTGAGGTGTGTGGATTTGGGAAAAGAGGATTTAAATTGCTGAAGTGTGGGTTTGCAAAGAAGAGAACTTCTCAAGTGTTGAAGTGTACGAATTTCAGAGGAAATCTGTCAGAATGTTGAAAGTGTGAACTTGAGAAGAAGGCTTGAGTTGTTGAAAGGTCCGAATTTAAAGGAAGTTTCAAGTTGCTGAAAGTGAGTTGCTGCAAGAAAATATTTCTAAGTGTCGGCGGTGTATTGTTGCAAGTAGAAACTTTTGTGTGTTGAAGTGAGCAAGGCATTGAGGTTTGCAATTGAAAATGTCGAAGTGTTGCAGCCTTTTTATTTTCGAAAATCTGTTGGCACTATCAAGGTGGTATTGTTTTCTAAAATCTTATTTTCTAATGACTGCCTTTTATTTTTGCAAAATGGCTAAAACAAACAAAAGAGTTGCAGGAAGAGGAAATCATGTTGAGTCTAGCAAAGCGAGCACATCAAGGCAAGTAGTAATAAAGAAGTTGAGCAAATCCTTCTTGCCAGAATCAAAGTTTTCTTCGAAATTGGGCAACTTAAGTGACACAAATCTTGGCTCATTCAACTTGGAGACTTTCAAAAGGCAAATAATGGGAACTGGAGGTCACCATCTGTCGGTCACTTCGCACAACATTGTCAAGAGTGGACTTTACACAGATGTTGGTTTTCCACTAGCAATCTGATGCCCAGAGCTGATCATGGAATGTATCAACTGCTACAACATGGAGCGGAGGACTATCATTTCACCGGATGGCAAGTTGTTGGCCAATCTTACGCCTGAAGCAATTGGGGAGGCATTTGGAATCCCAACTCACGAAAAGATGATTTACAAAACGAGAGAGAGGGCTGAAAGAATGTACTCATCCACATTTGATCGATGTGCTGACATGATAAATTCTAGGTGGATGAACAAGCCTAAGCCAACTCGCACGATGTTGTCGAAGCAGATAATTTCAAAGGACTTGAGGCAGGAATTTTCTGACTTAATCATTATGTTGAGCAGAGTTGGAGGGTGCCCCCAACCGTTCATCTTTGAACCTTGGATGTTTTACAATATCAACCTTGTGCTGGAAGGCAAAGAGTACGTGGACTGGGCATTGATGATCAGTGATAATCTACATGACCAACTCCGGAGTCTAAGGAGAGAAAAAAACATTCTATATGAGCTCTTATATTGTCTACATGCTGGCCCGAATGACAAAATACAGAGGGATATCGTATAAAGAGCCGATTGGATGTGGCTCTCAGCAGTTTAAAATACATGAGGCTTGTCCACAGTTACATTTGACAAGTACCTCCAATTACAAGAGGGTCAACGACGCCTTCACAATGCATATAACGAGGACCTTGCAAAAGAGGACTCATCACAGAATATCCAAAGAGGTGCAAGACCTTATTGAAAAATTTGGATGTTGGTTTATCAAGTTTATGAAGTTTACCTACGTTAGGCTGCAAGGATTTTCCTCTTATCCGTACAGATTGCCCCGGTATCCCACGAACAAGATTGTGATGTTGGATATATCTAGGCAACTCATTGCCTATGATAAGATTCAAGAGAAGAAGAAGAAAGGTGGACTTGAATTCCCTATTACCATGGGGAATTCGGATGAAATTTGTCCATCACTACAAGCAGCCAGAGAAGCAGAAAACGAGCTTCAGTTCTTCCAACTCTCCTACCATACCAACAGACAACACTATGATCCCCACAGGAATATCAGATGGATATTGTCCGAGGAGTTCAAGCATAAGGCACAAATTGAAGACTTCTAGGCAAATGCAGTGGATGAGGCTGAAGTTAGGAAGAGGATGTTTTCACGGATACCGATGGGGATGATTAGGGAATGCGAGATTGTCCTAGTGCCAGACCAGATTGAGGAAGACATAAACATGATACAGGCTGACTATGAAACTGTGAGGGATACGCCACTCCCACTCCCAGATTGGTCAGAGCCAGAGATTACAGACTCGGATACACTCTACATCATAGTCTTGACATTCACACAGTGTTGGGTGGAAAGGCATGTGAGCCGACTTAAGGGCAGATCAATTCCCCTTACTTACAATTTGATGGGAGATCACATATCACCAGCTACTAGGCAAAGAAGGCAGGTTGCTCAAGCTCCAAAGCCACGAGGAAAAGAGCCAATCCAGCGTGAGCCTCAAAGAATTGAGGACTTTACACATACACCATCACAAGCACATTCTCCGAGTATGCAAGAGGTGTCACTGTTTGCAGATCAAAGAGAAAAATTGAATGAAGAACAGGTATTGCAAGAAGCAAGTCAGCCACCCCGCAGAGAATCAGTGGGCCACAGCATCAATCTGCCTAGAGAGGAAAAACAGCAAGAGACAGAAGAAGGAACGACCACTGATACTCAATTTCAGCATGAGATTAAGGCAACTCTTGAGGATGATTTTACTTCAGATCAGGATGCCCAAAGCTCAGGAGATACCGAGCCTTTAGAGATGAATGAGCCTCGTCAGCACGAGGGCATAGAAGAAGTTCATGAGGTAGAGGCAAAAGTTGAGCAGCCCTTCGTTATTTCTGGCTTACAGCAGGAGGTGCCAGAGTGGCTAAGGGATAGGATGAGACATGATCTTGTTGATGAGATTGATCCAGCGGCTGAGATGGAAGAATTGTTGAGTAGGATCAACGCACCTCCAACAAAGAAGAAGGCCAAAAAGTTCTCTAAAATTTCAACTGATGAGGATGGCTGTCGGACATACCAAGTGGCTGTGCCTAGGATAGAATGTGATCGGGATTAGGTTGTTCCGGAGAATTACGTGATCACTACTATGGAACTTGGCCGCCTTACTGGAGCACAGGTGGTTGAGGAGTGCGACAATTCATATCAGGCACTTAAGGATAGATTGCTCTGTATCGAGGGTAAGTACAAAAGATTGAAGGTGGAGCACAAGACACTGATTGGCTATGTACAACACTTGTCCCGTGCTTGTGGGCAAGAAAATCCCGCGATTGAGCTCCCAACCGAGCTTCTTAGGGAGTCAATCAGTGGTCTTGAAGATTTGAAAAGAATGGCACAAGCGGCAGATAAAAGGGTTGCCAATGTTCGTGTTGAGACAGAAAAGTTTATGGAGTATCTTGCACATGCCTATCGACAAGCCTCCGACATTATGACAAGGATGGAGGCAGTGAATCAAGCTTGGGGTGAAGCTCGTATCTATCAGACAAAAGTTGTTCTTCGCCTAGGAGCTTTGATGCACATGCCTCTACAGACTTTGGTTGAGGCAGGCGTGATTCAGGAAGGTGATAGATATGACTTCGTTTGCTGGTACTCTTTTCTGGTCACGAGTCGAGGATTCTATGATGCATCACAGGCAGATTCGCTCAGGGTTAGAAAGGCCATGACCAATATTTTTGATGGAGTCCTCAATACACTGGAGGCTATCTTTGCCAGGAGGTTGACTTCTGAGGAGGTGACTGCAAATGGCTTGAAGAGTAGATTGGCACCATTCTTTTCGGAGGTGAAGGCCTTTCTCCAGGATGATTTCGAGAACACCTCCACCTTCTCCAGCATTATTCAAAATACCAAGGATGCTCTAGTTACCTGGAAGAAATCTTGTGCCCGGCATGGGCAAACAATTACGGTGTTGGAATTTCAATTGGATCATATCCCTCCCATTTCAGATCGGGAAGTTGAAGCTATGTTATCCAAGTTCATTAATTTTGCAGCCAGGGAAAAGAAGGGAAACGCCCTTCTGGATGATGATCTTTTGGAAGGGGATTATGTGCATTGATTGTTGGTAGTGGTTCCTGCAGAGGAGTCGAGAATCTTCGATGCATTCATTGCCCCACTCCTCTCAGTGGCGGTTTTTAGGGTTAAGGCCCTAATCAGGGCATATGTGGCTCAATCTGAGCCTTTCATTGTATTTGAATCTAAGTCGTCCACTTGACTGAGCTTGATATAAAAGGGGTATCTCCCCTCATTTGTAACATAGTTAGACAAAAATCAAAGATAGAGTTGAGCTAGAGAGAAGAGGAGGCATAGTGAATAGTTAGAAGTTAGCTTAGTTTGAAAAGGAAAGAAAAGCTTTCCCTTTGAAAGTTTTTGTAAGAAGTTGTTGTGGAGAACTCTCATTATATAAAGAATTTCATTGATTGGTGATTCCCTCTTTAGTTGTGAGTAGTTGACAAGGCTTTTTCATCTTTCCAATTCAAGTAGATAGAGTAGAGTAGATTTTATTTTATGCAAACAGTTGGTAATTGTGGAATGCGGCGTTTGATTTCAGCAAGTCTTCTTTCATCCATACCACTAGCGGGCTCGCTGACGGTGAGTTCGCCCTGTGTGGTCAACTGGAGTATTGGCACTTAACTTCGATTGTGATTCATATGTCCATATGCATCGTTGTGATGGTATGTGCATGTTGTGTCATAAATTGAACACCTTTCTCATCCTTTAAAGATTGCATCGATTTTGTAGAAGTTGTCTAAAGGGAAGCGAAGCAAAGTCTAGATCAAAGCTTGTTAAAGTTGATCCTCGTATTCCACCTTTAGAATTAGACAATAGAATCCCTACCCTTATCCTTTTTAAATTCAACATTTTCTCGATTAGTCTAGGAATCAGAGCATCATAGCCAAATATTTCATCTGCTTCATAAGTTGAACAATTGTGTAAGTCCCCTTGGAATACCCAACATATTCACATCAAACCAACTGAGGCTATCCCCTTGCATAAGGAACCTTGGAGTTGAACGCATGATCATTCATGCAATCTTAGCATGCAGAACACTTTGATCAAGAGAGGATAGAGTATCCGTTGGAAACTGTATTTTGTGTTGGTGCGATCACAAAACACTCGTCAACAGGATCCTCATCTATCTATGTTGGCTCTTCTGGCTCTACATCCCATCTGGCTGTTATACTCTCCTTGTATGTAGTTGTGTTACGGTCAATGAGATGTAAGGTACTATGTACAGCCACAAGCTTCTCTACCCTCTTAGATGTAAGCCTATTCCTCTTAATGAAGTGGATAAAGCTATAAGTAGACTAGTTCCTCTCAGCAACAGAAGAACTAAAAACCTGGGACAGCAAACAAATGGCTAGAGTAGTAATCAAAGATCTAGGCCCATGCAGAGTCCACCACAACTTGGGGTCCTTCTCTAACATAGTCTCAAAACCTATCTTGGCATCCTCTAAATATCCACAAAGAGTGGTAAATTTTGTCCACTCAGTACGAAGCAAGTTGGCCTCTATATGATCATACATTTTGTCAATAGCCTTCATGAACCCTTCCTTCTCCTCAGCATCCTCTATAGTTGTCATTCTGTCGGGACATGGCACGTACCACTTTGGCTTCAATACGCAAGCAACAATGTGTAAGGGAGTATTGAGCTTCTCCCATCTACGCTGAATGATTGGATGAATATGCTCGTTGTAGAATTGCATTGTGGTGTCCTCTCACACAATAGCCTTCATTTTATCAAGCATGGAATAATGCACTCATATACCTCACCAAGGCAAGGTGCATTAAAATCCCTATACCTAATAATTGTGAAGACAGGATCAATGATGGAGACAATATATTTGGCATCGGCCCAAAAGACATCATTCTTCACCACCTCCTTAACCCTCAACCCCTATTATGTCTTCGACTCAGGCCATCAATTCCATTATGTTGTCATTACCATTAGTTGCAAGGCCTCTTACAACTCAAGCATTCCATCAAAGAGAATAAAGTATGATACATACTGAGTCTCTACAGGATTAAGGAACTCCTTCTTAGAGAAGGTCCTAATAAGTGCATGTGAAGTATGGTGATTGCAGATAAACATCTACACATCTCTAGCATTACTCACAATTGATTTGATCCAGCTGATTTTACCCATCACCTTAAGTGCATTATTCATGGCATGCACACAACAAGGAGTCCACCAAATGTGTCTATAGGCTGCCTCAATCAACTTCCATGGAACTTTGCACACATGGGCTGCATCTATCACTCCCTGCACCACATTTTGTGGCTCAACCTCCTCACTACCATCCTTGAGGATTTGAAACTAATAATGAGCCTCCTTGCTATGCCCTGAACAATCAATAGCCCTAAGGAAATATGGCCTCACTGTAGATGTAAAGATGATATTGATGAGTGGACGATGCCTAATGTTTGTCTACCCATCCATGACTATTAATCTTGGAATAGTTTTGATACAAGATTATTGTCCTACATTTAGTCTCCCTTGGTGGCACATATGTGTTAGTGTTTCTTAGATCAGATTAGATAACAAGTTTATTCAATAGAAATGTAACACATAAGACAATGAACACAACAAGATACC
Source organism: Sequoiadendron giganteum (assembly GCA_007115665.2). Taxonomy (NCBI): domain Eukaryota; kingdom Viridiplantae; phylum Streptophyta; class Pinopsida; order Cupressales; family Cupressaceae; genus Sequoiadendron; species Sequoiadendron giganteum. Next base: position 99,780,468 of record CM021106.1, read on the forward strand.
CTGGGAAAACCCTCCTCTTGAGGGAGAAAAACCCAGCAAATGATTCTCTTATATATATCTCTCTCTTAGAAATGGCTGAGGAATTCGCACTTTTCCTTAATGTTTAGATACAAGTAAATCTGCTCTTCCTTGAACTCTGTCTGTTGCTATATTAATGATGATCTGATGTTCAAGTATGAACTTCTTCTAGGAATGCGAATCTTGATTTTTGTTTTTCCTCTTCATGCGAATTTCTGCTCTTGAATATAATGGCGAACTTTCCTTGTGTAATGCGAATTTCTGTTCTGCTGATAATAGGTGCGAACTTGCTTGTTATTCTGGATTGCTCTCAATAGCCAAAAATGACCTTGTATATATATCTCCTAGGCGCCTCTTCATTTGGGTCGGCTTTGCATGAATAATGATAAATAATTAATTTACAATTTAAGTCGGCCAAACAACAAGTAAATCAATATAGGGTCGGCTTATTGATATTCATTAATATGTTTCTCTTGAGAAGTGCAGACCGACGCTGAATAACATCAACAATATGATGGTCCTACCCTTATTATCTTTGACACAACTTCCTTATAATAAGGAGAGTGAGCCACATGCAATGGAATGCCATTGACAAAGAAGAATTTTCCAATGGCATCATCTGCCTCATCCTTTGCTTGCACATTGAATAAATTTGCCAATGGGTGTGAAGATGCCTTATGTTTTCCGTTAGGCTTTGTTGCACTTGAACTGGATGGATTCAATGGCCTTAGATTCTGCAAAGTATAAGTAGAAACTACTAAAGTCTTACTACCCCTACTCCTTTATGGAGAAGTAACATCTATAGGTACTTCATCCTCATTACAACCCAATAATTTTAACATTTCAGCCTTCTACTTCAAGTTACCTTCCACAGTGTTGAATACATCTACACCTTTGCATCGAACAAGAAGAAAGCGAGCATTAGTTCTTGTCATGTTGGCAAACCATGTAAGTTCACAAATGTGGCATTGCCATTTTCTAGTGCCCCCAATTGACCCAAGCTTTGCTGCTATCTTAGATCCAAATTGTTTTAAAGGTGATTTTGGATAAAAGGGGCCCTTGGCAGATCGTTTGAGTCGTGAAGGGCAGCTCATATTTTTACTCCCAACAAAACTTGTCTCAATCTGAGTATTTGATCCATGTTCAATTTAACCCCCCTCCCCTCCTCTCTAACGATCAGATGATTCATTTTCACATTGAATTTTTGGTTCAACCTCTTGACCCTCATCCTCACTTCTGCTATATGAACTCATTATGATAATGATGCTGAAAAAAACAATGTTAAAAAAAAATCAGACCTACAATGTTACAAAAAAAAAAAACTCATATACAGACATAGACAATGCAAAACTCAAAACAATATCACTATCCCTGAAAGAAGTGTGGTCTCACTGATTGCAATATTGCAGAATATGATCAAAAATTAAAATTTAAAATGCAGTTTTAGTTTATGCTTTGAAGGATGTACATACCTTGTTCCAAAGTGCCCATTTTATTACAAGCAGAAAGATGTTGGCAAAGGTTGTGGACATCCAACAAACCATAAAAGAATTAAGAAATGAAACAAAAATAGAAAACCCTCCCTCATACCTTGATTCAATCACTCTGCTTCAATCTTTAGACGTCCACGCTCAGCCTCAGCTCATGCAAAGAGTTAAGTATAGTTGAAACAATAAAAAATTAAGGCAAAAGATTTCGATTTAGCCTTTTAGGCTTTCCAAAAGGCATTAAAATGTTAAATTTATAAATTTAGCTTTGGTTTTTTTTTTTTTTAAATCATTTTTAAATGCATTTTAGGGGGGACGTCTTGACGTCTCCTTCATTTTGGGAGACATTCAAAAGTCCCCTCAAAATAGAAACATTTTTGGAGCAATAGAGAAACGGGGGGGAGGGGGGACAACGGGATGGTGAATGGACGTCTCCCTGACGTCTTCAAGTCTCGAAAACGTCCCCATCTCTGAAAAGACACTTTTTTCAGGGGGACGCATCCGCGTGGAACATTGACGAAAATCCTCTTTATTTGTGGAGCTAGTTTCGATGGTGAGAGATCCACCCTAGTCAGTTGGGTGTGATTCCAGTCAAGGGTCACTTTGGTGCTTCACAGATATATAAGTGTTTCAATATTTTGGTATCGAAAGATGAAGATTTTTGAAAAATTTTGAGGTGTTACTTATTGGGTTTGGTGTGATTGAACTTGGGATTGTTGGGACTGGTTATGGCAATGATTTTCAAGTAGGTTTTGAAGCTCTGAAGCTATTAACAGTGATTTTCTGAACATTACATTTCCAGGACAGAAGTTGCTAGTTTCATCATAACTCCATATTGGTTACGGTTTTCTTTTTGGGTATTGGCTCAAAAGAAGCTCTTCATCAAAGCGCCCTAGATTATGTATTCACATGAACTTATTGAATAAACACTGATTTATTAGAACAGGTCGCCCTACTCATGTATAGGCCGATATTCACCGTTATTGGAGTCCAATAATAGTGGTCATTAGTGTTGGAATAGCGAGAGGGTCATTTTCAAACACCTGGGTATTATTTGTGCCAAGATTGTAGGCTTCATTGTTGCTGTTTGAGCCTTTTACCAGCTCTGATACGAACATTTCTGATGTCTGATTTCATGTGTGAGAAGTTTGAATTTCTGTTACGACATTAAAGAAATATGTTCTCAATTTTCATCTTAACGCAACCAAGTTCTCTATATTTTTTGTACTTCATGTTATCTATGTTTATGCAAACTTGAACAATCAATGGAATTTGAAACACAAGCAAACATCATCAACCAAAACTCAATCAGTAAATCAGAAAATTCAAAAAATTAAATCAGGGGCAGTCATTACATGAAACTCACCTTACGAGGTGCAAATGCCAAAATGAAATAATGCCAATGTATGCCCCCACTCTAAAGGAATTGCTAAACATCATGCTATGAGCATTTCCTTTAAAGTAGAAATGATAAATGCCAATTGATAAAAGGGCAATGAGAGCTTGCTTGGAAAGCCCTATGCCAATGATATGTTTCCAAATAAAGCTACTTCATGATGAAGGCTTCACCCCACATGCAATCTCAAAAGATAACACATTAGGGATCCACAGATTCGGAGTCAGCATATGTCTTTGGTACAGTGATATAATAGAGCTTGAAATCATCATCATTCCCCAAATAGTTGTAGAACAACGAACACAATGGAAGAATGACACATAGAGAGAAAAAATAAAAGAAATCATTTTGGGTCAAGAAGGAACAAACCTAGATGTCTCAACACCTTAAATCGTCCCAAAACGAAAACACAAGGAAAAAAATAAGACATTGTTTACAACAGATAGAAGAATGGAGATATATATAGAAGAATGTCAAGACAAATTCGCTTCCTATGTATCCTTGCACCAATGAAGTAACAAGGGTCATCCAAAGAAATCTCACAAACATAAAGACACACCATGTAGCACCATACAGGGGTTCATATTACGTACATGCAATCCCAAAGAACATGAAAAGAAAAGAAAGAGAGTATATCAGATGCGAGCCAACCTAAAGCAATTCGTATGCATCCCAATCTTACTCATCATATATGGAAGGCGGATAACTAGCATCACCGAGTTCAACACGTGGTGGGTCACTCACATCACGAGGATCATCACGATTGCCTCTATCTAAATTCATAAAAGCAGAAAACAACAAATTCGATTCATTATGCACTTCTTCATCAATTTTAGCAATCTCATCATCATCATCCAAGTTAATCACACCAAGTGATCTAATGACAATGTCCAATGTATGTTCTTGTTTTTCTTGTGGTCGAGCTAGAGAAGTTTTATGTTGTGGCGAAGGTGGAGAATCATCATGCTTTGTTTGAGTTGGTTGTTGATCTTGGATTATTGGTTTATTCTTTTCTTCTCATTGGCGAGCCTTAGCATGATGTCCACACCTGCGCTCTTTAGCGTTTTGGTTTCTTCTTGCACAATATTCAAGTTGTGATGGTGTAGGAGCGGGTTTACCAACCATCTGCCTCTATTCTTCCCTTAGGGGAGGAATGGAAGGGACGTCAAGTTGGGGAACCACTTTCTCCTTAGGTTTACAAACTTGTTTGCTTTGAGGAAGCACAAATGGAATTGTATGGTTATCTCTTGGTCTCTTGTAGGATATAGGTGATGGAATAGCATCAACTATTTTGATTATTTTGAAAATCTTTTGGTTCAAGCATAGGTTCATCCACAACAATGGGAGTGGCAGGAACCAGTATAGATCTTTCGATATCAAGTGGGATATTGGCAAGTGATAACTATGTTATACGCTTCGCTTTGAACTTTTGATATGATTTAGAGAAGAAACCCTCACGAGGTGTAATAGGTTCCATAGGTTCAAGCCAATAGAAATTATGATGTACCAACACTCTGCTGATTTGTTTTCACTGAGTTTCGTAGATCTGATTTTGTTTTAGTTTGTGTTTGCCCTTTTTGTGCTTCTGAGTTTGTTTGCTAATAACACTAAAATGGTACTAAAGCGCATATGCATCCAATGAAAGCTTCAAATAAACTAAGCTACTGAAACAACTTGAGTACATTGCTCAATTTAGAGGCCAAATATAATTTCTTCATTACAAAATAAGATGCTTACAACATATAGTTTTCATCAGATTCGAAACTAAGTATTTCATAAACCATACTTTAACTTACAGCCAAACATCAGTATGAATAGTGACTTGCTACAGTACCCGCCCCCAAAGAAGTGCACACAACTTTTGGAAGATGAACTTCTCCCACCAAAATCCGGATTGGCAAGCCTTCTAGGATAAGGGCGCCCCCTTTAGGAAAGATAGCAGCCTCTTAGAAGAGGCGTTTCTTTTAATATGTGCTGATTAAAACCCTCCAGAAATGCAGCTGTTTGTAGCTTCCAAAAAACAGTCCCAAAATGCTCCACAATCGAACAGCTCTCGTGCAAATGTGAATGGAGTCTATGGCAGTTCAAACCCCTTTGAAAATGGCTCAAATAAACTGCGAACAACAACTTGTGTCTCGAAAAAAAGCCACCAAAAACTGATCAGCAACTTTAAGGTGGTGTTTCACACCCTCAAGCAGCTCCAAACGAAGAACCAAGCCCCACCAGGCTCACCCACTACAAGAAATCAGGAAACCCTAGTCTCCTTCGTCCAAAGCAACACTTCCAAGTTTTCGACAAGCAAAATCATTATTCTAATTTCCTCTCTTGATATTTATAATTTTACATTGAAATCACTATTCATTAAAGTGAGCACTATTCACTTAAGTTATTTCTTTTTTCACTTTAGGAATGAATAGTAACTGAAAAATATAAAGTGACCCCTTCCTTTTCAAGACACATGGTCCCTAGGCCAAGGATGGTGAAATAAAAGGTGAGTATCATAAATTTAAGCACAGTATCGTGCCAAACGCCACAATTCACCCTGTCACCATACTCCAGAGATCCACACTGCAAAATGACGACCAAGTGCCCGTCTTAGAAACCCTCTATCCAGAACTATTAGCCTACGAGGGTCAGGAAAATAGGCTAATCCCCCAACTCTGATGCTCGTGAAAAAGGGGACATTACAGAAATCCAATGAAGAGTTCCAACAGGAAGACAAAGGATTAAACCCACTATGACGCATTGTAAATATTTGGTTGTCAAATGGAAATTTCAAGCACTTGTGAATGATTGACGAAACGACATTCATGGAGCATAGCCATGGATAGCCTAACTTCACATGAAATTGATCTAATGTCGGAATGATGGAAAATGATGCATTGAATTGTTTCAGTCCAACTTTTAATGGCAGAGTCATCGAACCTATCGTAGGGCGAGCAAAACCATCATGTGTTTTAATCCATGATTTTGATTGTTCATAAAAACTTGGTAAAGTTCATCCACAAATAAGAATTTCTCAGTGATCACATTCTCTATATACACGGAATCGATTAATATCCCATTTGTAGGCTTCTCATTGATTCTTCTAGCTATGTAAAGAGCACCATCCGGTGCATGTTTGAATATATCACTATTTGAGAAAGCAATGTCAAGAGACAAGTTGGTTTGTCCCTTACGAGGTTGAACATCAATGGGTCCAATCATGGCATGTATACTATCCTCATTATCACTCTTATCACCATCAATTATATCTTGTATATTGTCAACATCCATCAGATCATTCTTGTTATCACTAGCTTTTATGAATGAGATGGACTGGTTTGGCATTGGACTGGTAAAATTTACAAATTTTGATTAGGTGGGGAACCGGATTTATTTCCTTGATCATTAAGACTGCCCATCTGGATGTGATTAGAATCAATGAGATCTTGGACTATATGTTTAACACACCTGCATCGTTTCATATCATGTCGACTTTGTCGATGATATTCGCAAAAGGTATTTGGGTTATAGTTCGGAGTTGAAGGCTTAGCGGTGTCAACAGGTCTAGCGGGAGGTAAGGTGATTAGGTTATTGCTCACGGGTTGCAACATAATCAAATGGAGGGTATCGGGTATCAAGTATCAGGTATCGGGTATCGGGTATCGGGTATTGGGGTGAATTGTCTATTTTAATCCCCAAATCGATATGGAGTTGTTTTTATGGCAGTCACCTGAGGTTCAACATGGTGGGTTGTTTGAGGTTGATTTATTTGTATAAAGCCCTTGTTTATTTTCTTCAATGGGACAAAATTGTTATTAGGCATGGTTTCAGATTTTTCAAGACGGTTTGAAGCAATTTTTCCTACGCGCTAATTAAGTGAGTTTAGATGATCACGGAGAGCCACACATAAGTGCGTAAAGGAGGGAAATTTCATCATCCCAAGTGTATCTTGAATATGGTTTGTAATTTGTCAATAAACATTCTTTGAACATCAGCATCAGGAAGTTTAATGTTGATTTGTGAGTAAAGCAGCTGATAACGTGCTATAAAATCAATGACCTTTTCATTTGCATTTTGTTTACATTGCATCAAATCAGGTAGGGCCATCTTAGGACCAATGTGCACTTGGAAATGATTGAGAAAGGCATCAACAACCTCAAATGAGTGGATCGAGTTATTCAGTAAAGAAGAAAACTAATACAAGGCTATATCTTTTAAGGACCTAGGCAAAAGCTTAGCCAAGAGCTTATCTTCAAAAGCAAAATCACTACATAAGGTTGTATATGTTGATACATGGTTGCCAGGATTTCCTTTACCACCGTATTTCTCAAGTCTAGGTATCTCTATACCTTATGACATTTGTGCTCTCAATATCTCCAATGACAATGGGTTTCTTTTGACATATTGTGAAGGTTGTCTGTTTGGTTTTGGTTCAATGTTGCTATTTGTTGTTAAAAGGATGTGACATTTTGCAAGAGTTGGTTATGACAGAATCATTGGTTGTATTTTGAGATGGAGGTGAATATGTTAGGGGTGTATATGAAATTCCTAGAGAAAGACACATATTGAGATTCCTAAGTTTTATAATCCCACACATAAACTATGGGGATCCCTTTCCCCACATGTCAAGATGTTTGACACTTTTTACTTAGTAGACATTGCTTATTTGACGAAGATGAAATTCACCATGGTAGAGAAAACACCTATGAGATATAGCATGAGGGTCAACTAAAATAGCAGCTTTGTCTTAATTTATAGTGGGTTGGAAGAAGATTTTTTAGAGGATCTACGAGAGATTTGTTAACTGCCATACCCTCGAGAAAAAGAGAAATCAGATCAGCAAACAATCCTGATGGAGGTGCAGAAATTATTCCAACAATATTCAAATTTGACATCGACTTGTGTACCAGTCGATTTGCCTCATCAAATTATATCTAATTCCGAGTGCCAAACTTCAAAATCAAGCTCCTTATAGTTCACACATCTAGAAAATGAGGAAATGAGGAGACAAATGACTGAATTATTAGCAAAGGAATTTGTCAAGGAAAGCATGAGTCAATGTGCCATACCATCGGAACCCGCCCCTAAGAAAGGAGGAAAATTGAGATTATGTATGGATTCTAGAGCCATCAACAAATTCAATGCAAAATATTGATATTGTCTATATCCAAAATGGATAAGTTATTACATTGCTTGTCAACTACCAAGGTATTTTGATCGACCTATACTTTTCTTGATTGAAACTTTCTTTTATTGGTTATATTGAGTCTTGCGCTACTTGGTTTGGAAGAAATGAAGGGTGAATATGGTAATGATTTATATTTTAACATCATTTATGCAGTTCTAAGTAGTAAACACCATACAATTATGCATCCATTTAAGGACTCATACTAGGTTGCTTTATATTTGAGGGGTCTCAGCTTTGCATTCCCCTTCGATCACATGACAAGTTCTTCCGGCCTAATATGAGAAGAGATTAGGACAGGTTTGTTGTTTCTAGTAAAGTGCGCCAAATAGCAAAACGACATCAAAATTGAGGCCCATACATTCCCTTGCCAATACCATAGGAACTGTGGACTAATATTTTCACAAATTTTGTCTTTGGGCTGCCACAAACCCAAAGAGGTCATCATTCAATGATTGTAGTGGTGGACTGTTTTTCTAAAATGGACCATTTCATACCTTATAAGAAGACAAATGATACATCTCAAGTGGCACATTTGTTTAGGCAATTCGCAAAGTTGCATGGGATTGCAAAAACTCTAAATAGTGATAGAGACACTAAATTCTTCAGCCAATTTTCTAGGCTCTTGTGAAAAAGGTTGAATAGAAAGTTGTGATTCATTTCAGTATACCAACGCGAAACTCACGGTAAAACCAACATAGTGAATAGGATCTTAGGCAATTTATTGAGGTGTTTAGTTGGTGACAATCGTTGATGATGGGATTTGTCTATCGTACATGTCCTAAAGGAATTTTGGACTTGGGTGATTTGCCAATAAACTCGCATAATAGCCAAGAAGCTACAAATTTTCAAGAGGATGTTTGAGAGGTACATCAACAACTTATCCTCAAATTGTAGTCCATGATTCACTAATATAACAAGAGAGTTGATTTGCATTGGAGAAGAAAATACCTTCAAGAAGGAGAAATGGTCGTGGTACATTTGTGCAAGGAAAAGTATCCCCAAGATACCTACAACAAGTTATAGGCCAAGAAGATCAAACCTTAAAAAATCATAAAGAGGATAAATGAGAATGCCTACCAAATTAATTTGCTTGAGGATTTTGACATAAGTCCTATCTTTAGTGTAACTGACCTTTATTCACACTCAACTAGCACTAATGGTGATCAAGTAGAAGATGAGCAAATGAGAAAGGAAATGACAATTAGACCAAGCAATTACCGGAAAGAAAGGGAGAGCAATATCATAGAGTACTACATACCAAATTGGTGGTTACACGATCCAATTCCTATAAGTTGTATTTTATTAAGTGGGAAGGCCTACTAGATACATACAACTCCTAGATCACAGTGGTTGATTTGCTTAGATACACCTGAACAACTCCACCCTCTGAAGGAACCAAGAGGTTAAGATTTTCCAGGAGAAGGGGAGGATGATGTGAAGCATCTACATTGAGATTCTCCTCCCACATTTAGATAGCAAAGATGTTGTTCAATCATTTTAGAACTTTTGTTTTTACTATTATTAGTATTTTTTTCAATAGTTTTGTTTTTTATCAACCTTTAATTAATAGATGTTAGTTGTTTCCTATATTTAACTTTTACATAGTTTGATTAGCTTGAAAACTCTAGTTGATCAAAGAGTCGGAGGAGTTTGTAGTTTACTTAAATTTACTCTTACAGAGAATTTAGGATTAGAGGAGTTTTACCAGTTTATGGGATACTTAGAAAATGTCATGTCCCCATCTCCCAAGAATATCAAAGAAAAGTATATATTTCTTATATTTATGTTTTTAATGGATATACAATAACATGTTTTACGCATTCAAATAGAGTTATCATTATGAAATATTCTCATTTAAATTATATATATGAACGTGACCAACTTGGGTACTGTTGGTGACAGATTAGAAGAAGAGATCCTAGAAGAAACTAAGATATTTTTGCTTCAAGACAAGCAAATTTGGGAGGGTAGGACTATCATGTCCCCGAAATTATAACACCCTAAGATACAAATAAGTGAAAATGAATAACACAATACATATTAAAATTATAATAGAAAATATTATCGTTTTAATATATTTATAATTACAATTATCATAAGATAATATTGTAATTTTAAATATATATCGATGATACACAATAAAATCAATTAATATAAATAATATCATAATTATCAAATAATTATTAAGAGATTATATTATAAATATTATATATTATACATAATAATAAATATAAATAATATTACAGATAACGGGAGAACTCCATGGAAGGCAACGGTCGGCTAGGGGACGTTGCAACGGTCAGGGCTCTACCTGGTCTGCGCATTGCCAATGAAGTATTGCAGGATGCGAATGGGGGCTCTCTGAGCAATATAGTCGGATGCAGAAAGACTGTTAAGTGAAGAAGCTTGCTTGCAAATGGGGCGCAGAAATCTCCCAAAGAGAAGGAACCCATGAAACTTGGCCCTAGCAAGAACGGCCATGTTGTGGTTGGAGATGCTCGAGGTTCAAAAGGTGAGGGATGCAATATGTGGACCAATGCATCTCGGCTTGGGGATAACATCTTGCGACATTTGCTTGGCAATGGTCGAGCGAGCACATTGGAGGAAGGAATGGTTCCCCCTGTGGCGATGGGAAAGCTTTCTCAAGGTAAGCCCAGTGGTGTTAGGTTCAAAGGTGAGAGAAGCGAAGAGGTCCCGACCCAAGGTTGCAAACCAGTGTTTGTTGGGGTCTCTATGTTAGTGTAGGTTTTTTTAATATTATTTTTCCTACACATTATTAAGCATACCTTAGGTTATAGGAGATGTGGTTCATGTGAGGACACGTGGCATAATCCATCGATTACATGTGTTGCTCCCACTCACACTTGGGTGGTTGAGTTTCACACCCTCTTTTGGCCTTGGATGCCACCTCACAAAACCACTCATCTGTCTCTTTTTGAGTAGGTTATGCCACCTATTTGGCATTTTCCAAGTAGGCATAACTCCCACCTAATTTGGTTATTTGGGAGTTATTACCCCTCTTGGAATTATTTGCCCATATTCTACTATATATTCTGCACTCACCTCTCCCTCCTAACTAGTTCAGGTCTAGCTCCTATCTAGTCTAGATGAGTTCATATTAACTCAATCAATTCAAGGGAGAGTTGAGGCATATTGTATCATTTAGTGTGTGATATAACATCATTTTGTTATTGCACTATATTCCTGCATTCTATCTCTTGCTGCTCTCGTGTGGAAGGTTTATCTTGGTTTTGTAGGTGATCCTGGGTGCTCGAGTTCATCAATAACTCTTACATGGTATCAGAGCGTCAGATCTGCAAGCCCCTTCTCAAATTTGAGAGATTTGTGAGTTTTTTAATCAGTATTGCAGGTTGCAGCATGCCTTTTCTTGTCTTAAGTAGTTGATTCTACCTTTTCATGTCATTTTTTTGGTTGTTGCGGTCGTTTTATGTTTATAAAGGCGTTGTTTTACACTAGATCCACATTTTTTGTATACTTTGAAGAAAATCCGTCATCTGGGTTTTGTTCGTAGAAGAAAAAAACCATCTAGGTCGTTGCTATTTTTTGCATACAGGTTACATATTTTGCAGAAACTAAATCGGAACATTTCAGTAGACCCCCTCTTCAATTGCATTTTTGATTTTGCAGTCAAGCTTTGGAGGGCCATAATTCAGTCATACGAGCTCTTTTTTCAGAGAATTTTTTTTTGATTTGGGGTAGAATTTCGCAGGCTTTGCAGTGGTGTGATCCATTTTTTCTCAAGTAATTCGGATGTTTCAGAAAATCAGTTTTATCAGCAGATCTGAAGGACAGTTCTCATTTTTGAAACTTCAAACGGCTATAACTTTCAGATATGACCTCGGATCGAGGTGATTATTTTTTTGAAAGTTGATATTTTTTTGAGCACTATACTTTGGTGCTATTTTGAAGTTCTAATTTTGAGATTTAATTATACTTTCAGTATTTGAGTCCATTTTGGACACTTGAAAAACTCTGGAAAACAACTCCAGCATTGTAAACGCACTAATTTATAAAGTGCCAAATAATTTTTTGTTGGAGGGGATTCTTTATTGAGTGAAAAAGGGGGGTGTCTATGTGTGTTCTTCTTGCATTTTTTCTCTCACATTGCTACAACAATCTAAAATGGATAAATCGGTTCCTCTACTCACACCATACAATTACTTTGAGTGGAAAAATGAAATGGAAATTCACTTAAGGAAGTTAAAATTGTATAGAATAACAATGGGTATTGATAAGGAACCTACAGAAGATGAAGATAAGCCTAAATGGTTCAATAAGTGTGATGAAGCTTTTGGCACCTTATGCATGGCTGTATCTCCTGATCTACGCTTTCATATTATGTCTGCAAAATCACCAAATGAAGTGTGGAATACTTTGAATACTCTCTTTGGTAAACAGGATGATTTGAGAGCACATTCATTGGAGAACGAGCTCATAGGATTGAGCCCATGCAATTTTGATACCATTCAGGATTTCTTTACTAAATTGAATGCCATAAGATTGCAGTTAGAGCAGTGTGGAGTTAAAAAGGATGACTCACAATTGATTTTGAGTATTCTTTCAAAACTTGGTCCTGATTATGCAGTGTTTGTTTCTACATTTCATGCAATGAAAAGAGCCTTAGGAAAAGGATTTACTATGCCTTCTCTAAGTGAGTTTGCAACTGATCTCACAAAGGAGCAAGATAAATTGATTCAAATGGGCATTATTAAATCTTCCAAATCTCAAGCCTTGACTGCAAAACAAGGCACTAATAAGCAAAACAAGAAACAACAGAACCAAGGTGATAGAAAGAAAGATTCAGATAAATATTCATCTACTTCTAAAGTAGACTCTAAATTCTCTTCAAAAGAGGATTCATCTAAGAAGGAGAAGCTCACTTGTGCATATTGCAAGAAATCTAGGCATGATGAACATCAATGTTACTTAAAACAAATTGATGAGTTGAAGAATCTTTTAGCAAAGAACAACATCAATTTTCCTTCTCGAATGGTTGATTCAGCTTCTTCTTCTAATTCCAAAAATTTAGAATTTGATAAGGAAAAGGGCCATACTACAGGTGCAGGTAAATCAAAAGGTAAAGCTCTTTGTGCTTCTACAAGTCTTGGATCAAGGAGATGGGTCCTAGATTCTGGAGCGTCTCATCATATGGCTTCTACACAATCTATGTTCTCTTCTTTTGAGCCTTGTGCTATGCCACCTATTATGATGGGAAATAATACATACATGGATGTAATTGGGAAAGGATCTGTTGATATTGGAGATGGTACTTTCAATGATGTTTTGTGTGTACCTCATCTTTCAAACAATCTTCTTTCCATCTATCAAATCACTCATGGTGGAACAGGGAAGACTGTTGAATTCACACCTGATTTAGTTATCATCAGAGACTTGGAGAGCAGAGAGATAATTGCTACTGGGGTGGTTGATCATGCATCTCGATTGTATACCTTTTTAGACTTTGCACCTGATGATGGTTCTAATCCTTTGGTTGTTGATCACACTCCTAGTGTGAGCTTTGATTTTGAGGAGAACTTTGGCTACTTGAACTTGGGTATTCTCACATGTGATCCAGTTCTTGAGCCTTGTATTCCTTCTCCTCCATTTACTATTGCATCTGAAGATACTTGCATTGCTACATTCATGGCTTCTTGTGATTCAGTGCAGCAAGATACACATTGTCTTCCAGACATAGCTACTTCAGATGACTACTTGACAGACATTGCAGGTTTGTTCATAGAGTCTCATATTTCAGACTTGGGAGACATTATTCATGACATCCATCTTCTCTTTGATGAAGTTGATTCTTCTTCAATTGTTATGGAGGAACCTTTGGATCCTTTTGTTCATTCTCCACATGATCATTCATCACATTTTGACATGAGTGAGGATACTTTTGAGCAACATTTGGAGGAGGCGCCTTTGTCTTCAAAGGAGATATCTTTGTCTTCAAATTTTGTTCTACATCCATCTCCACTAGGTTCTGGATTTTCATCTTCTACAGTGTGGCCTAGAACACTTGATTTGATGGTGACATCTTTCGACATCAACATGGAGACACTTGAGCAGAGTTTAGAGACTTCATACATTTTCATCATTCTTCCTTCATATTCCTTTCAGGAATGGGAAGACATTCTTCATACACCTTTGGTTTTGTTTCTTCCTAAGGGGAGGAACATTGTTCGACGATCGTGGACCATGTTCTACATTCAGCTTCGAGCTTCAACCATTGGCATAGTTGACTACTTTGGGGAAGGCTACATGGTCTTTCCTATCCTTTCTATTTTGGAGGGGACTTCTTCCTTGCATGGGATTCTTCTTGTGTTGGGAAACTTGTTTTCTTTTGGGGAGGAGTTTTGTCCCACTGGGTTTTCTCCTTTACTCCATTTGTGAGAGAGTATTTTGTACATGGGTACCTAACATGGCCTAGTAGCCGGGACCCATATTTGCATCTTTGCATTCTTTCATCCTTTCACCCACCTAAGCTATGCTTAAGGGGGGGTGTTAGTGTAGGTTTTTTTAATATTATTTTTCCTACACATTATTAAGCATACCTTAGGTTATAGGAGATGTGGTTCATGTGAGGACACGTGGCATAATCCATCGATTACATGTGTTGCTCCCACTCACACTTGGGTGGTTGAGTTTCACACCCTCTTTTGGCCTTATATGCCACCTCACAAAACCACTCATCTGTCTCTTTTTGAGTAGGTTATGCCACCTATTTGGCATTTTCCAAGTAGGCATAACTCCCACCTAATTTGGTTATTTGGGAGTTATTACCCCTCTTGGAATTATTTGCCCATATTCTACTATATATTCTGCACTCACCTCTCCCTCCTAACTAGTTCAGGTCTAGCTCCTATCTAGTCTAGATGAGTTCATATTAACTCAATCAACTCAAGGGAGAGTTGAGGC
Organism: Sequoiadendron giganteum; assembly: GCA_007115665.2. Classification (NCBI taxonomy): domain Eukaryota; kingdom Viridiplantae; phylum Streptophyta; class Pinopsida; order Cupressales; family Cupressaceae; genus Sequoiadendron; species Sequoiadendron giganteum. The sequence continues at coordinate 99,795,481 of CM021106.1, forward strand.
ATATTGTATCATTTAGTGTGTGATATAACATCATTTTGTTATTGCACTATATTCCTGCATTCTATCTCTTGTTGCTCTCGTGTGGAAGGTTTATCTTGGTTTTGTAGGTGATCCTGGGTGCTCGAGTTCATCAATAACTCTTACACTCTATTGGCGTCGGATGTGGGTCACAAGCTAGCAAACGGTTGGCACAAAATTTCGTGGTGAATGGTGATGTTGATCCTCCTGTGGCAGGGCATGTGGGAGCAGTCAAGGGATCGAAGGTGTCTAAAGAGGGGGGAAAACAAACAGGGCCTTCCCAGGGGACAAAGCTTCCAAACAGGGCATCGACAGGTAGGGGAGGAGGGAATTTTCTTTCGTCATCAACGGCAGTCACACTGGAACTTGATGGCATGCTGGATCAAGAAGTGATATCTAATCAAAAAGTTTTTGAAGGTTTCGGTTTGATTGGGAGATTCCGGAGTTTTTCGCCAAGCTTGCATGCTCTTCCCTAGTGGATTTCCAATCACTGGAAGCCTGTTCTAGATGGTTATGTTCAAATTTATCCTATGTCAAGAGGCTTCTTTATTGTTGTTTTTGAAAAGGAACTAGATAGAAATAAGATTCCATGTGAATATCATTGGGACTGGGAAGACAAATATGCATTAATGTTAAAGCCATGGCACCCAGCTTTTAACCCAGGCACTGAAATGTTTGAGAGGGCTCCTCTTTGGGTGAGACTTCCTAACCTTCCTCTACAATTTTGGTTTGATTCCTGCTTCGAGGCAGTAGGAAATTCGTTAGGAAGCTTTTTAATGGTGGATGAGGGGTCCTCAAATCTTATGCATTCAACTCATGCTCGCATCTTGGTAGAGATGGATATTTTCAAGGCACCCCCGAAGGAGATTCGGATAAAAACATCGAAGGGATGTTGGGTGCAGCCCCTGGACTATGAAGGGATTCCATTTAGATGCAGAATTTGTTATCATACTGGGCACTTGGCTGCTCAATGTGCCAAACACAGAACAAACAATCTGTTGTTTGGTGGAAAGGTGTGGCTACCCAGCATTATACAATGGAAAAACAGGAGGAGAGGCAAGAGGGCTCTCAGCTGATAGGCAGGGAAGAGGAGGGACGGATTTATGAGGCCCTAAATCATGAGGAGCAACCACCAAAAAATCAGGATATAATGATGGAACAGCTATAACCTAATGTTGTCTCAACACAGGAAGAGAGCCCAGTTGGGATCAGAGAAAATGTTGTTTTGAATGGAAGCGATAAGGAGTTGAGCGCCAAAAACGGAACTGCCACACCAGAGTGTTGAGAGAAGGAAGTCGTGGTGAGACCACAAGAGAAGGCTGTTGGGAAACGAAAGGCAGACAGTCAGAGCCAAATAGCAATCAGCAAGGAGAATGGTGTTTGGAAGAGTCCCTGTAAAAGTTCTTCTGATTGGCAAAAGAAGGCTGCAAGGGTGGAGGATGGTTGGCAAACAATCAAGGGGAAGAAAGCTAAGAAGGAAGAGAAGAAAGCTTTTGAACTGTAATCGGTTCTCTAGGGATTGTTGGCTAAAAGCCTATTTGCATTTGTAGTGAAGCTTTGCTTGTAATTGTTGGTTTTGAAGGCAGTTTTTTGTGGTGATTGTTACAGAGGTTTTGAGAGGTTTTGATGGGGTGTGGTGGGTTTTTAAAGTGATGTGTAAGCAGAATATCTTGTAACCTTCAATTTCTAATTAATAAAATCAACAATATTATGGATCAAAAAAATATATATAAATAATATTACAAATAAAATAGTAAAATATAATACACATCAAAACAAAATAATAAAATGAATATAATTTGAGATATCACTATAATTACAATTATTTGTAATAACATTATAATTATAAATTAAGACAAAAGGAAGCAAAATGTTAATGAAAGAGCAACGCTTATGAGATGAAAGGGCAGTGATCATAATATGAAGAGCACCAAATATTTTATGAAAGGTAGTAACCACCTTAAAAGTGTTTCATTTATTATAAGTTGTGGTTAATATTATTAAATTTTACGATCTTATAGAAGGCAGCACTTTGTTATATGTCACAAGGGAAGCGATTATCTTTAAGGAATGTTTAACTAAAGGTCATGTCCATTTGTGAGGTTATCTCTATTCAAAGAGATGCCTCCCTTCGTGAAGGTATAAGGATATAAAATATATTTGTGGGATGGAGGAATGGTAAAAAAGGACAAATAAGGAAAAGAATCTAGGAATAAATTTTGAGCATAGAATCTGCAAATCGAAGAGCAGAAAGGAGGTGAGAGTTATATGATTTTAAGTAAGAGGTAAGTGGTAAGTATTTCATAAGTTCACATAATACATTTAATAAATATATTAGGATTTAGATAAGGATATTTAATATACACTTTATGTATTAAAATAATAAAATTTATGGCATTAAGATAAGGATATTAATAACTACTTCATGAATTAAATAATAATAAGTTGATGCATCAAGTAAAATTATATTTAATAATTAGATATGGATTCAAATAATGGTGTAATTTATACTTATACGTATCAATTCTAATGATGTTATTTATTTCTACGAATGTCATTCTGGCATAATAAGATTATACATATACTATTGATTTTTATAGCACTACTAATATATTATGAGACAACTGATTATAATTAATAATATATAATATGTATGTATGTATGTATGTATGTATGTATGTATGTATACACATATCATTCTTCTTGCAATGAGATTTTCAATCCACACATTGGCTAATGACAAGGTTTCATCGCATGTAAACATTACAAGTGCACAAGCGGTGTTTTTATTTGCCATTACACTTGATAATTTTTACACTAACTCTCAGTGTAGGAGCAGCGAAAATCACCGCTCTTACATGGAGTTCATTTTTTCCAAATGCCTTGGAGCTGAATAAACCCGCCACTCCATTTCATGAAAATTTCTAAGTGTGAAACCAAGTGCCAGGGCGCTAATTTCAGCGTGCTAACACATTTAGCAAAACTTCACAAAGAACATGCAAGGGCGCTGATTTTCAACGCCCTTGCACCTGAAATCAACTCTCCAAGTGCAGGAGCGTTGATTTTCAGCGCTCCTACACTTATGGCAATTGTTGCCTTATAGAATTTCAAACTGCTCTGTTTTCGCTCCAAACGCCGTTTCTCCACTCCTCCATCGTTTTCCATGCCTAGTGCCTCTGTTCACACTTTCTCAACATCGTTTGCTCACTTCATGCTTCCCAATGCTCTTTTTCTTGCTAATGCCTGTTGATTCATCATCTTTGCAGTTTCTTTCCAAATAATGCCATCTTCAATGTGACATCTTTGATCCAGTTGTTTCTAGATGACAGCAAAGACTCCTCCTTCGTCCTCTAAAAAAGAGTGCAAGATGAAATATAAGTATCAAGGTTTTTGTCAACCTACAGTGGTGCTCTCCAAAGTAGATGACATAAAAGACACTGAGGTCAGTCATCAGGACCTTGAAGACTTTGTGAAAAGGACTGAACAAAAGCATCCTGAAGACTCCCTAAGAGCCATCACACCCGGAAATTTACACCTGGTGTCTACATTCCCAACCCCTGCACATAATACAAGGTTCGTCCTCAGAATCGCATCCCATTACATCAGGGAAAGCAGAAGTCTGATAAAATCCTCTGGACAAGTGGTAATGAGACTTGATCCCGATTTCTTTGATATTGTTTTCAGAGTTCCACACATGGAACAATACATAGAGATGTCTATTCAACAGACACAAGAAGTCTATGACTCGGATCCCAATAAAGCTATGAACCTGATAAATAGTCAATGGTTGCAAGAACCTAGGCATACTATCTCGAGATGGCTGAAAGGACTTCCACAAAGTGACTTCAAGGAGGATGTCAAAGACTTGATCAATCTCCTAAGCAAGGTCAAAGGCTTATCGGAATCATCTCATTTTCATGAATGGATGTATGAATACATCTGGATCATACGGAGAAAGAAGGCTCACATTGACTGGGGAGCTCAAATCAGTGATGAGATCCATGAGCAGCTGATAAATGTACCAACCACTTTGAAGTTCTATATGACTTCTTATTTGGTTTATGCCGCAACAGTGATGAGAAAATTCCCAAGACTTTCTACAAAAGCAAGCCGACACTACGTACTAGTGTATAAGTACTTCTACCTATTGGAGCTAAAGGAGAGTCTTCACCATTTCAGAAGGGTCACAAATGCTTTTTTCGCACCTCTTCTATACAGCTTTGATCTAGCTCTTGAAAAGAAGAGAATGTCAAACGAGGCCTATAAAGTGGTAAGCAAGGTTGCGTGCATATTCTTATAATTTCCAACTTTCACTTACATGAGGGTAGGATGCTACACTAGGTGCCCTTACATGCTTCTGAGATATCCCTCACACAAGTGTGTACTCATGGAGTTATGCTGACAACTAATTTCAATTCACAAAGAACAGATGAGGATCCACAAACCAAGATTCAAGTTTCCACTAACGATTAGTAGGTATACCATCAATAGTGCGCAAAAATCCAAATCAGTCTATGTAAAAAATGCAGGTCATGACCATAATGACTTGTAAATCCATATTTGACTTTGATTTCTGCAACGTAAAAAAGAAGTTGGTAAAGGATCGCAGGCACAAATACCGCTTTGAAGACATCTGGGCTGATTGCAAAGATGAAGAAGATATCCGCAAAATGGATTATTGTAGGCTAACCATGCAGCAGATCAGGGCTCTTGGTGTTGTTGATCTACAAGAGGATTTCACAAATCCTGGTGACAATATGAATGCCGCCTATGATGAGGATGAGATTTCTAGGAAACCACTTGCTGCAGTACAATGCTCTAAGAAGGAACGTGTCTCCATTAGGGAGAGGCTTGCTCCCATATTGGCTAACACTACAGTGTCGTTACACACAAATGGTTTCCAGATGAAAGCCTTCAAGACAGAGTCGGAAGGAGAAATACCCAAAGCAGAAATCAACCCGCAACAAGAACTCCGCACGAAAGATAAGCAGGTGGCTATTCCCTCTTCTTCTAGAAGAGGCCCTAGAATAAAGTTCACTGTTGGCAAGAGGGATACACTAGTAGTTTAAAAAGAAGAAGCCACGGAATCTAAAACATCTCGCCCAAAAGAAAAAGGCCCCATTTCCGAAGAGATGGATTCTGAAGAAAAAGATTCTTAAGAAGGAAATTCTGATGAGGAATAAGATTCCCCAGGTAAACAAGAGTCGGAAGGGCAAGAAGGTGAACCAGAGTCTGAAGAACAAGAATGTGATAAACAGGAACTTGAGTATGATGAAGAACAAATCCTTTCTCCACACGATAATGTTGTTAAGGATCTACCTCATACATCATCACCCATAACTTCAAATGTTCCTCCCAATCCAAACACTCCTCCATCACCTTTTCCTACATCACCTCTTCCTACATCAACCATACATGCAGTGAACGTCCCCATTCCTCCAGCAACATCAACCGTACTTGATTCTCATCCATCAGTTTCAACTACACAAACGGTTGATATTTTGACAAGTCCTCCATCATCCATTCCCAGTTTGTCATCTCCCTCCTATGACATCACTTCCGAGGCTGAATTCAACAGGTTCATGCATGAATCTTTGCAAGGTCAACTTGGTGTGCAATCTACTAGTGCAGTCATGACAAACACTACTCTGATTGTCAACATACCAATCGTTTCTATAGAAGCAGTTGTGACAAAAGAGTTGACAGTCAGCTAAGAAGCTTATACTTCTTCTCTTCCCCCTTGGTTTGTATCTCAAGTATCGAAAAGGAAAGAGAAAATGATCTCATCAGAAGAACTCGATCTTTAAGAAATAGCCCCTCCAAAAGCCAAGGGGAAGAAAAAGGAAAAGGTACATTCCAGGCTCCATGTTGAAAAATCTGGTCAAAATTTTGTAGAGATCGGAATACCGCCTCGAGAGGAAGGAGATGTAAACATGGAAGATTATACTGTGACAAGAGTCCAGCTTGGCAAGGTCACCAATGAAAGTGCAAAGGCAGATGCACAAGTAGTCTTGGATGCATTGGCAGGAAGGCTTGACAAAATGGAGCAAGCTCGAGACATGTACAAGCAAAAGGTCGAATGGTATGCAATTGTTTTGAGGAGACTTGCAAACTCTTCAAGAAATATCCAATCCATGGCTATTGAAAACCTGGAAGAACCAGCAGTACAGAACGCTGAAAATCTTGCCTCCGAAGGTAAGGCCTTGTATGATTTCATTGATGAATTAATACAAGACGGTTCACAGGTAATAGTTGCTACTGATGAGAAGGCCACACAAATAGCTCAGCTCAAATTAGAGCTTGATAAGGAGGAGAGTGTTCTTACTCAAGAGAAAAAATAAATGGTAAATGGAAAAATGCCTGTCATTTTGCTCACAAATGAAACAGGCAATGCTCAATAAATTGGTGCAAGCCGGGCTAATTCTCGACAAGGGAAAATATGTCAAGGTAAGAGAATCACTCAAGCGCCATATTCATGTGATCAAATCTCTTATCGAAGATCTTCACCATGTACAAGAAGATGTCGAAGGACGTCGTGCTACTCTAGAGAAGGGAATCAAGGAGTTGCTAGGCAACCTTCTTGAAGAAAACCAGATTTTCCTTCCAGCTAGTCAACATTCCAAGATCTACAAAGAAGTCGTTATGCAACAAGTGGAGGATGCCAGTTTTTCCAAAGCCTCCATACATGTCATTCGTGATATACGGCTAACAATTGATAATCTTAACATGCATCTTCACAAGTGCAAGAAAATCCATTCATTCGCCAGAAGGTCAATCACAAGAATTCACACCCCTATGGATTGCACAGTCGGCCCAGATGGTGCGTTCATACAAGAGACCAAGAAGAAGTATGAAGACTTTCGCACCCAAAGCATGGAACCATGAACACTCTTGATCTCCAGTGTTGAACATTTTGATGCTTCCCTTTATGCATCTTGTAAATAGTTTTTGACATCTTAAATGTCTTTTTGGTGAATGTAATTACACTAAAAAATATGAGATGTAATTTTACAGAGATGGATTACATTTTGACTAAGTCAAACTTAGGTTTTCCTATTTTTGCTCACCTAACTTTCCTAATTTTACTCAACAGATTTCCTAGATTATCTCTTCCTTCTTTTCTATAAATAAGAGGGATTCCTATTGTAATGATGACCTTTAGTATTTTGCAACGAAGTAGTGCCCTTTTGAGAAACAAACATTGAAACTTTGTGTTCAATTTTGTGAATCTAAACCTGATCAATAAAGAAGGAAATTGCATACCAGACTTTGTGTTGGAATCAATTCTTTTATGGTTTGAATAAGATTGGTGGTGATTAGTAGATGAGATCTAAAGGGCTTCAAATAAATTTAAATAAACTTTGTGTTGCATTCTTTATTTGGATTTAAGTTTACGTTTGGTTAACTATTGTTGGATGATCTACAAGACTTTGTGCTTGTGATTGTTCATGTTGTTCGTGGAATTGTTGTATCTAGAAGACTTTGTGCTTCTAATGCGACAAACAGTAAATCTATCGCAGATCCATCAATGAAAAAGCTACGGAACGACTTTGTGCCTTCGTGAGCTTTCCTTTTCCTTTTTATTGTTATCATTATCATACTTGGTATCTCTACGCTTTGCTTTGACAAGATAGAGGTATTGGCATTACTATGAAATATACCAAGCCAAATTTTTTGCCTTTTCAATTACAACAAGGATAGTGTTGACGTGTTTTTTATGACGACATCAACACAGAATAAAGTGTCCAACGGTCACTCTATTCCCTCTTGATCAAAGTATTCCGCATGCTAAGATTGCGTGAAAGTTCATGCGTTCAACTCCAAGGTTCCTTTTAGTGCGAATAGACTCAGTTGGTTGATGTGAATATGCTGGTTATTTCAAGGGGACTTACGTGAGTTGCTCATTCAGAAGAAAGGATTCTCAAGTTTCAGGAGACTTGTCGATGACGCTCGGGTTCTTAAACTAACCGGATAATGCTGAATGTAAAAGGATATAAGGATTAGAGATGCTACCATCTACTCCTAAAGGGTGGAGGACGAGGATCGGCTTAAACAATCTCCAAACCAGACTTTGCTTCGTCTCCCTTCGGACAACTCTGACAAAGCTGATGCAATCTTCAAAGGATGAATAAGATGTTCAAATTGTGATTCAACATGTGCACTCCGTCACAACGATGCAAATGAACACACGAATCACAACCGAAGTTAGGTACTGATATTCCAGTTGACCACACAAGGCGAACTTACCATCAGCAAGCCCGCTAGTGGTATGGATGAAAGAAGATATGCTCAAACCACGACGCCACACTCCACAATTAACAACTACTTGCATAAAATAAAGTCTATTCTACTCTATCAATCTGAATTGGAAAGACGAAAAGGCCTTGCTAGCTATTCACAATAAAAGATAAAACCACCATGCAATGATAAACCTTTGTATTATGAGAGTTTTCCACAACAACCTCTTACAAAACTTTCAAAGGGAAAGTTTTCTTTCCTTTTCAAATTAAGCTAACTTCTAAGCTATCTCCCTATCTACTCTAACTTCTTGATCTACTCTACTCTCTGATCTGATGTCTACTTCTAAGATCTTACAAATGAGGGGGGATGCCCCTTTTATAATAGGTTCAATTCAGTGGACGGCTTAGATTGAAATACAATGAAGAGCTCAGATTGAGCCACATATGCCCTAATTAGGGTTTTGCCCTAAAAACCGCCATTGAGAGGAGTGGGGCAATAAATGCACAAAAGATTCTCCACTCCCCACTACGAGCAATTAATGCCCACTATCTTCTTCTAGAAGATCCTCGTCCAGAAACGCATTCCCACTGTTCTGCCCGCCAATTCCGTTGCGTTAGGAGGAGAGTAAAAGAATCTCTAAGATCGTCTCCGCAGATAATAAAATTTGAAAGGATTTCTCGTTCAGCCCTCTTGTTGCTTTGACCCCTGGACGCCCTTCTTCTTTGCGACTTTCATATTTATCTAGCCCACTGCCTTGGGCGCATTTGCCTCTTTTGCATCACGTTCTTAGTGCCTTAGACAAATCTTCACTTTCGTTTCCAAAGTTGCAACGTTGTCTAGCTTCATCAAGTCCTCATGCCTTGGCTTCAACGTTCATCCTGCAAAACAAAAGAAGAGTATCAGAACACTTTATAATCTAAATTCACTTTACTTACCTTATTTCCATGTTCTGACCGCTTGATCTCCGAATCTTGATAGAATTCATCACTTTTCTAGCAAACTTTCATCATGGGCGTATCCACCACCTTGCCTGGAGTTTGTGCCTTAGAAGATATTTCATCTTGGGGGGTGCATTTGAACGCTTGATGTTCGAGCTTCAGTTCATTTTCAAATTCCTTCATGCCTTAGACAAATTTCTTCCCCGTGAGTGTATTTGACCCCTTGAGATTTATTTTACCATGCCTTAGAAAATTTATCCCTTTGGGCCTTAGGAAATTTGCCAAACGGGTGCCAGGCAGAAATCCTTGTCGAAACAACACGAACAAGGTGTGGAAGAACCTTAAATCATCTCCCAGTGGGAAATGTTCAATACCCAGAAGAAAATTCCCCTCAGAAATCATAATTTCCATGTGTATCCAGACGAAGGGGTAAGTTTAATTTTTATTATTTTTGAAAAATAATAAAAATTATTAAGGTTTATTCCCTTTTCACTCTGGAGGAATTCCACGCCTGTAATCTCCATTTTTCCTGCCTTAGTATTTTTCTTGCTTCCTTGAAGAAATTCCCTTTCTCGCTCACGGGCACAGTTCACCTTGCCTTTGGAAAATTTAACATCACCCCCCTAGGCGTACCTCACACTTTCACCCTTGAAAATACCTTAGAGGAATTTAAATTCTTTGACTTTACCCATGAGGGGCGCATTTTCTTGTATCCACTTCTATTTTTCCTGCCTTAGAAACTTTTACCACCTTCACATGACCTTGGGCACATTTCAGCTAGTGAGGAGGATATTTCAAACACTTAGAATATTTTTCCAACCTTTCTTTTCTTGCTGGGCGCATTTTGATAGAGGAGCTTTCATTTTTGCCTTTGAAACTTTTTCTAAGTCTTCATTTTACTTGCTGGGCGCACTTCACCTATGGAGGAGGTATTTTCCACACCTTGAAATTCCCTTGCCATGTCCTCCATGTAACCTTGTAAGCTAGGCGCATTTGAGGTCCATTGCCTCCATTTTCTAACTCAGAAAAAATTCCTTAGACCCTTGCTTACCTTGGGCGCATTTTCCTAGTGGTGCCATAACTTTGCATGACTTAAGAAAATTTTCTAAGTCCCTTACATTGCCTTGGGCGCATTTCAGCCCATGAGATCTCATCTTATCTCACTTAGAAACTTTTTAAGGCTTCTATGTCCTTGAGGGCGCATTCTAGGGGTGCTACTTTTATTTTTGCCACACTTAGAAATTCTCTCAAGTTCTCATTCCCTCTTGGGCGCATTTGAGACCCCTTGCTTTTATTTTAAGCACTTAGAAATGTTTTGAGTGGCTCTCACCTCAAGGGCGCATTTCCACCCTTGAGCTTCCATTTTTGAGGACTTAGAATATTTCTTGATGCCACCCTCTTCCTTGGGCGCATATGAGGGCATCTACTCTCATTTTCATGCCTTAGAACAATTTCAACCAGCAAGCTACATTGTCTTGCCTTGGGCGCATTTAGGAGGGGGAGCTTTTATTTTGTAACTTAGGAATTTTCTAAACTCCCTCACCTCAAGCCAAGGGCGCATTTTATGGGTGGAGCTTCTATTTCTCCAACACTTAAAAACTTTTTCAACTTTCATCCCCTTCATGGGCGCATTTGAGGGGTCTTACTTTCATTTTTGCACACTTAGTAAAATTTTCAAGTCCTCTTGCTTGCCTTGAGGGCGCATTTTAAGTGTCATGCTTTGATTTGTGCCTTAGAATATTTTTGAAGTCTCCACCTCTCCTTGGGCGCAAATGTGGTAGGCTACTTCCATCTTGTGCCTTAGCAATTTTTTTGAAGACTTCCTTCCTAAGGTGGGCGCATTTCAGCCTTTGAACTTTCATTTTACACTTAGAAATTTTTCAAACTATCAATCTTGATGGTGGGCGCATTTTAGAGCTCTTGCTTTCATTTTCCCATACTTAGAAAAAATTTCATGTCTCTGCTTGCTATTGCTTTTGCATTCTATTTTTAGCAAGTTGTGCTATTTTTAGCAAGTCCCTTGATTTTCAACCTCTAAGGCTCCGTTTTGCCTGAAAATTTCATCATATGATCTTCTTCACCTTGTGAACCTGTTTTGCCAGTCCTCTGCCCTGACCTGCTATTTATAGCCACCTGCTATTTATAGTAAGTTTTGACTTTCTGACTTCAGTAGCTCCGTTTTGCCTGAAAGTTGCAACGCTTGATCTTGATAGCTTGAGTGTCACTCTGATGCCAACCTCGGGTGCAGACCTGCTATTTATAGTCATGCCCTGACTTACTAAAAATAGCAAGTTCTCCGATTTCGCTCAAATTTTGCCAGCAGGTACCTTGAAGTGTGCTAACATTGGTGGGGTACTTCGTTTGGCTATTTTTGGATTTTACCCCCTATAAAAGTGGAAACCCTAATTTGACTTGTATGTATCCCGAACGGTCTCCGTTTGACTTCGTTCCTTCTGTATGTCATTCTGTTTGCTGAACTGGAGTGTTGGGGGCGGCTGCCAGAGTGTACCTGCTAAAAATAGAAACTGCCTGAAAAAGTGACTCATCCACTGTCGGATGGTTTTGCATGTCATATTGCCCGCGGGATCTCAAGAAACCCAAAAAAACCCAAAAAACTGGTCTGCATGCATGCACTGGCTAAAAATAGTAAGTCCTCAAAACTCGATCTTCCGCTTGCATGTCACATCACTGCGAAGGTTTTGGAAAACCCAGAAGGAAAAACCCGACATGCGTTGAAAAACACTGCATGCGAACCCTAAAAATAGCCTCCGAAGGCTGAACTCTGAAAGTGATCGTCTCGGTTTGCATGTTACATCACTGCGAAGGTTTTGGAAAACCCAGAAGGATTCTCCAGACATGCATCTGAAAAGCTCATGTGGAAACCCTGAAAATGGCTCTTGAAGCATGAACTGCCAAAAATAGCAAGTCGTCTGATCTGGCTCAAAATTTACGTGTAGGCAGCTTGATGTTACCCGGATGCAGTGGAACTGACAGAATTCCAAAATCTCAATAAAATAGTCCCAAATTGAATACTTACTAAAAATAGTAAGTCGTCAGAACATGATAAAAATTCAGTGGGAGCCTCCTGGAAGCAATGTTAAGCTTAGCTGTCAATTTATCAACTTGATTTAATCTTAATCCAGCCTGAAAACCCTAACTTCACAGATTCCCTTCAGACTCGGCCAAAATTTCTAATTAGGTCAAATACAGATACATCCCCAGAAGAACAGAGAAATCACAGAGAGAGAGAGACAAAAAACAAAAGCCAAAAGACCAAAATGGAGCAAAAAAAATGGGGGTCCCCATTTGAATGGGGCGATGTGTGAAAAAGGTCACAACAGATAGCAGCAGTACACAATCGTTAGGGTTAGCATTTAAAACCAAAGGATGCTGAAATAACTCAACGTCAAGCATGTGCTTTCCAAACCGAGACGGAGCGGGAGCTACCATATGACGGAGATGTTAAAGATGCTGAATTAACTCGACGTCAAGAATGTGCTTTCCAAACCAAGATGGACTGGGAGCTACCATATGACGGAGATGCTAACTATGCTGAAAGTAAACTCAACACCAAGTATGTGCTACCCAATTCCAGAGTGGAAATGAGGCGACCATATGGCAGAGATATACAGAAATACAATGCAGCTTCAAAATGTAAAGTAAGATTAAGAGAAATGCTGGCAGTACTACTGTTCAGCTTACAAAATATCAGAAGATGCCTGCAATAAACAAGATTAGAAGCTCTCCACTGCTGTAGTAATAGATATGATCATTCCAAGGTTAATTATGACCTTCCAGATACAACTCTTCACCAAACTGCAGATTACTCAAGACTGATATAACAGAACAACAACGTAATATGCATAACCAGCAACCCTAGAATCCACTAAAATGCTCACAAGTCACTCAATACTTGCCAGAATGACATGAGACCTGATGCAAACGAAAGCTATAATGATGGCAATCAGGACTAGACCAAGAAAAAGCTAACAAATCGAAGTATTCTTTTTTCTAAACATTTGCCAAGCAGACCAGAATGGTATGGTCAATAGAGAGAAGCGATTTTGCTTTTAAAAAATAAACACTCAATATTAAAATCTGAATCTTTGCAAGAAGGGTCACCCCTATCAAGGAAACTCAATGAATCAATACCCAGAACGACTGTATTTTTATTTTCAGATTTATGAGTGAAACTACAGATTCAGCTTGACTTCAGCAACTTCAAAATGAGACTGAAATGCAAATCTAGAACTCCAAAAATGCAAGATACTCAACTGAAATGCAAGACAAACCTATTACAAACTATCTCTCAACTAGTTGCTATCTTTCAAGCAAGAAGAAGAGCCAAGCTAGGAGGCATTCATTCCTCGAAGCAATCCCAAAGCCATTCCGGCAGCATAACAATATCATAAAACATAAGATAATCCAAAAGAAGAGAAGGAACCTCCTTTATAGAATGAAGAGAAGACTCTGGAGGCTTCTAGAAAGTGTGCCCTAATCCCAAGCTGCTTTTAGGTTTAATCTTTGACCAAAACTCTTTCTTCAAAATGGCGTACCTTCCTTGAGAGATATAAATCACTTCTCTTTTTTTAAATAAAATATAAACTCCTTCAAATAGGCGTCCATTTTCCCTTGAGCAATTATAAACTTTAGGAATATAAAAATATTTCCTTCATGAGAAAATACCCCTCAAAGTCCCCTTCTTTAAAACAACTGTTAAGTTATATCACTAGGCCAAGGGTATTTTTAAAATGAAACATTTTGACTTAAAATAACTTATTTCTCCAAAATGAACCCCTTAAGCCAAAAATGAGAATTGCCCAATGAACTGCCAGAAGAGGAAAGTCGACTGAGCTGATGCTGACTAGATCACTGCTAAAAATAGAATTTACTAAAAATAGTAAATTCCTTAAGGTGCTCAGAATGCCAAACCGAAACCACCAACGCGAAACTCTCAGAAAACCCAGAAGGAATCCGAAATCCAAGTTCGACATTTCCAAGTGCAAGCTCCGCAAAAAGATGAAAACATCCTCCAAGAAGTTTGGAAACCCTTATTCGAGCTTCTGCTTAGCCTACGAGTTCCCAGAATTAGGCTAAATCCAAATGAAAAGCATAGGGCTAAATTGGGGACATTACATACTACTTGTTTTTAGTTTGAGGTTACTTTGAATCAGAATTATCAACTATGAAGCATTGTAAAACATCTTTTCTGAAAAAAGAGAGCAACATGAATATAACACACACCCCCATCTCGTAGTTGTAGTGTACATCTTGTGAATATTTAGTTAGTTTTATTTAGCTTCTATAAGCAGTAAGAAGGGCGCCTACCCTTTCCGAGAGGTGAGATCATAGGTCACATAACTGTGGTTGAAATCTAGGTTGTGTAATCTATTGAAAATTTGATTACATAATTTTCACCCAACAAATATCACATCCAACCCAAGACAATGATTAAGCTCCATTCTCGACACATAGTACACATTAAGAAAAATGACATTTTACCTCCAGAAGATATCTGCACATTTCCTCTACCATCAACTATGTACTCCTCACCAGCACCGAAGATCACAGGATTTCAGGAATTCATGTACTATGTGAACCAATCTTTCTTGTGGATGAAATGTCGAGATGCTCAAAAGTATATGTACCACGTAGATGATTTTGACTTATTTGTTCGTTGTTTGCCCAAGAAAACACAGAATAAAGTTTCCTTTATGCAGTGGACGTAGACTTAGTTGGCTCGATGTGATTTGGTGGTATTTCAAGGGGACTTACATGATTTCTTACTCGAAAGAACTTTCAAGATTAAGAAGATTTATCAATGAAGCTCGAGTTCCTAAACTAACCAGAAAATACTGAAATTTAAATGGATGCAGTGACTAGAAATCCTATGGTCTACTCTAAGAACGGGACATGGAGATCAACTCTTGCAAACTTCAACCAAGCTTTGCTTTGCCTCGCCTTAGAGAGCTTCCACATAACTGGTGCAATCTTCAAAGGAGTAACTTGAGGTATTCGGATCACAACTTAACATGAAGATACCATCGCAACGATGCATACCGACATATAAATCATAATCAAAGTTAAGTACATAATATTCCAGTTGACCACACAAGGCGAAACCACCATCAGTGAGTTTGCTAGTGGTATGGACTAATGAAGCTCGCTCAATTCGACCACCACATTCCACAACTATCTACATGCATGAATTAATATCTACTTTACTCTAAGCCCTACTTTAAGATTCTACATGAATTGGAAGGACGAAGAAATCTAGCTAGCTACCCATAATAAAATATGAAACCACAAGCAATGATAACTCTTTATCTTTTCCCCTTTTTTTTTCCTTTTATGCAAAATAAGTAAACTATTCCTTCAAGTTCTTTCACATAAAACCCCTTTTCACCCATTCCCTTTTCATTGATTCCCTTACACAAATTTCCATATTATGCATTGCTTGTAGATGTTCATCATAATAGTTCTATCCTATTAGAACTTATGGAAAACAATAAACACAAGATAAAAGAAACCAGCACTCAAATAAAAGTTACAAACTAAAGAGGATTCATGCATGTTTTAGCGTCCTTTTAGAAATGATGTCAAGGCACTTCCAGCACTTCAAGAAGTCTGGAAAATTCCACTCGAGCTGTTGTCTTTCCTTTTCAAACTTACTTTCCAACGCCTCTCTTCTCTCAAGATAGTAACACTCAAAAATTGACTTCTAGAACTAAAGATTGTTCTCAAAAATATGAAAATACTGAGAAATTGACTTCCAAAACTAATGTTTATTCTCAGAAATAAGATTGCACTCAAAAATCAATTTGCTCTTAATGAAATATGAAGTATAAATCTCTCAACAAAAGAAAGAACTCGGATTTAGAGAAGTGATGATAAAAAGTGAGCAGGGCGGTTATATATAGAGATTTATGCTCAACCATTTTCCTTCTTTAATGCCATGTAAACTGCCAGACAAGGCTTTGAATGTTTCAACTATAAAATGTGGTGAATTTCAGAGGTGAGTCAACCTCTTTCAATGACAGCAAACAAAGAATGATTCAACCTGCACATGGAAAAATCTGTATTTTGACACCTACAGGAGTTCCTCATTTTTGGCGCACAAATTCAGAAAATTGGTTTGATGAATAAACACTGAAGAATCGGTCAAGGTCGCCTACAATCCATACTGCCAAAACTCGAGGTTCAGAAGACACCATCCATGGTTGCGTTGCATTTCCAGAGACCTGGTCATGCGCGAGTTCCTCCTGGCTCGCGCGTAGCATTCTCATGCCATTTCTATTCTCTATTTTATTTCATTTTCAAAAGTTACAGCTAAAGTTCCAAATGAATTATTTCTCCTTTCGCGCGATTTATCCAAAAGGTTCAATTCACATTAAGTGACAAATATTTCATCATTGATTTTAATTGATTTCCATAGTTCAATATCCCATGAATTGATTTATTCATTGACTTTGATATTTTGAAAATAAAGTCCTCATTTAACTTATGAGATATATCAATTCCTAATTCATTTCAAAATATATATTTAATTATATATTCATATATTTATATTATAGTTTTATTTACTTTACCATATATATATATATATGTTTTGGTAAGACTATAATATATATATATATATATATATATATATATATATATATTTATATAGTATTAAATATATATATTTACATATAAACATATATATGCATGTACATATTTATTCATTGAATACATATATTGCGAGCCAGTCAGCATACTTTCAATATATATATCTATGTATATGTGTATACATGTGTATATGTAAATTCCACGGCAACATAATATTATATCCACAAATAATAGGTAACGTGTGTATGTATATACATGTGTATAACCGTATATACCTTCCTGTACACGTATGTCTATGTATACCATGTCGACACATATGTATGGACATATCCGTTTGCCGATCATACGTCTATACCGCCATGTTTATACATATAGATACGTATACATAAGGTATACATGTGTATACATACCCACTCAAGCTATACACATATATCCCTTCATGTTTCCCACACATTGATCACAGAACAGTAAGTTAGGTATACAAATAAACATCACTCACAAAGCACAAAGAAGTAACAAGATTCCTAAAGCCTATGCATGACTTATCAAAACCAACATAATTGACTCGATTCTTCCCAACCTATAATCACGTGAGTATATGCTCAAATGGTTCTCGTTACTATTTACCCAACCAAGCTCCTCTCCCGAGTGATATTTCCCCTCCGCCTGGAGGAATGGTTCATGTACCTGCACCCATAGACATATAATCTCAGCAGTTACTTGTTCACAACATTAACAGTATACAAAACATCTTAAGTTAGAATATTTACAACTCAATAACTATGCATGCAACATTCATCAAGAATTACTTCGATAGAAGTAGCATAAAATGAGACATTCATTGAATGGAAGCACACTCATATTGCTAATAGGAAACAACATGTTTTATTCTTCTCAATGATTCAAACATTACAATCAATTGCCCTATGCAATAGTAGCTATACAATCGGGGTGTAATAGAAGGTCCCTCAAGGAGTCGTCTCTACGTCTCGATCGCCGCGACCTCCTACTCCTCCTGCCCCTAGTGTAGCGAATGGGAAGAGGCCCGCCACCAAGGCACTTGGGTGTGCTTCTCCACCAGTTGTGGTGTCTGTTCCTACATTTCTTCCTTCTGTTTTTGTCCAAGAGTCACTCCCTCCTTCGGCAACGACTGTGATGGACACTCGCATTATAGAACAAGAGCCTCATGCTGAAATCCAACAACTCAAGCAATATATTTCTAATCTTCTTCACGATACTTCACCTCAGTTGCTGCCCCAGATGCTAGAGACACCGGCTTATCAGTAGCAGTTAAGGCAATTGGTGATATATGGGAAGCATATGTGGGATTGGATTGAGGAGTTCATCACCCAAAGTAGAGATGTTCTTACACAGATATATCAGCTAAGGTATAATTCCCATGACCTATGCCAAGGAATTCAAGGATTTGAGCAATGTATAGCAGAACTGAAACCAATACACGAGATTATTATTGCAGATTTCAAGACAGCATATGATTCAATGGTTTCAAGAGAACATAAGAGGCAAATCCTTGCATGGAGAGAGCGTCACCTCTTCAAGGTGAAAATTTATGAAAAGATATCTGAGGAATTAGTTGTATACAGGCAGAGGGTGGTTGATGTTCTCCAGTTCATTAGTGAGTTTGTTTCAGAGATTCCTTGTCAGTATCGTCATGGTGATGGTTCTTACATTGAGCTTGATGAGATAGAGGAAGAGTTCCAAAATGTTGTTCGTGGCAATGTTTGCAATGATCCTGTTGATGGAAAGATGAGTCAGATTGCAACGATGTCGACAAAATTCGATAAAGCAACTGAAGATGTGAAAGATTCTCTAAGTTCGATTGCAGAAGGTGAAGAGATCCTAGAAAGGCGAAATTTTGCTATTGATAGTATTGATGCTCCTGATAGAGATACAATTTCTCGCTTTTTGGCAGATGTGGTTGAGATTTAAAGAAAAAGCTTTCTCCCAGCTTTCTTCACGCTTTCTTTTTATTCTTGTCTCAATTCTTATCCATTCTTTGAAGAAGGAAATCAAAATGTAATAGTTTGCACTTTCCTTGTTTTTAGGCTTTCATAGGTTGTTAGATGCTTATCTTGTTTTAGTTTTAGAAATAAAGCTTGCATATTGGCGAGTCTTAGTTGTAAAAGCAAGGAGATTTTAGGGTTCCCTACTCCTCTACTTCTGTATAAATAACGGGAGCCTTTCCTATTTTTCTTAACCGTGCTTGTGATAACAAACTGTTGAGCCTACTTGTTGCCTCCAAGGTGTTATTCAGTGTCAGTTCACTTAGTGTTACGGCAACCTTGCAAGTCTCTTTTAGCTGCAAGTTATTGTTCAGTTCGTGTGTCTTGTGTCAATGTATTTTGGTTTCATGGCTAAATTGTAAGCCTATTATTGCTACAATCCTACTGTCTCAAAAGTGTAATCTTTGTTGCTTGAGATTTGACAAAATAAATTCTTGTGCCTACTTTGCAGCCTTGATATAATGTCTCAGATTTCCGTTTTATATGTTATGCTTATATGATCTCTATTTCAACTTGCATTGAAAGTACAGTAGATGTACATTGGAAGAAAGTTTCCTTAAGTATTTGTGTTGAAGAATCATTCCTTGTTCATTTCTAACTCTCAATCTCTGAATTTTACTTGAGTGGTTAGAAACATCAGTAGAGTACGCTTAGTCGTAGTTGAACTTCATAAAGAGAAAATCTCAACTACGTCGCTTCAATTTCAAAACCTTGTGCTCTCAGCTGAACAAAAAGATTGACAAATTAGTTTAGTTTACTTTCTTTAAGCAACATCAGCAAAGACGGAGCTTCCCCTCCTAATTCGAAGAGCAGTTTATCTGTATATAGCTATCCATTTCAAATTCACATACCAGCGGTGCAAATTGAAACGCCAACATGTTGTGATTGATTAAGTTTTGAAAAGTAAAAGATGATGAGCACACAGTTATACTAAGAGGGGGAGGAGCTGGGGATCGGGTGAATCAATATAACAACAATCTTTCACTTATTCAAAACTTAATCAACCACAACAATAATACTTCAAAACTTAATCATCCACAACAATAACACACATACAAGATCTAGCAATTAAGAACACAAGACGAACACACAATTTACATGGTAACCCTTGTGGGAGAAAACCACAACAAAATATGTATATATCTTCTTGTAGGCACCAACCTACTTTTAGAAATCTTCTTTTGTAGGCACCAACCCACTGCAGACACCAACCCCCACAACTGAGCACCAACTCAGCAAGAGACACCAATCTCTTCTATTGAGAGGCACCAACCTCTCGATATCCTTGGTTAGGAGCCACCAACCTCCAAATGAACAATATCATAATTATTTGAAACTTCTTCCTAGATCTGTTGTAATTCACATTCATAAATATGCTCACTACTTCATCAAATTCTGCCTTTAGACTCTTCTAAAATTCCTTCATAAATCTCCTCCTAAATAGTGCAATACTTTCCTTTACAATTCTGCTCTAATTTCACTTACAAATCTGGTATAAAGTCTTTTATAATTGCTATAAGTCCTCTTGCATATCTTCAATAATTTTGCTCTAAATCCTCTTGCAAGTCTACAATAATTCTTCTATAAATCTTCTTAGATCTGCTCTTGGATTTGCTTCCAATCTTCCCTCAAATTTGCACTTAAATCTGCTAATATATAGAGCGGTATTTCATTAAAAACTTGCTTCTCACATTTCCATTTTACCTTGTTTTATATCCCTTCAAACATACCCCTTCGCCCAAAGGAGGTAACTCTCGCAAGAGGGGCAATCCTTGCAAGAGGGGTCCGCCTTTTCATAAAAATATAAGTTATTATTTTTATTTTCAAAGTTAAATCCCCGAAATGTTGCGCTCCCATAAGGGGGTCGGCTACCTTCATAAAAGATAATTTAATTTAATTTCTTAAGTCACTACATGGGGATGCTAGGAATCCAAGGGTCGGCACTCAAAAACAAATAAAACTAAATTTGTATTTCTCTTTGTGAGGGTGGCAACTTCATAGAGAGCTGCTCATAAACATATTCAACTGATCTTGTTTTGATATGACGATTCACTTCCTTCCTCAACAATCTCTCTGTACTTTAGGTTGCTGTGACATCAATGACAACAATTCTTTATTATTGCATTCTTTGGCATCAATGAAAAAACCATCCATGCCCCTTTGACATTAATGACAATATTTCCAACAAAATATTGTTGTTATATGTTGTACCCAAACCAAACCTTTTGCTTCATTAAGGCATTTTGTTTAAAATGGTCTAAACCTTGTAAAAATGATGTCAGAACATAGTTTTTGGGCAAATCAAGTATGGGCTTTGAGTCAACGTGATGTCAAAGATACTGGCAAAATTTGAAAAATTGAAAATTAGGGTTTCAGGAACCCTATTTTTAGGTCAGAAAACCCTAAAAATTGAAACTTGACAATATTGACTGAAAATTGTTTTCATTGGCTTATTTTGCTTCACGATCACAATGGTGAAGTCAAATTCAATTAAAACTCAGTTTAATTCTGGTGGGTAGTTTTTGCTTTTTCAAGTGAAAAGTTAGCATCTTCAAGGTCAACAATGGTAGATGGCCAGGTACCAGGTGTCGAAATCTAAGCTTGAAATGCTCTGATGAAGATTCTATGGCAAGATATGTCCAAAATGATGCTTCATCTCAAAGGGGATTTTTGTCGAGGTGAAAATGCTAGAAATTTTTCTAACTCTGGAGCAAAAGCGCACCTGTGAGCCAAGGGCGCCCTTTATTTTAGAGGTCCAAATCAACTTTTTGAGACTTGTCACTTCCAAGAAGACTTCTCTGGAATCTTTTCAGCTTCGCGATAAGCCTACCAGCCAGTCTGAAAGATATGTCTAGCACCTGAAACTAGAGTTTGAACTTTAAATGAGGGAGATGAAAAAATGACTAACACTAGAGTGAAAGGCGTGCCTCTTAGCCAGGGGCGCCCATCGTTTTGAAGCACCAGATGGAGGTTTTTGATCAAATCACACCTAGGATGTTTGTCTCAAACTTGGTCTGGCTTTGCAAAGCATTCGTCAGCGGGTGAATCTAACTTGTTGAATTGTCGATATCAGAAGTCAAACATAGGGTTTTAGTCATAGTCAAAATGTCAAGCAAAACAAAAAGCGCCCCTGGAGGCCAAGGGCACCCAAGGTTTTGGACCCTCAAACACAGTCTTTTTGGTCATCTCAAATATTCATCCTGTCCGTGATGACACTACCTTTCCGTTGCATACCTCAGTCGGGTCAAAGGACTTGCCAGCAACCTGTAGCGGGAGTTTAAGTGGTTTTTAGCCAATTGCAAAAATGACTATCTTTGGGAAAAAAAGCACCCTTGGAGGCCAGGGGTGCCCATGTTTTTCAACTGCCAGATGATGTTTTTATGAGAAGTGCTCTCCAAGACCTCTTGTTCAGAATCCAGCTAGCTCCGCAATGAGCCTGTTAGCTAATTCTGAAGTTTTGCCGAACACCGAGAAACGTAAGATGAAGGTCAAAAACACATTGAAAATGATGAAAATGCATTTGAAAATTTTCTAAGGTCAAAAGCACCCACGAAGGCCAAGCGCGCCCTAAATTTTGAGGCCTCATATGGTAGAATTAGGGTTTGCAACCTCTAGGAGACTCTTCTCAAATTTGATCCTGCTCTTCAATGAAATTGTCAGCCAGTCAATCCGACATGCCAGTCAATCAAAATCAATGATCGAATGTGGGCTTTGATGATGTTTTCAAATCCAAATTTTCAAGAAATTGGTTGTCTGGAAAGTGAGGCCTAAAGTCAAAGTTTGACTTTTTGAACTCAAGAGAGGTGTGCCCTATAAAGGTGGAAGCAGTTAACTAAAATTAGCTCACCAGTTCAACTCTTCAACTGGACTTCTTCTTGACTTCATTTTTGCTTATAACTAGGTGACTTCTTTTTGGCATGCTAAGTTAACTAAAGTGTTGGAGGTGGCGCTCTAATTAGGGCATATTTTTCACTCAGTTAACTGTTTTAAGGCCCAGTAAGAAGCAAGGCATTGGTTTTAAGGGTCCAATCAGAAGGATAGCGCCATTTTAAGTCAAATCCATGCATTTGTGACACCTTTAATAATTAATTTTTATTCATTAAGGCATAGGCGTCCATTATTTTTCATCACAGGTGAGAGCAAACACGCCTTTCGTGAGTAAATAAAGATTTGAAGGTGCTACAGGTGTCAAATTTCAATGTTCTTCGCAGTGCTAGGTCCAGAATGTTCAGAGGAAGCATTTGCCAAGACTTCATTTTACGATTGCATGCAGACTACATCAAATCCAATTCAAGCATAGGCGTCTTTTTCAAAGACAGAACAAAAACTTCTATTTCTCTCTCTAAAATTCTTCTATTCTTGTCTTAGGTTTTCTCTCGCATGTCAAAGTAAACGGTGAAATTTTCAGAAACAGATCATCTAAGTTCACATATTTCAACGTCAGCGACAAAACCCATGTATGAGATTTTTTCCAAAAAATTGCCCCGCTGCTTCCATTCTAGAGCACTATGCTTTTTTTCCGAAGATTTCTTTGCATGTGGGCCAAGAACTCAATTTTTCCAAAATTGAATCATCTAGGTTGTCTTAGAATTCCATTGCCTACAAAACAAATGTTTCAGATTTCCTCGGAAATAATTGCCCCAAGAGCCCCTACAACCCCTACAGTTCTCGACTGAAAACCTTTTGCATGCCTTGCTAAAACTCATCTGTTCGAATTTCTGACGATCTGGGTTTGCTTAGAATTTAATTCTCTACAAAACCCACATCTCAAATTTTTTCCAAAAAACTTTACCTCAAACGGCTAATTTTAGCCTATCCTAGAGTTTTTTTAGCTTTTTCTGAAAGTTGTCAAAACATAGCCGTGTTTACAATCAACAGGCGATTTTTTCAGAATGAAGTTCACTCAAACTAAATTCACGACCAAATTGGTCTTAATTCACGTTTTCATAAGAAAAGTTGACACCATTTTGCATTAAGCGCATTCGGAGGGTTGATTTAGACAATTTGATAGGCGTAGTCACTCAAAATCCACATGGTTTCATACCTCATATAATTGATAGCCTTCCTAGGCTAGTTTAGAGGGTTGATATGTTGGAATTTTGCGTGTGCGGCGAGTTCGTGTGCATTTCTCACAACCAGAGTGTTCGCAGTCAAGCTTTGTGGTTTCGTCATGCAACACTTTTCCATGAGAAAAATCGAGAAAAACGTCAGAGGCATAAAAACTGCAGAAGAGACAGAGGCCATCACTACAATTGCGAAGCCGCCAGAGTTATCAATCAGTGAATTGCTGAGTTAGATGCAGTACAGGCTAAGTTTGAGAAACTGGTTCGTGATAACCTAGGTGGAGATCCTGAGGCGTCCAAGTTGGATAACTTCTCAATAATGACTACAAGTTTCAACAAGGCGACTACTGATGTCAAAGAGAGTCAGAGAACGATCAAGGATGGAGAGAAGGAGTTGAACAGGCAATTCATCACCATGGATAGCGTCAAGGTGCCAGAGGACGAGACCATCGACAAGTTCCTGGATGAGGTGATAAACAGAGAGGGCTTGTAGAAGACAGCCAGTTAGAACCTGCAGTTATTTTCGAAGATAGAGTCAAAAGCAAATGTTAACTCAACGTCATTTCTTGAGTTCTCATTGTTGATCTCATGCACGCCTATCTCATTCTTGGAGATATCTTCACAAAAGGATAGACTTTCAGTTAGGATCCAGTTGACTGATGTTAGTTATCAGTTAGCTTTCCTTTCAATAAGGACGTGCATATTGCACATGTCCATTTAGTCTAGTCTTGTTTCGGTTAACTGATGGTAGCTTTCCAGTTCACTGTATAGTTTCATTTATTTAGACTTAAAGAACAAATTATTGCATGCTTGTGAGACTGTAGTTGACTCAAGGTGATCTTAGGGTTCCCTACACCTTTGATGTCTATAAATAAGAGCACACTTGCTCATTTGTAATTAACTTTTGCATGCAATAGTAATATATGTTGAGCTACCTTGCCTGAAATTTTTTTGTTTTGTATCTATTCACAAGCTTTTACTATGATAATAAATATTTGCGCCACCCTGCCTGAATGTTATGATCATGATACTTATTCGTCTTAGTTAAATATACTTGCTAGTTTGATCATTTATTGTATGTGTGTCTTGCCAATGCAATTTGTTGTCCTAGTTTGCTATCTTATGTTGTGATAATAGTTGTTCTTTCGATCTACGCCTAGGATAGGGGTCCCTCCTCCTTGGAAATTTGGAAAGAAGAATTATCGTTTAAGTGTTGTTGCCAATAAGCTTGTTGCATATCTACGCCTCGGATAGGGGTTCCTCCTCCTTGGAAATTTAGTAATTCAGCTTGTCGTTTGATGTCGTGCCTAATAAACTTCATATCAACCTACGCCTCGGATAGGGGTTCCTCCTTGGAAATATTGTTGTAAAGTTTATCGTACATCACATTCCTGCTCCTAATTCCTCATGCTCTGTTTTTCTTGAGGGAATAGAATAGATTAAAAGCATTTAGTTTTAGCTGTAGTTAAGATCTGCAAAACCAGAGACAATCCTTAGCTGCAACGTTCTTGGTTTCCTTAACCTTGTGCCTCTTCCAGCTGAGTCAAAAAGATAGGATTTAGAATCATTTACTTTTTCATGCATATCAGCAAAAGAGGGAGCTTCCCCTTCTAATTTGAAGAGCAGTCATTACGCACTGTGCATAGCTATTTGTACCAACACGCACTCCATAGGTGCTAATTGTTACGCCAACATTATACATATTCACCCCCCCAATCCAATGCTCCCACTCTTAATTTAATTGTGTGCTCATCACAGTTAATCATTCCTCTCCTATAGTCCACCTTAGGTAAATAAATTCAATTATCTATTTACCTAAGTCCCTCATCCTCACCCCCAAAAACTAAATAAATATCTTATTTATTTAATTCCTTATTTTCTACAATTTTCACTAAGTGGGCTAAAACCACTTAACCCTTTAATCCCCCACTTGCACAATAAAATCCTAGTCAAACCCCTTCAAATGTTCCACATCCTCCAATGTGTGCAAAGGTGTGGGTTCTTTAGTACATGTGATATGGTCTTGTACCAATTCAATGGTACCAAGTCAAGGGTCAAAGGGCTTGCCCATGCCTCAAGGGTACTCCAAAGTAACCCTTCCATCTTGTCTACCCATTTTTCCCAAGGAGAATCTCCATCTCGATTTTCTCCTCAATCCCTCTCCCTCTATTTGCTGTAGCCAAATGGGGACACTTGTCTTTCTCTCATCTTCCCATGGCTCTCAATAATTATGAGCCATTCATCTCATCTTTTACTCTCATCCATCCATTTGTCTCTCTAAAACTTTATAAGTTGGAGACAACCCATAGCCAATTCTAAGACTCCATGAAATGAAACCTTATGCTACTCAAAAGAGCACTTACATTCAACCATCCGCGAGCACAACCACCTCATCTTGGTGCAACAAGGGTTAACTTGGTGAGATCGTTTATGTTTTCATCATGTTCTGTTAACTCTTATGCTTAATCTAAGTGCTGCATTTATTTTCAATAGAATAGGTGAATATTTTTTTACTTTGTTCTTGCATTCTCAAAATTTCATGTACACAACATCATCTTGTAGGTGTTGGTCATCAACATGCAAAAGAGATATGCAACCACTGAAACTCTATCATGCAACTCAAGGAATGATTAGAAAACACAAGCTAGTAAGAAGAGACCAGCTCTAAAACCATTGTAATATGCAACCTTTTAAAAAAAAATTAAACTTGTTAGCTCAAAACAAAATGAAATGCCAAGCAACTTCCTTTCCACTT
The DNA here is from genome assembly GCA_007115665.2 of Sequoiadendron giganteum. Lineage (NCBI taxonomy): Eukaryota > Viridiplantae > Streptophyta > Pinopsida > Cupressales > Cupressaceae > Sequoiadendron > Sequoiadendron giganteum. Next base: position 99,822,128 of record CM021106.1, read on the forward strand.
TATGATCACCAAGTTCCCAATGTGGACGAGGTGAGAGCATACGATATACGAGATTACAATTATACTTGAAATAAAGTAGCTGGAAGTAATATCCACTTATCCAATGGGGGTTAACTTGGCACTTCCACTTTTTAGTGGCAAAGATTATACAATAAAGGAAATGTAAAGCCAACTCTTCCACTTTCCAATGATGACTGAATACAAAGAAAATAAGCAACTCTTCCACTTTTTAGTGGTGAGTGAGTACTAAAGAACCACTTATTCATTGGAGTATCATAAGCCAGCTATGCGATGGGGTGAGTAACAACAAAATATCAAGAGCAGTTCACTGATGGTACTACCACTCAGTGTTACAATGTAAGCTCATTCAAAACTCCCCAATTCAAGATATGCACATTTGTTGTTACAAATATTGCTATGAAAGAAAATTGATATAACATCCCCACATGTAACACAACTTCAAAGAACTAACCGCACATCATTGAAATAGCAAATATACCTCAAGGAAATGGCAAATGGATGACTGGTACAGGTTTGAAACTTCGCTACAGCAGTCTGGACAGAGAGATAATGACATAGAAATCTTCAATAATTCACTCCCAAATGCACCCAATGGCCAATATAGACTTAGAACAATATTTCCAGCTCACTCTAGGCAACTTACCACCCCTCAAGAATGGATTATAAGGGTTTGGTAACAATTAAACAACAGCTACAAATCTGATATAATTCTGTGAACACTCGAAAAACTTCATATATTTTCATCTCTAAAATACTTGGAAACTGAAACTCCATTAAAACCCAATTTGTTTCTTGAATGAAAACACCAACCAGCTAGGATGGATCTTACACCATCGAAACTAGTGAATATTGACGAGGATTTTCATCCTCAATCAACTCTTGGCATAACTCAATGTGCACTCCGACAACACCCTGTTATGTGTGCAAACTTCAATAATGCAAATAAGAGCCCAAAACCTCTTTTTATAGTTTTTTCACTACTTTTTCGAAAAAGAGTTTTTTTTTGTTGCTTTTTCGAAAAAGCACTTGACTACAATAGATTCTCCACAAACAACATCGCCCTCACTTCCTACTCCATCTCTTGAGGACGACAACAATGATCTTACTCCACCACTTCCCAACCCATAGACTTTGAAGCATAAAACCTACACAACCCTTCAAGAGGCTAGACGTCTAATTTGTGATCCCAATATGGACTATTCCAATTCCATTGATCCATTTGCCAAGATGGATTTTATTCATCCTGTACTTTAACTAGTTGCATCACAAGGATAGTCAATATACCAGTAGATGTAAGAAGTGCTTTTCAATATGAGATTTGTATAAAGCAACCACCAAGTTTTTGCAACACAAACATTTTCAATGATAATTACATTGACAAAATTACAAAATATGTAGGTATTTAGCCTAAGCAAGGACTCAACCTAAGATCCTCTAACAACCACCAAGTTCCCTCTTACCAAACTCCAACCAAACATCAAATATCACATGTACACTAGAATCATCCAACTTAGACAAAAATTAAATTTCTCACAAGTCCTAGAATATGCAAAACATAATAAGGGATTTTAACACTTCATTCATTGAAACACAATTGTGCCTTTCATTTACCAATAATCTCCTTTGAATTGTTTTCTTCTAGGGAAACCTTTCCCCCATCTTTAGAATTGCCTAAGATTTTTGGAATTCATTAAGTCGTATGTGAGTAAAGCACTCCGTGTGAGGAGTCATATGTAATATGTAGTCTTGTTTTGCCCTTGTTTTTTTTCTTTTGATGAATGATTTTGCTCTTGTTTTGACAATGTTTATAATTGCTTTTGAACAGAAATTAAGTGAAAAAATAATAAAACCTAAAGCAAAGAGAAACTCAAAAATTTCACTTGTATTCAACAATACAACTGGCCGAAAATTCCAGATTTGTATTACAACCAAAATATTGATATTTTTTCGATTATGACAACCTAGTTCATAAAATATCATCTTATATCTAAATCCAACATACCTAGAAAATGTTTGCCACTTTGATAATGTGTTGTACTAGAAACTAGCAATTGGAAGCAAGGAAAATGATTGATAAAATCCTCGAATACTAATGTCTCTGCTCCCCTTGTGAATGCAAAGTGTTAACCACCCTTAGGCGCCTCAAATCCAACACTAACTAATCCCAAACCCTAGGCATCCAAGCTAGAAAGTGCACACGCCCCCGTCAAGGTGGTTTGGCTAACTCTAGCAAAACACAAATAAATCAATAGCGAAGGCCAATAGCGAGTTGCAGATTTACACAGACCCATTTCCGTCTCATTCTACAAACTTGATATTGACCCCTCCGATGCTTCTCCTAAGCCTTCGGCGTATGTTAATATGGTTTCGGTTACTCCCATCCCACAACCTGTGACCAGTTTGCTAGATGTGACTTACCTTGTAGGACTTGCCTTTGAACAATAAGCCCTCTCCTCTATACATTCTTGCTCGCCTCAATGGAAACATTGTGACAAGAGTCCTAGTTGACCCTGCAAGCCGAGTAAATGTTATTACAGAAGAGACGTTATGGCTAAATTCATTGCAGAGGGAGGAATATGAGAAAACGAAATCTATCATACATATGCACAACGGTCTCTATCTTAAGCCATATGGCTCTATAACTCTTTCCGTTCTACTCGGACCTAGGGCTGTGGATACAACTTTCGATGTCATTCTGAAATCTGATTTGTTCATAGTGAAGTTGGGCATCCCGTGGCTAGCTTCCATGAATGGAGTCACTTCCGTTGTTCACAAATGTTTAAAGTTCTCTCACGAAGGTGTCGTACATGTTGTGCATGACACTGGGTATCAACCATTAGTATCTTGTGGGGGTAATTCCTTGGATCACTTTTGGCCAACCTCAGTTGGTTCGCTCCCTCCTAGAACGAACTTGCTTTACCGAAATTACATGAAGTATAAAACTAGGGGCGAAGGACAGCCGAAAGTGACCCACCCGGGAGCACAACAACAAGCTACCCGTTCCTCTCAAAAGGGAAAGGAAAAGACTGCCCGTGCTCAAGGCATCGCCCCTGCCTCCCTTCTTGAAGAGGAGCTTTGCGTAACTATTCCTGGTTTTCTCATAAGAAGTTCGATGGTACCTGCTTGGGATAAAGCTAAGATTCGGGTATCCGACCTTCTTATCTTACCTGGGGGATCTCGGCCCGCTTTGTATGGTAAGGGGAAGGGTCCTCGTGGGGAGTCCTTTATGCCTCGGCCTCCGCGGCCTCCTACCGCTCCTGTCTATAAGGCAATGAAGGGGAAGAGGCCCGTCACTGAGGAGTTAGAGCCGACTCCCCCCGTTGTTGCTCCAACCTCTTCCCAACCTCTCCCTCCTATTCCCGTCCAGGAGTATCCTCCTCCGTCGGAAACGGTCGTGATGGCCACTCTAATGGCAGAGCAAGAGTCCTCCATTCCATCTCAGCTCCATATCTCTAGCTCCCAGAGTCGTAGGAACCACCTTGCACGTGAGCGTAAACGTTGGCGAAAGGCTGTAGTCGCTGAGCAAGTCGCTCTACAGAGGAAGGAAGAGGTGCCTGCAGTTTTTGCCCCGACACCTTCTATCGTATCGTCTTCTCCCATCCCCTTTGCTTCAGCTCCATCAGCTTCGATGTTGCTTCTGACTCCTACTGCGAGCATAGACAACCCTCACCCGAAAAAGGTGCAGGTGTTTATTGCTCCTTCGGTTGAGTCGCCTCTTCTGATGTCCCTCCCAGACATCCCACCATTCTCAAAGCCCATGGATATGCCGAATACATCGGTGGTGTCTGTCGCGGTTTTCTCCTCCTTCGTGCCTTCTACTTCATCTATGGGGATCTTTCATCCTCCAACAAATCGAAAGATGGAGGACGGCCTTGCTCGCAATGGGGGTCGTAAGAGAGGTTCACCTTCTTCATAGGGTGGTTTTGCATTAGCATGTGTCATCCTAGTGACAGAGGAAGTCCTGGCATCCCCTGAGATTGTCACTGCTCCCAAGTCTCTCGACAAGACTAGCAGTGAATCTCGGGCGCCATCTCCCTCGCTCGTTGAGTTAACACATGGCACTCCTGCGAAGTGCATGTTTAATTCTTTGGACGAAGTCCCAACTCTTTTAGCAATCTTCGCGAAGTTGCTAACTTTCACCCCAAGGGAACTAAGCAGAGAAGACCTCGAGGGGTCTCCTTCCTTGGCTCTTGTCGCGGGGGGGTCGAAGGGTTCTCCCCTTGATATTTTGTCGTTGAAGGCTCATCCACCTTCCCCTTACAATGATCTAGATTCAGAGGCCGATGACCTCTTGGTTAATGAGGTCTAGGGGTGCGCCTCTTCTTTATCTGTACAGTAGACTATGTGTATGTGTTGTGTTCCCCGTGCTTGTGATATGTGTTCCTGGATGACCCTTGTCACCCTTGTAGGTGCTTGGATAAGTAGTGTTTTTATGTCGTTAAGCTTCCTCTATTTGTCACATCATTCTTCCTCTATTATGTGTATAGATCTTCAACAATTAGGGACGATGGAAAGTGTTGGGGGCATTTAGGCTTTCCTTCCATGTTGACCAAATTTTTTATTTTTTTATTTTGTCTTCTTGTGCATTCTTCATATGGTCTGATATAGTAGGGGGTTGATGGCAGTTCATTAATATACTATTATACTTATATACATTATGAGCAGCTCTGACCCCGAAATATCAAACCGCTCCTGTGTCCCTTGTTCGTGATGTTTTGTTCCTTTTCGCATTCTTTGTGCTCTTATCCTTTGTGTTTGCTTTGTGATGTTATGGTGCTCATGTGTTGTCCCTTGCATGCACGACAACATTACCATGGTTACATCTCACTATGATCTGCGAGCCACAACATCACTTTTTCATTCTTGCTTTTCTCTCCTTAGGATGTCACGTGCCTCTGCATTCAGCACGCACCATCCTAAGGGGGGGCTATCATGTCAACTTCGATTTTCATAAAATGAATTTGGTGGCCAACGAATCTTTTCTTGAATATCCTTTCAAAATATTTTTCAAAAATCACAATCTCAACAAACACCCCCAGCGGAACATGTTTCCTTCGTCATGGGTTCGCAAAGAAAGAATTTGAAAAACTTTCCTCCTAGGAGGGAGCAACTTTTCTTGCGGGAGAAGCCTCGACCTTCCCCTCACGAGGGGGCATTTTCTTTCTTCTGAATTCCTTGATGAAATGAACATCTTTCGAAAGGATTCCCTGATGTTGAATTGATTTGCGAAAAATGCTTTTTCACTTTCAAACAACGCGTCCCTTGAGTGGACCCCTCTTCTTTTGAAGGGCTCCTGAGGGACCCCTTTGAAAGCTCTTCCTTCAATTTTTCAACTATCTACGTGACTGTCTTCTTGTCTGCCTACGTGGCCACTTTTTGTTTTCTAACATGTTTTATCTACAGATTAACATGTTGCTTTGCAGGTGCACTTGTGAAGCTTCTTTCCAGTCTAACTATGCGGAGTCCCCTTACATCGAGCTTCCTTCAGGAGAGAGTACCTGGGGGGCGCCTTCTTTCCAGGTCTGAGGGCCTATGAAGTGCTTGCATCCTACGGGATTTGTCCATCATTGGTTTGCGAGCCTTCGGTGCACTTTGATCAACTCTATAGTTCCTAGGGTCTACATAGTCCTGTTGACGTGTGTTTTATGACAAAGCCAACACAGAATAAAATGTCCAACGGTCACTCTATTCTCTCTTGATCAAAGTATTCCACATGCTAAGATTGCGTGAAAGTTCATGTGTTCAACTCCAAGGTTCCTTTTATCGCGAATAGACTCAGTTGGTTGATGTGAATATGCTGGGTATTCCAAGGGGACTTACGTAATTGTTCAACTAAGTGAAGTAGATGAAGGATTTAACTATGATGCTCTGACTTCTAAACTAACTGGGAAATGCTGAATTTAAAGGAGATAGGGATAGGGAGTCTACAATCTATTTCTAAGGATGGAATGCAAGGACGGGCTTTGACAATCTTCAATCCAAAACTTGGTTTCGTCTCCCCTTCGGACAACTCTAACAAAGTTGGTGCAATCTTCAAAGGATGGATAAGATGTTCAAATTGTGATTTGACATGCGCACTCCGTCACAACGAAGCAAGTGGACACATGAATCACAACCGAAGTTAGGTATTGATATTCCAGTTGACCACGCAAGGCGGACTTACCATCAAGAAGCCTGCTAGTGGTATGGATAAAGGAAGATTTGCCCATACCAAACGCCACACTCCACCATTAACAGCTACTTGCATAAAAGGAAATCTACTTTACTCTACTCTACTTGAATTGGAAAGACGAAAAGATCTAATCAACTACCCACAATGCAAGATAGAATCACCAATTAATGAAAATCCTTATATTATGAGAGTCTTACATAACAATCTTTTACAAAAACCTTCAAAGGGAAAGTCTTTCTTTCCTTTCCAAACTAAGCTAACTCCTAGCTCTACTTTTAACTTCTATCTAGCTCAACTCTATCTCTGATATCTGTGTAACTTTGATCTATATATATTACAAATGAGAGGGGATACCCGTTTTATATCTAGCCCAGTCCAGTGGACGGCTTAGATTCAAATACAATGGAAGGCCCAGATCGAGCCACCTAAGCCCTGATTAGGGTTCTTGCCCTAAAAACCGCCACTGAGAGGAGTGGGGCAATGAATGCGTCCAAGATTCTCCACTCCTCATCAATGAACCACCATCCGTTATCAATGCACATCGCCCCCTTCCAGAAGATCATCATCGAGAAGGGCATTTCCTTTCTTCTTCTCGCTGGCTGCAAATCTGATGAACTTGGCCAATACTGCCTCCACTTCCTGATCTGAAATGGGAGGAATGTGATCCAACTGAAATTCTAAAACTGTAACTGTTTGCCCATGCCGGGCACAAGATTTCTTCCAGGCAACAAGGGCGTCCTGGGTGTTCTGTATAATGTTGGAAAACGTGGCTGTGTTCTCGAAGTCATCCTGTGTGAAGGTTTTCACCTCAGAAAAGAATGGTGTTAGTCTGTTCTTCAATCCATCTGCAGTTACCTCTTCAAAAGTCAGCCTCCTGGCAAAGATTGCCTCCAATGTGTTGAGGATTCCATCTAAGATATTCGTCATGGCCTTTCTGACCCTGACAGAATCCGTCTGTGATGCATCGTAGAATCCTCGACCTATGACCACTGAAGAGTACCATCCGGCGAAGTCATATCTATCCCCCTGTTGAATCACACCTCCCTCAACCAAAACTTGTAGAGGTATGCTCATCAAAGCCCCTAAACGGAGAACAACCCTCGTCTGGTAGATACGAGCCTCACCCCAAGCATGGTTAACTGCATCCCTCCTTGCCATAATATCGGAGGCTTGCCGATAGGCATGTGCAAGATCCTCCATAAACTTTCCTATTTCAGCACGGACGTTGGCAACCCATTTGTCTGCCTGTTGTGTCATCCTTTTCAAATCTTCTAACCCACTAATTGACTCCCTGGAAAATTCAACTGGAAGCTCAATTGCCGGATTCTCTTGCCCACAAGGACGGGACAAGTGTTGCACATAGCCAATCAGTGTCTTGTGCTCTACCTTCAACTTTTTGTACTTGCCCTCAACATAGGACAATCTATCCTTGAGTGCTTGATAAGAATTATCGCACTCCTCAACCACCTGTGCTTCAGTAGGGCAACCAAGTTCCATAGTTGTAATCACGTAATTTTCTGGAACGGCCTCATCCCGATCACACTCTATCTGAGGCACTGCCATATGCAAAGTTCGGGATCCATCCTCATCTGTTGAGATCTTGGAGAACTTCCTAGCCTTTTTCTTTGTTGGAGGTGCGCTAATCCTTTGTAACAACTCTTCCATCTCGGCTGCAGGATTTGTCTCATCTATAGGGTCACGTCTCATACTATCCCTCAGCCATTCTAGCACCTCCTGCCGCATATCTGATATGACAAAAAGCTGCTCAACCTCGGCCTCTACCTCATGAACTTCTCCCCTGCCTTCGTTCCGACGTGGCTCATCATCATCAATAGGCTCAGTGTCTCCTGAGCTCTGGGCAACCTGATCCGAAGTAGCATCATCCTCGAGAGCTGCCTCAATCTCCTGCTGAAACTGAGTATCCGTGGCCGTCCCCTCATCTGTCTCTTGCTGACTTTCTTGCTGATTATCTTCTCAAGGCATGTTGATGCTCTGGCCCACTGATTCTCAACGAGGTGGCTGACTTGCCACTTGCACTGCCTCTTTTGCCTGCAATCTCTCCCTCTGGTCAGCAAACAATGATACCTCATGTAAACTTGGAGAGTTTGCCCGAGATGGTGTATGCAAGGACTCCCCAACTCTCAAAGGTTCAGGTCGAACTGGCTCCTTCCCTCTTGGCTCTGGAGTATGATCCACCTGCCTTCTCTGTCTAGCTGCTGGCGATCTGTTATCTCCCATCAAATTATATGTAAGGGGAATTGATCTTCCCTTAAGTTGGCTGACATGCCTCTCTACCCAACTCCATGTAGATGTTAAGACGGGGATACAGAGCGTATCCAAGTCGGTAATCTCTGGCTCCGACCAATCTGGGAGTGGTAGAGGCGTATCTCTCACTATTTCGTAGTCAGCCTGTACAACATTGATGTCCTCTTCAATTTGATCTGGCGCTGGGACAATCTCGCATTCCCTAATCATTACCAACGGTATCCAAGAGAACATCCCCTTCCTGACCTCGATCTCATCCACTGCACTTGCCCAAAAGTCTTCGATCTACGCCTTGTGCCTGAACTCTTCTGACAATATCCATCTGATGTTCCTGTGGGGATCGTAGTGGTGCCTGCTAGTGTGATAGGAAAGGTGGAAGAACTGGAGCTCATTTTCTGCCTCCCTAGTTGCTTGCAGCGATGGGCAGATTTCGTCTGAATTCTTCATGGTAATTGGGAATCCAAGTCCACCTTTCTTCTTCTTCTTTTGAATCTTATCGTAGGCAATAAGTTGCCTAGATACTTCCAGTATCACTATCCTGTTTGTGGGATACCAGGGCAGTCTATAAGGATAAGAAGAAAATCCTTGCAGCCTTATATAGGTAAATTTCGGAAATTGGATAAACCAACATCCGAACTTTTCAATCAGCTCTTGTGCTTCCCTGGATATTCTGTGATGGGTCCTTTGCTGCAAGGTCCTCGTTATATGCATAGTGAAGGCGTCATTGACCCTTTTGTAGTTAGTGGTGCTTGTCAAATGCAACTGTATAAGCCTCATGTATCTTAAATTGATGAGAACCGCACCCGATTGGTTCCTTATAGGAGATTCCTCTATACTTCGTCATGCGAGCCAACATATAGACAATGTAAGAGCCCATGTAAAACGTTTTCGTTCTCCTCACACCACGGAGCTACTCATGTATGCTATCACTGATCATCAATGCCCAATCCATGTAGTCTTTGCCCTCCAGCACCAAGTTGACGTAATAGAACATCCAAGGTTCAAAAATGAACGCTTGGGGGCATCCTCCAACTCTGCTCAGCATCATTATCAGATCACCAAACTCTTGTCTCAAATCCTCTGAGACTATCTGCTTGGGTAATTTTGTACGAGTTGGCTTGGGTTTAATCATCCACCTGGTATTTGTCAAATCAGCACACCGGTCTGTTTGTGGATGAGTACATTCTTTCAGCTCTTTCCCTTGTCCTATAGATCATCTTCTCATGAACTGGAATTCCGAATGCTTCTCCGATCGCTTCAGGTGTCAGGTTGGCCAATATCTTGCCATCTGGCGAAGTGATCGTCCTCTGCTCTGTGTTGTAGTGGTGGGCGCATTCCATGATGACTTTTGGACACCGGATAGTTGGTGGAAAACTGGCAACTGCATATAGTCCACTCGTAACAATATTGTGTGAAGTCACTGATGGGTGATGGCCTCCAGTCCCCATCATCCTTCTTTTGAATGCCTCCAGGTTGAATGAGCCCAAGTTTGTGTCAGCCAGCTTGCCCAACTTTGATGAAAATTTTGATTCTAGTAAGAAGGACTTGCTTAATTTCTTGATCAATGCTTGTCTCGATGTGTTTGCCTTTGCGGATTCAGTGTGGTTCCCTCTAGCTGCAGCTCTTCTGCTTGATTCAGCCATTCTGCAAGGAACAAAAGCCATTAGAAAACAAGATTTTAAAATAATAAAATAATCATCATTGAGGGTGCTAGCAGATTTTTAAATAAAAAGGCTGCAACACTTTGTCACTTTCAGCTGCAAACCTCAACACTCTTGTTCAGTACGGCGTTTTTAGAAGTCTCTGTGAAATTTTTGTACTTGCAGCAGTTATGAAACTTCTCTCAAATTCATATTTCTCCTCCAAAATGTACTTTCAGCAACTTGTTTGCTTTTCTTAAACTCGTATTTCAGCAAGCTTGGGAATTTGTAATGCAGCAATCCCAAATGTCAAGACTTAATTTCGTATTTCAGCGGGCAAAAGAAACCTCTACACAAAGTCATGCCTTCAGCAACTGCAGCCTTAGCAAATCAAATTGTGCCTTTTCACCTTCAACAACTGGAGACTTGGAAGTTCGCACCCTTTCAGCAACTCAAACTTCTTCACAAATTCAAATCTCCTAGCAATTTGAGAATTTTCTATCTCTGCCAAAATCGTACTTCAACCTCAGCAAATGTTTTGCACTCAGCAACTTGTGAAAAAAAATGGAGAGGACTCATAATATTATAGCCAAGTCGAAATCCAACAGAGGCTATACTTAGCACATTTTTGAATTCATTTTCCCTCTCTTTTCCAGTCGTAACACTTGTCATCCGAAGCATCAGAATCTTGAACTTCTAGAAGTATGAATTTCATCACCCCTGCACAGGCCTATTTCATCATATTTGGTTCTTTTAAAATATTAAATCAATCCACCTTGAACAATTTTGAATTTATCTGGCTAAGTCACCTTTATTTCATTTTTGCCTTGGCAAAATTATCCAGTCTCAAGTAAAAATACTTCATGAAGTCATATTTTTCTCATTTGCCTTAGAGAAATTTCTTGAATTTGCCTTAGAAATTTATCAAGATGGGCACCGGGCAAATTTCTCCGTTAAAATGACATGAGTGAACTGTGGAGTAAGTTTGAATCGTCTCTGAATTGCAAACGCTCAATACCCAGAAGAAAATTCCCTTCAAAACTCATCGTTTTCATGTGTATCCGGATGAAGGGGTACTTTTAATTTTTTATTATTTAAAAATAATAAAATGGCTAAGGTTTATTTCTCTTCATTCTGGACGTCTTCCACACCTACAATCTTCAATTTCTCTGCCTTGGCATTTTTCTTTGATTTTCTCCTAAAGAATTTTCCCTCTGTCTGGCATATCTCATCTTGCCTTTGGAAATTTTAAAATCACCCCTAGGCGTATTTCTCATTTTCTCTTTTGGAAAATGCATTAGAAAATTTAAATTTAATCATCTTACCCTTGAAGGGCGCATTTGAGCATGTGAGCTTCCACTTTATCCTTTTCTACGCCTTAGCAATTTTCTCGTCTTAGGAAAAATTCCTAGAATATTCATTGTGAATTACCCATGAGGGGCATATTTCACCTTGTGCATCAACTTTGACTTTAGGCGCATACCACATGTGGAGGGGGAAATTATCCAACCTCCGCATTTTTCAAAATCATGCCACCCCTACCCTTACCTTTGCCTTAGGCACATTTAGCATGTGGAAGAGGAAAACACCTTGGGCGCAAATCATAGATGACACTTCCACTCTAGGGTGCAAATAGGGTTGTGAAGAGGAATTTCCCCACACTTAGAATATTTTCCATCCCCTTCAACGTTTTTTTTTATTTACCTTGTGGCCACCTTGGGCACATTTGCTATGGGGAGGAGGAACTTGAAGGCGCATATGAGGGGTGGTGAAGGAATTTCCATGCCTTGGGTGACCCTTCACCTTCCTTGGGCGCATTTGTTATGGTGAGTTTCCATCTTTGGGCGCATTTTGCCTAGTCAAAGGAAAGCACCAACACTCAGTGACCTTTCACCTCCCTTGGGCGCATATAGGGGCATGAGGAGGAAACTTCATGCCTTAGAAACATTTTCTTGCTAGTCTTTGCTTGTGTGGGCGCATTTGACCCCTGCTCAAGGAAATCTTGGGCGCATTTCTCCTCATCTGCTTTCATTTCAACCTCTGAGGGCGCATTTAGCCTAGTGTGAAGGAAATTCCACACTTGGCAATTTCTTCTTGTGTCAATTTCTTCATACCTCAGGCGCATTCCATGTATCCTCATGCCAGTTATTACTTATAAGTTTTCAACGCCCTAGCCATGCCTTGGCTTTCTATTTTTAGCAAATTTGGAGAAGTTAGGGTTTCCTTGCGTTTCACCCTGTTCTGAACTGGAGCAGGCGTGGTTGTGCCTCCACTGACTTTGCTACCCTGTTTATATCTTATCTGACATAGTACCTGCTATTTTTAGCCATTTGCTATTTTTAGCAACCCTAAAATTTATCAATTTTTGTATCTCTGTTTGCTTCGAAATTTGCTCCAGTCGTCCTTGATGCTGTGAGAGACCAGTTCACACTTTTCTCTGGCAATGATGTGCTATTTTTAGCCATGAGGTGACTTACTAAAAATAGTAAGTACTCAGATCGTGCTCAAATTTTGCCAGTAGGTAGCTTGAAAGATGTTGATCCCGATGGCGTGCTTCATTTTAACATCTTTGCATTTTGTTCCATCTATTTTTAGACATAGCAGGGGAAACCCTAATTTGATTTGCATGGGCTCCGATCTGCTCCTAATTCCCTTGATTTCTATTGTTTGCCACTCTGCTTGCTGGACTGAAGTGTTGGGTAGCTGCTGGGATGAAACTGCTATTTATAGTAAGTGTCCGGAAAGTGGTCAATCGGACGTCGGATGAGTTTGCATGTTACAGTGCCTGTGGGATCTCAAAAAACTCAGAAAAACCCAGAAAACTGGTCAACATGCGGGCACTTGCTAAAAATAGTAAGTCCCTGAAAACTGATCCGTTCCGTTTGCATGTCATATCACTGCGAATCTCTCACAAAACCCACATGGAATATCCGGACATGCATTGAAATTACTGCATGCAAACCCTAAAAATAGCCTCGGAAGGCTGTACCGTTGAAAGTCACCATCTTGATTTGCATGTTATACCATCGCGAAGGTCTTGGAAAACCCAGATTGATTCTCCGATCATGTAGTGGAGAATCATATGTTTAAGCCTTGAAAATGGCTCCTGAAGCCAGAACTGCTAAAAATAGCCAGTTGTCTGAATCTGTTCAAATTTCATGTGTAGGCACTCGGAAGCTACCTGAATGTGCTGAAGTAGTTAGAATCCCGAAATCCTGAGGAAAAGACCTCAAATTAGGTACTTACTAAAAATAGTAAGTTGTCAAATTTTAGTAAGATTTCAATGAGATTATGCCTTGAGCTTTATGACCGTACTGTTGTACTCAGATTTTACCTTGATACTTCAATTTGACCTCAAACAAGTCTGAAGGATAGAAACCCTAATTTTGTAGACTTGGCAATCATTTCAATCTAGGTCAAAAGGTGGGACATCCCCGGGAGGACAAAAGATCAGAGACAGAGAAAATCAAAGCCAAAAGACCAGAATGGAGCAAAAATTAGGGGGGTCCCCATCTTGGATGGGGTGATGTGTGAAAAGGTCACAACAGTCCCTAGCTGGTTGGAGTGATTTCACACAGGAATCACCTTGGGTTTCAAAGTTTTCACAGTTTGGGGTTTTAGGAAATGAAGATATTCAAAGTTGGCCATACCTTTTGAGGTTTGGAATGATGCCCTAGTTGGGTTGTACCACTCATATCTTCTTGGGAAGGTTGTTAACAAGGTCTAAAACCATTTGAATCTATTCATATGATGATTCTCATAACAAGGCAACTCTATTAAGGTGGGTTTTTGATGTTTGTTGATTGAATTGGTATTGCTATATTTTCAGACCCTTTGGGATGTGTTAGTTGTGCAATGGGAAGCTTGTTGAGCTAGTTATCGAGGAAGAGACAAATGTTAAAAGAAAAACATTTTTTCTTGATTCAAGATTACTCTTACACTTTGGATGCTTTTACATCAAACACCCTAAGTAATTGAAAAGTCAACCACTCACTTTTATTCAAGGCTTTGAGCTACAAGATAACCAACTTTGTTAACCTTAACTCAAAACATCCACATGTAAAATCTCCAATCAATTATCCTTACATTTCACCACATATTCTTTGTATTTTCTATCTCTTGTACTTCTTATTCTACTATCAAGTATCTCTTCAATTTCTTCTTTGTTGTGTGATATTTTGATTCTCCTTCATGGTTCAACACTATTAAATATTGGTGATTTACCAAAATCTTCTACTAAATTCCCCTCATATGTATTTCCTAAATCAAATTTCCAAAAATAATTACACGGACCAAATTTCTTCATTTTGAATTTATCATGTCCCTTGTGGAAATTTTCCCTTCCTTAGATAAACCATCAATTTATCTCCTACTTCATATTCCTCCTATCCCCTCTTTTGATCAACATGTTCTTTATACTTCGGTTTATTTTCTCCAACTATTGTCTTTTTTTTTTTTTTGATCGGTAAAAGGATATATTATTTTTATTGATATAAAATTTGAAAAGATTACGGAAACAAAACTAGTACAACTGCAATGAAAGACCTTTCAAACCCAAGCAAAAAACCATGATGACATCAAGACACCAAACCCCCCAACACTAGCATAAACCCAAACAGCCATAAGAAAACACATTATTACATGTTAACACACATCAACCCAACAACCTCAAAGATCTTAAAATAGCTCAAGAGCTTGAAATTGTTTTAAATCTGCCTTTGGACTGAGAACGCAAAACCATTGCAAATGCTTTCTTTTTCACCTTCTTTGATTTCTTTCCCAATATTGTTTGCCACCCGTCCTCCACCCTTGCTGCCTCCCGTTGCCAGTCCAGAAGAGGTTCTCATGGGCTCCTCCAGGCTCCTACCTCACTGCAACCTGCTTGTTGATGTTGTTCAACAACCATCCATACTCCGACCTTTAACTCCTGTGATCTCATCTCACCTTTCTTTTCTCTACATTCAGGTGTTGTAACCCCATTTTTGGCTCTTTCTAATTCAGTCTTCTCTACCACCGTTTCCTCCTGTATTGGGGTCACTTTCCCTGCTGTGTCTCCTTCTTTCTAACCTCCTGTCCTGGAGTCTTCCCATCCTGCCTTGGTACCTCTCTTATCCAAGGCGCTTCTCCTACACTTGCCTGATTCTCCTCCACAGTGTGTTTAGGCTATGGGCTCACTTGTTTGTCCCCCCGATTCTCCATCGTGTAGTGTTGGGCAAAGGCATCTTTTCACCAAGAAGCAGATTTTTTAGTTCTGATTTTTGCACATTCAGCTGCCATATGGCCCATCTGATGACATATTCTACACCTAAACGATATCCCTTCATAGTCCAAAGGCTGCACCCAACAACCCTTCGAATACTTCAGCTAAATCTCCTCCAAAGGCACCTTGGACACATTCATTTCAACCAAGATTCTTGCATAAGTAGAATGTAGAAGATTTGAAGAATCCTCATCCACCATTAAAAAGTTCCCTAGAGAGTTTCCAATAGCTTCCAAGCAAGAATCAAACCAAAACTGCAATGGGAGATTGGGAAGTCTCACCCAAATGGGAATACTCTCAAAAGTTTCAGTGGCTGGGTTGAAACCCGAATGACATGGATTTAACATCAAAATGTGTTTATCATTCCAGTCCCAATGAAAATCACAGGATCTTCTTCCTGTCCATTTCTTTTTCAAAAACAACAATAAAAAACCCTTTGGACATTGGATAGATCTGAACATACCCATCAAGAAGAGGTTTCCAAAATTTTGAGATCCACTGGTGAAGGTCATTCAATCCTGGCCAGAACCCCCTGAACCTTCCAATCAGCCCCAACCCAGAGAAAACCTTTTCATTACTGATGACTTCTTGCTCCAACTCCCCCGCTAAATCCATTGTGATTGATTTCGAAACTGGATGGGAATCATGAACCCCTCCTTTCACCTCCCCAGAGCTCTTGTTTTGGCTCAATCTCCTCTCTGATCTGGGCTCTAAGGGCTCCTTGCCCACGCCGATCCTTCCCACTACCGCCAGTTTCAGATGCCCCTGCGTCTGTTCATTGTTCCCTATGGTCGGGCCTCCACCGCATCTCATAACCTTCCTGCGCAGATCTCCTTTCTTGCCATCAACGCCGCCAATGCCGCCATTGTTGTTGGATGTTCCTCCCATTTCAAAGAGACCAAGCTTCCCCTGCGAAGCCTTGGTCTGGTGTATCAACTCCGGCAAAACCCTCTTTGCATTCGCAGAGGGCAAAAGCCCGTTGGAGCCCGACATATTTTTGTTCACAACTGTAACTATTGTCTTATTTCATAATGTAAATTTCTTATATATAAAAACTCTTTTTGTAGTTAGTGGTAAAATATTTCAATTCTAAAACATGCTTTTGATTCTGCACATATGTAATCCCAAATGGTGTTTACTTTATAATTTTGCTCATTGAATTAGTATAAGAAAACTTAGCTTGTAGTAAGATTAAATCCTAATTTCCTATCTTTAAACCTGAAAAACATTTTAAAAGGTTTCCCAAACTCTTGTTCACAACTTCTATTTTTGGATAATAGTTCAACTAAACTCTAACTTTGTAGTCATTTTCTTCCATACGTCCTCTACAAATGACAAACAAAATTCACATTCCTATCTAACACAATACTCCTTGGTAATCCATGCAATCTAACAATTTCTTTTAAAAAAAATTGGTTGAGTGTCATATCATTGATTTCTTACAAGCAATAAAATGTGTGATCTTAAAAAATCTATCAACTACAACAAAAATAGGATCATGACCTTTTTGAGTTATTAGCAATCCTAGTATAAAATCCACACGAATATCCTCCCAAGGTTTCTCTAGAATCTGTAATGGCTTATATAATCCAATATTTTAACTACAACCTTTAGCAAATTGACAAATTCTACAATTTTGCACATACCTTTTTACATCTTTCTACACCTACAGCCAAAAATAATGTTCACTTACCACTACCATTGTTTTATCTTTCCCAAAATGTGAAGCTAATCCACCACTATATTTTTCTTTGATCAAGTTTTCTCTCATTGTTCACTTACCACTACCATTGTTTTATCTATAACTCTATACTATTAAATTGCTTTTAAATTTAAAAAACAGCAGATTTTCCTCTTCTTTTTTGTATTTTTCTATGTTTTTTTGAAAATCCAATTTTTCCTGATTAAAGTCCAATTTAAAAAAGAAAAATCAATCCTTTACTTGCCAAAAAAAATTGTAAAGATTTTTGCTGCCATAATATTAATATCAAATAATGCATTCTATTTGTATGCATGTGCACATAAGGCACAAAAATTTAGTATATTGAAAAATTGGAAAAAATGAACATAATTGATCCCAAGTACTAGTTGAATTAGAGAATTATCCTACCTAATGGTACAACCTTCCTAGAGACAAGCAAGAATTTTAACATTATTGAAAATTGGAAAGAGAAGATATAATCAAAGCCCATCATTCATATCAAAAAATATCTACAGCAAGGGTATCTTTGCCTCTCTCCCCACTTGCCCATGATTCCCACTTTGAATCAATGGCAAACCACTACAAGGATATCTTTGGCTCTCTCCTCACTTGTTAATGGTTCCCACTTTGAATCAACGGTAGCATTTGCAATCACCAATCTCGATTTGGCAACACAAATTTCACACCATTCGGTCGACTATTCTGGAGCCCAAATTGGCTCACTTTGTCTGGTGTGTTCTTTTCCAAGGCTTTTCCTATTGGCTCCAAGTGCCCATTTTTTGTGCAGTCGGAGTCTTTCAAGCAACTATTTTGGTTCTATCCCAAAGCCTAGAATGTTTGTACTTAAATTTTTTCAAGCCCTTCAGACCAAACCTTTTCATAGCATGTGGTTTTTCTAGGGGATTGACCTTACATCCCTCACAAATTCAACCATATTTGGCATGCTTTCAATGTGGATATTCTCTTCAACATATAGAAAGAGAAATTCAGCTATTTTTGCCAATTGTTCTATTGATCGACATATTTTGCTTCATACTAAAGCTATATTAAGTTCTAATGTCTTATTGCAGATTTAAGTGCAAGCAAACAAAGTTGCACTTGAGGTGGTCCACTTACAAGTGCTTGTTGACCACAGGGGCAATGCCCCTTGTGCAATGGCTAAAGTTCCTTCATCTCCCTCTTCCTCCAAGGGCCACTCGCCTTCTCGCAAGCACCATCGTGGATAGACTCTTTCTACTCGAGATACCCAAAAGACTCGCACCCAAGCTTCTCCCCCGGCTACAAGAAGGGATTGTGGACAACTAGGTTGGTTGTAGCCTACTCTTCGGCACTCCACTTCCCCACCACCCACAAGAGGACCCTCTGGGTACCCTATTAGTGGTACATCCATATAGTTTGATTCTAGCAAGTTCTCGCAATTGGCTCTTACTACTTCACTAACCTGTGCTACAAAAGAAGAAAAAAGATAAAGATGATGATGGGTGGGACCCTCCCACTAACACCTCAGATCACACGGATGTATGGGGTAAACCAAGTGACCAAGATTCTCCTCCTCCCCCCTCTCCTACTGCTTTAGCCACCTAGCAGCATTGTATTTGTTTTTATGTTTTATGCTTCAAACTTTAGCCCCGTGTGAACTCTAGAAATGTGACTATTTTTCACCCACCTTTTTGATGAATATGTGTAATATTAATTTATTAAAAAAAATCTAAACACTTACTCATATGAAAAAAAAAAAATCATCCTTCTAAATGATATAACCTTTATAAAAACAAGCAATGATTTCGAAAATGCTATCTTAAAAGAAGAATTGAGTGTTAATGAATAAGAATGAACAAATAGAATCTTAAGATTGACTGTTTTCAAGATTGCATGTTATGCCACCATACCTGCTTCTCGATGCCTAATTTAAGTGACTGAATGGGATCCTTTCTTTCACCATCAATCCCACTTTTCTTTACCAACCAATCAATCCCTTTTTCTGATAGAGTCGTCTTATCTAAACAAAGTGCCCTAACTTTCAAATTCTCCATTGTCTGTAACCCGGATTGTAAATTTTGGACTATTTTCTGCATATGATGAATATTTGTCAGTAGAGAAGAAATTTAGTCAACCCATTACATAGATTGAATGCAAACAAAAAGAAACTGAAAAATAGAACTCTTGCCTTGAGTTCTTCTTCTTTGGCCAGCAGCAACTGGGACTTGAACTTCTCATAAGCAAGTATTTGCTGCAACCATTTTTTATGTCCCATTCTATAAGGTAACAAAAATGGTATGCCAAAATTAATTCTTGTAATGTTTTAAAAAAAAGGATCATGTTTCTTAAGAACAAGCATGGCTGAAAAGTAAGTTTCACGATGCTCATGTTTATTAGTTGTATTAAAACTGAATAAAGAAAGGAAATGTTTAGAACAGAATGAACCTGAAGCTCTCTGGAAGCCGTGGATTATTTTTCACTGCAAGCGGGCTCTTCTCATCTATTAGCTATCAAAATAAGTCCACCAGATAAAAATTAATTATAAAAGTATAGAACTGTTTCTGTTTCCATCGTAGACATGAGTTTACATTTCAATCTTGCAAATAGTAATCCAATCAATAAGTCCTTTACCACTTCTTTGTAGTTTGAGTGTGTCAAATTCATTAACTATTTTCTTCAATAAAATTTACTAGAATATTAGTTAAACTTATTTTTTGATGGAGGGGGTCTAAACTGAAAAAATGCACTATTTCGGAATATGAAGCTGAAAATTACAAACCTGATTTTTCATATTGGGCGGAGTCCTTATGTTTGCAATATCTTTCCGAAGCTGTGCCACAGTATCTTCTAAAAGGCATATCTGTCCATACAATTCAGTACAAGTCAATTGAACGCTAAAAAGCCTAAAATACATTGCAGAACATGCAAATATCCCGAGCTAATCTATTACTATAAATCTGTATAAGCAATCCATCAGGAGGGTAAACATTCAAGCATTCATTAAAATATCCCAACAACTTTATTTAGGATATTAAAAACATCAACCAATCAGGGAATCTAAAAGCATCCTAGATTGCCTACCATTTGCAAATTAGGAAATATGAGAAAACCAATTTTTTTAATTGAATAATTCCTCTAAACCACATTTTTGAGACATAAATTTCTAACAAAAGAGAACACTGAAATGAAAGCCAAAATTCGGCTTCAGAAATTAGTGATTCATGTCAAATGAAAAGCATTTTTATGGAATTTTTGGAGTTTAAATAATAATACTTACTTGTGGCCTTGTTGCATATATAAAACTCAAACATTGTTGCAGGGTTCTGGGTTTAGTGATCACCGGGACACAGAGCCCCTGTCCACCTATAGGACACCCCCTTGGTACCTTCAAAACATTAAGTTTAAGCATGAGATTATTGCTTTGAATGTTTATGAGAGCATTTATCTTAAACTTAGGAAAAAATCAATACCAAGAAAAGATAGAATATGACATTTCTTAGTTGGTAATTGACCTCAATCAACTTCGCTGAAGCTATTTCTGTATGTTTCTGTACATCCATAGTTGTTCCAGCAACAGTTTGCTTTTCAGCTGAATGAAAAGAGCTCTTACACATGCACTCCAAGGATATGTCCACGATATTACTTTCTTCTAAGTTACTTTCATGAGATAAGCCATCATTCTCAAAAATGTTTATTGAAGGATTTCCGTCAGGCAACTCTAATATCTGAATCCTGTTTTGCTTACCATAATTCCCCTTGCTATCAGCTTGTACCGTAGAGAAATCTGTTTCCGAAATGTACTTACCATCATATGTTTTATGATTAATGCCTTGTCTACCCTGTTGCATTACCATTGGTTCCTTAGACATGCAAGGGGTTAACTGCCCTGGGAGTTTCTGCTGCTCCAATTGCTCGCTACTGAAGTTCGTTATTAATGGAGATAGAAGCAACATTTTATCCACAAAATCTGTTGTCATTTTCAGCTCTTTCTGAACTCCATCATTACATTCATGTCCTTTCCTTGGAGTCTTGGCTTCAGTTATTTTGCTTAAAGGTCTTGTGTCTTCTAAATTTAATGAGATAGGGGCAAGTATAGACCGTTTTAAGGAAATATTTCCATTAGCTAATGAAGCAGTTAGAGCAACTGTGAGGTCACTACAATTCCTGATGGATCTTGTGAGGCCAGTTGACTTGCAAGCAACACTGGGATTCAAATCCGGACAGGTCTCCGTGTATGGTGCAGTGTCTCTGTCTTGAGCTTTCAATTCAAGATTAAACAAAGGATCTGTGTTTTCATTCTTCAAACACTTGAGCGGTTCATCACAAAAGGTTGTATGATCTTTACAGTTGGCTTCTAATTCATTGGTAGAATTTGAGCTACCTTTGTCGATTGCAGTACTTGGCTCAACAGATGTCAAACACTCTTTAGTGTGTTTCTTCTTAACCTTCAATATGTTTCCTCGTGGGTTGTCACAATCCCCATCTTGCCAACAATATAAATTCTCTAAATTATTGCTCACACAACCAGATGAAGGAGAGAGAAGTAGCTGCAAAGTTTTGACAGTATCTCTGGCTTGCAATTCGCCTGAAAATTGTTGATTTGGACACTTCTCAGGGTATATTACCCGACTAGAAATCTCAGAATTATGACATCCCTCAAGAGATAGATTGTCAGTAGGTAAAAAAATAAGATCATCGGTTTTCGGTGAAACAGACATGACACATTGTACTGGTCCACTTGCCATCAGTTTTGAACTTTTGTTGCAATATTCTTGTAGGGCATTTCTTGTCTGAAGTGGGAAGCAATCACTTGAACTAGTGACCTTATTACAGACTGGTGGGATGTGTATATCAACATCGCTCAATACCTGAGAAGAAGAATTAGAATTCAACAACTCGTGATCATCATTTGTACCTTGACTTGTAAGTTGTTCATTCCTCAAGTCGATACTGTACCAGTGATCCATCTTCTTTGACTTGTCAACCATGAAATCTGAAGTAAACCGATTTGCTTGTTCCATAACCCCACTGATTTTCCTTGAGCCCGATTCACTGTAACCAGGCTTATTATTGGACTGAGCTTGCCGCATTTTATCTGCTATCAGAGCATCTAAATTGGGAGAAATTATGGCACAACTATACTCGGAAGGACTTTGACCAATGATATTCGTGTCATCTGCCAACGTATACAGTTTTTGCACTCGTGTTAATAACAAAGTTTAAATGAAAAAACACAATTCACAAGGGAGCAAAAAAAATTAATAAAGCCAATATTGCGTAGCAACAATGCTGTAGATCCGGGGTGCAAATTTGAAAGAACAAGGGAACTTATTTTAAAATATAAAATACAAAACTAAAAGTTAAATGGCATGAGATCAAGTGGTGCAAGCATCAAGGCTTTCATGACAGAGCCCAGTGTCCAAAACCCC
Organism: Sequoiadendron giganteum; assembly: GCA_007115665.2. Classification (NCBI taxonomy): domain Eukaryota; kingdom Viridiplantae; phylum Streptophyta; class Pinopsida; order Cupressales; family Cupressaceae; genus Sequoiadendron; species Sequoiadendron giganteum. Next base: position 99,844,596 of record CM021106.1, read on the forward strand.
AGGAGATATACTCAAGTGTTGAAATCCTGTATAATACAGCATCCGACTCACCCTCTGCGACATGTCCTAGATAGTTAAAGCAAAATGGCATAAAATATAACAATACAACTTGCTAGCTGTGCTGTGCCCTAGTTGATGAAGCAAATTCGGGTAAAATACAGCATCCAATTCTCCAATTCATTGAGTGTGGTGTATCCAAAAAACAAAGAACAAATGCGGGTGAACAACAGCAGTTCGACTTCCCAACTATTGTGTATATTTTAAAGAACAAAGCAAAATTGGATAAAATACCTCATGCAACTCGACAATTCATGGAATATTGTGCATTTTAAAGAACAATGCTAAGTTGGAAAAAATACAGCATCTAAGTCACTGGGTAGCAAAAGAGTACAGCAAGGCAAAATATAGCAACCAACTAATCTAGGTGCAGATTCAGGGTAAACTTGACAGAAGAGATATCTCCACCCCAGGTCGTAGTATCCTAGGAAGGTTACCCCGCAAGGGAAATTTACCCAATAAAATAAAACAAAAGTTTAGTGCAAACCCCCAATGCACAAGATTTAAGCATACATTTCGCTGAAATCACAAATTACTAACCTGCATTATCGTCATCCATGGCGGCTTGAACTGAACCAGGCTGTGTGTTCAGCTCCAGATCATTCGTCAAGATTATGAAATTCTCCTGCGAGCTCTTGTCCGTGGGTGTACTAGTCACTTGTCTCAAATTTACCGTTTCCAACGACGCCAGCTTCGAGAACTGAAGGGAAAATTCAGTAGAATCCAAGGTAATGTCATGTTCCAGGGGAGAGCGCACGGCGCCTTTGGATCCAATGTGCCACAAAGATACGGGCCCAATCTCCTGGGAGCTCTCGTCCGTGGGTGTACTAGTCACTTGTCTCAAATTTATCGTTTCCAACGACGCCAGCTTCGAGAACTGATGGGAAACTTCAGTAGAATCCAAGGTAATGTCATGCTCCAGGAGAGAGCGCGCGGCACCTTCGGATCCAATTTTCCACAAAGATACGGGCCCAAAGAATTCTTTTACTGCCATTAAAATCGAAGCACAAAGAGGATTTTAAAAACCAAAAACAAATTCAAAACTAAAATACCCCAAAATTTTAAAAAATTTAATCAAAACTGACGAGAATTTTAAATTCTAATTAAAAATCTCTTTTAACGAATGAGAATAGAAACTGTAATACCTTGTTCTTGTGGTGTAGGAGATTGTTTTTCTGGAGGGGTTTGGTAGTCATCATCTCTGTCGAAGAAATGGACGGAAGTAATATCAGAGAAGCTGACGCGCCTCGGTTTTCTCTTCTCCTCCCTGCTGATGTCTTCATCCTCCATTTCTATTAATTCCGAATTATGCCTGTGATTGGGCTCGCATGGTTTGCAGAGAGTTATCTTTTTGAATTGGTATGAAGCAGACAATTGAACAAGAGCGGGAAAGTTTATTTAAAGACCGTAAAGTACAGAGAAAGCTCGTTTAATATGCGTAAACGGTTATATTATTTTAAAATTAGAAACGGGCGAATGTTTAAGCGCGGCCGGACTGTATTAAACATTTTTTATATAAAAAAAATAAAATTTAAGGAAAATTGTATCACTAAAAAGGGATATTTTAGATAAAATAGGAGAGCGCTACACTTTGGTATAAAATCAATATGTTAAGAGTTAGAAAGCAATAAGAAGTAACTAGTGGAGTTAGTTATTGTTTTGCAAAAGCGGATTCAGTTTTATTTTGTGGGTCCCATAAACTGGCTAGTCTCGTGGACGTAATTAAAAACATTCATTCTTAAGCAAAAATTCTAACCTACACATAAGAAATTAAACTTCCTAAGAAATAAAAAGCTCTCAAATGAGTCACACATAAATGACAATTAAAAGACCATCTCAATTAAGGCTAAAGGGATCCTTGATGTTCATGCCTAGTCTTAGGGGCCTCAAAAATGTTTTGTTAGCAGTTTCCTCTCATTTCTAGTGAGCAAAATTATATGGTCCATTGTGTTCCATCTTTCATTTCATGTTTTTCAACTTCAATTTTTTTTTATTATTTTTTTTTTTTTAAATCATAATTTAGTTTGGATTTTGTGCATTTAGATTGGGAAGGTTAATATTCATATATTTAAGGCAATTTTGATCAAAAAATTATTTAAAAATAATAATAATATGTAAGGTCAAATATCAAATTTAAGCCTCGAGGTTCTTGATTGATTGAACTTCAAAACATTTTTTTTTAGGAGTTTGATTTTTAAAAGTAGATAGGTAAAAACATTTACTAATATTGTCAAAGAGGTTGTGATTAATTGGTAAAACTATTGGGTTCTTGTGTTGGAGATCGAGGTTCAAATCTCCTCAAGGACATCATAGCTTGCAAAATGGCATGTTGAAGTGGTAGTCCTACTTTTGTTGAGTGTATGCAATAGGTCCACATGTGATGTTAGTGGATGAAATAATGGAGCAATAAGGAGGAAGATGCACTAGAAGAGGAAATAAGAGACACAACATTAAGAGTATGCAACTATAAGCCTACAACTGACATGGAAAGATAGAATAGCAATAAAGAGGATAGAGGATTAATAAGGAGGATGCCTTGCAAGAGGAGATATGAGAACGAAAAGTTGTTCAAGCCATAGGAGCGCAATTGAGGAATAGAAGATTGTACCATGGTGGTATCCCTTGTTGGTAGAGACTTAGATAAAGTGATATCCCCATAAATGATTCGTATTTGATGTGGTTCCTTTGAACAAACCCTCATTAATTAACATAAAAAATGGCTTTTTTATTTATTATGAAGGTTTAGCTTAGTGAGATTATTTTCCAAATCAAGGTACCAATTTCTATGAATAGTTGAGAGACTTTAGTGCATGCATTTGTGCCTAGATAATTGATTCGTTGTAAATTTATTTGCATGTTATGGACAATTTGTATGTTGTATGAAATTTGTTTTTAAAAAAACAAGTAATTTTATTTAAAGTATTTACAATTAAAATAGGTTAAATTTTGGTTTTATAAAGTGTTACCTAATTTTTTCTAGAATTTTAATTAAAATAGTCTATTGTAACTTTTAAAAACAACTTTACCATCATTTTTCTTACAAGGGTTCACCCCTCTCACTTCATTAGAATTTTTCAAATTGGAGTAGTGTTTCACTAAAGTAGATTGAGTAACTAGTGTAGGGATAGTGTAGATTTATTACATGTTGTTTGGAATGAACCTACATTGGATTTTCCTTTTCACCATTCTTCATAACTAGTAGGTTCAACTATTCTTTTTCTTTGATTGATAAAATTTTGGGATTGCATTAGATTCTATTTGTTTAAATTTTTTATATCATCTTGCAATTTAGGTGATTAATGCATGTTAAGGCAATACAAAATTCTTGTACATACACTTATAAGAGTGGGCATGGTTTTGGTTATCATTTGTAAGAGTCTATAAAATATTTGAAGGTTAACGGAGAATGGGAACAATGAACGCAAAAAGGACGGATTGCAGAGGCCTCACACCAGCCTCTTAAGCGGACAATGCTTAGAGTGTGCTAGTTAAGCCCATCCCTTTTGTTGATGTGTTTTTAATGCACTTCTCAACACAGGCCATGCATAGGTGCATCACCTCTCTTGAAAGACAATCTTCCACAATCAAATTACAGAACACTATCCCAAGGTCTCTAATGTCAGGTCTTGGCAGTGTTTGGAATATCTTAGTTGATTTATGAGATTTGTTGGAATCACAAGGTGGGCTTACGGATGAGTTACAAAGTGGGGAAGTTGGATCTACAAATGGAGTTCTTAAGATGGGAGAGTTGTTGAACGTTTGTTGCAGGTTCAAACAACAGTCTAGAACTCCATTTTAACATTGGATTTAGCTTTATAATGTGCAATGAACCTTGCCTAAGGTTACTTATTTTAAAAAAAAGGGAAAAAAGGGTAGGGAAGAGAGAAGGTTCTTGGATCTGAAACTACGAATGAACAGTGATCATGGAGGCTACTATAGTAGACAAACTCCCTAAACTGGGTTTTGCTTGGCCAAGAGAAACCTACAGTTACACAAAACTAGTGCAATCTTCTAAGGACTACAGATTTTCAGTTTGCATACACACATCATGAACATGCAAATGAACTAAGTTGCAACAATCAAATAAAGAAGCCCAAGCTAACTTTACATAGCAGCTTGTCATCAACAAGTGCCAAAAGTCTGGGTTGGAAATTCATCAAATACTGAAACAACAATCACCATTACCACTTCCATTCAAGAAACTAACAACTAAAACTAACTTGGAAGGTAGAACCATGCACACATAATGAGAAAACTCAAAAGTAACACCCATAGATCATGTAATGTTGCTTTCTATTGATGTAGAATGTCTTTACACCGGCTCTCCAACCCTTTACAAATGAGGGGGAGACCCTTATTTATAGTTTTCCAAAGCTCGAAGGAATGGGCATGATTGAATTACATTGTGTGGCCCAGATTCAATTACATTAGGGCTTCACCTACCCCACAATTTTCAACAATTTAAAATATATTTGTTGTCTTTTCCCTATTTTGTCTTTTAGTGCCCAGGTGTTGTAGCAGTTTGTCTTCTAGTTGATTTCCTTTTTACTGTAGCTGAAACTGCCTGAAAGCTACGTTCTTCCCGATGAACTTGCAACATTCTTCATTGGATCAAATGGGTATGTCGACAACTAGCATCAATGGATTGGTTGCCCCTAATTTGGGTGGACAACCCCTAAAGATCATCATCATCTGGTGAAAAGTAGGATAGCCCCCCTTGCATTTTGTCATTGACTTCATTGGCATAGGCCATCTTTTGATGCCAGCTCTATTAATGGGCACCACGAGGAGAGATGGGCATAAAATGAATGGTGATAGGAGCCACGTGCTTTTCCTTGTTCAACTTTCTCAATGGGTCTCCCGACGGACCCGCAGTAGGCTTCCCGAAACCTACATGCATGAAGTGTCGTAAGTGTTTTCATACACAAATCAAGGCAAATGTTAATCAAATATTGCAAAATCCTTGTTATATCCATCCATGCATCATCAAAAGATCATAATATTTAGTGTGAATTTCTATTAACAGTTTACTAGAGGAATTTTGGATGTTCCGGGACTGAGAGGTCGAAATGTTGTTTTAGGAATGTTGTTTTAAAAGGGCGAACAAGGTAGGGCGACCCGAATGGTTTCTCTCGGTTGCATATTTGGAATTTGAAAGGTCCATGCAGGATAGGATCCAATTTTAGCATGTGGGTCAAAGTCTGTTTCCGAATTGGGAGAGCGTTTGGATGTTCCGGGAACGGGAGGTTGAAATGTTGGTTTGAAAGGGCGACAAACAGTCTAGGCCCCGAAGGCTGGAATGTTGTTGCAGGAATGTTGTTTTGAAATTTTTGCAACTTCCTGAAACTTAATGAAACCATGGTAGTTCACTTCGGCACTGCAAAACATCCCAAATCCATAGGAAACCTATCCCCAAAATCAAAAATGAAGGAAAAAGCGAATCGGGTGAGCAAGGATGAGGCTCGGAGGACGTCGGGGCAACAGGCGAAGGGAAACCTGCAGGGGCACTTCCGCGAAAGCAAAAGACTTAGCGAAACTTAGGTAGGCGAATATAGTCAAGGGAATTTGATCATTTGACGACACATGACCGATCTAGGCTCTAAGAAAGGGGCACACAAAACGAGACAGGCACAAAGCAGCCCGTCAGGAGCGAAAAGAGGGGGTCCCTGCCTACGGCGGGGCGTGTGTGCAAAACATGCACAACACCTTCTAGACTAGAATAAACATGGCCCAAGATCGCATTTAGTGCAATCGCTTCTAGACCATGCAAAAATAGTGAACATAGAGCTTGAGAGTTTGCTTGGTTGATTTCCCACTGCCCATTTTCAAGTCTTCCTCCATAACGAGCTTCTTGTGTTTGGAATGTTGGAGAAATAAAAATCTTCAAAAGTTCTAACTACTTTAAAAGTTCTCTTCTATAAATAGATTTGGCATACTAAATGATTGAAATTTGAAGAGTTGAAGATTAGTAAATGGATAAACCTTTTCATCAAAAAAGGCTAAATTGCACATCATAATTAGATGTATTACTTTCAAGATACACATTGAAAAACATAACAAATTTAACAATATCTTTATAAAAAAAAATCTTGCATTTATTAGTATATTTAAAAAAATATTAAATATTATTGTTTTATTTGTATAGTTGTTTTACAAAAGTTTTAGAGAATTTCCCAACTTAACAAGATTTATTTGACATATTAATCAACAAAGTTAAAGAAAGCTTAAATAGCGTATCACTTTCAATTATTATTTTAAATAGAAGAATAAAATTAAGAAATAATATTTTACTAATTAAAAACAATATTTAAATCTTTTTATTATATTTATTATAAATAATAAAATGTATTTATTTAAACGGTTGTTTATTTAAAGAATAGTATTCTACTAATTAAAAGCAGAATTTGAAGCTTTTATTGTACTAATTGTAAATAATAAAATGCATATTTATTTAATTGTTTGTTAAACAAACATTTTAAGCTTTGTGTCTTATATTCACATAAATATTATATCTAACATAAATGATAGATATATTTATAATTATCTTGGTGGGCGTGTATGTAAAATTTGAAAGCATAGACAAGACATACAAAATGTGACATAATGTCTGGAAGACATGCAACCACATAGACTAAAACATTTGTAGAATATGCACACAAAAAATTGTTGAAAATATTTGAAAATTTCAAACAAAAGTAACTAATAGATATAAAACCAAGCTTGACAATGTTTGTCAACATTCTCTATACTTGTGTCGAAATAGGAGTCTTGAAACAAGGTATGGATATCTATGAAAGCATAATAAAAGATAGATGTAATTGTCTTGGTAGACATGCATGCAAAATGTGGAACCATAGAGAAGACAATTAACTATTAGACAAAAGTAACCATATTTGTAAATAATTATACAATGAATCACATTAGTTTAAAAATTAAATTGAGAGTATTCAATTTCAAGGAACAATTTATCTTAGTTAATAGATTTTAAATAGTAAGAACAAAACATTGTGAGAAATAATATATTTTAAATAATAAGAAAGAAACACATGCGAGAAATTTAATTTACAATAGCATATAAAGATTATCTTCAAGATCACTATATGAAGACCCTAATATATAGACAACATAATATTAAAAAATACATTGATCTTGTTAGAAAAGACATCTCAACTTTACATAGTATTAAATTGTATGCATCTTATGAAAATATTCTAAATTAATTTGAAAAAAAAAATTATTTTGAAAAAAACAATTAAATTACATAGATATCATCATTATAAAAAAAATATTATTTGACTAAACTATCACTAATAAAAAAATCACAAAATCATCCAAAAATAAATTAACAAAATCACACTTCCAAAAATATAAATCTTAATAAATAATATCATTAAAAGATATACCATTATCCTTATCAAACAAAGTCCAAGACTTTCAACCTTTCGCTATTTCTTATTAGACAAGTTACCACTCTATTTAGTACAGAATGGACTTTATGGAGAAAATTTATAGAAGATCTGCGTTGCCGTTGGTTTGCATTTAAACCTTATCGGTTGATAATGATACCAATATAATATCCGAACCATCTCTTTGACTGAAATAAATTTTTATGTTTTTTTTGGAGAAAAAGACAACTAAAACGAATCCTTTTTTGTGTGATGGCGAGAAACCGGCATCTAACTTTCGTCGTGATGTGATTAGGTGTATATTGCTTTTTTACCGTTGGTAGACCCCACAAAGCTGCAGATTTAAAGACACGTTTTAGTTGCTTGTCTATTCTAAAGCTTTATGACTTACTTTCAGTCACAGTTTACGCCAACGGATGTTTGGTGAAGTGTGCCTTCAAAGTTTCAGAAGAAACAGCTGGAACTGAGTTTTTATTTGGGCTATAATAGTTGATGTTACTTGTCTAATGGGTGTCAATTGAACTTTCGCTATTGTTATTTTTGGATTCTATGAGATCTTTTAACATCAACATTTCGGACTACATATGATCCATCATTAGGATGTTAGTGAGTTTAAAGAGGTGAATCAATAGTTCGCACAGGGAGTGGAGTTTGTTTGGGCAGTGGGTTTGCTTCCCATTGGTTTTGGGTTCGAGTCCTCTCCCAGGTTTACTCGTTTGGGACTGGCTTGCGGGTTGTTGGGTCCCCCCGCAGGGGACTAGTCTTGCCTCAACTCGCCCCCTTAGACGTTGGGTTGAGTCACAGGGATACCCCCATCTTAACAAAAAAAGAGATGAACCAATAGATGTCAGAGCATTTAAAGATGTGGACCATAAAATGTGATTCAAAATGTTGATGTTAAAGTAATATCACATAATCGAATCCAAAAATAGTAGCAGTAGCCTAATGGATTGTGGAAATCTGATAACATTAATTGATTGCACTCCTTCAATCTTATCAACTATGTTCAATTAACATTAAATAGTTTAAGAAAAGAAAAGGTTTTATAATTAATGATATTGGACGATTTAATTTAGAGGTGGTAAAATTATCTTGTATTTATTAAGTAGACAAAAGTTATTTTTTTGTCCTTTATTCATGCGAGCTTTAAAAAATAATCAAAATGTTTTATTTCAAATAAATGTGAGGTTTTATATTGAGTGGTACCATTGTCCATAGGATAAAGTTTGTTGACCATGTAACTACTCTTCATATACAATGCACCTATTACTATCAAATCTAATAGAAATTATTATTATGATATTGCTATCAAGATTCAACCGTGTAGTTTTCGAGTCAAACTCATTGACCCATGATTCATGAGTAGTGGTTCACAAGAACCCATCTCTCATGATAATGAATGGTCCACTTAGCACTCATTGCATCTAGGTGATGCTCACAGAGGTGTAGCAGAGGTGAAGCATTGGTCCGTAATAGAAATTATTATCCTAACATAATATACTTATGGTAATTAAGCACACATGTATATCCATCATACATGTGTCTATACCATACAAAGCGTAACATACCTTACCTCTTAGGAGATTCAAATTTGTAACTTCTAAAAAACATGAAAATTTGAAAGACATAAAATAATAAAATAAGATCACATCAATAAAAACATATCAATTTAAATTATCGATGTTTAAGGTTTAATAAGTTTACTTTAAATGATGTTTGGAAAAGTGTAATTAATAAATTTGTTTTATAATGTAAATGAAATCAATGAGCTCTTTCCATTTGGTTAAATAATTATTTCTTTAGGACATTTAATTAAAATATATATATTTTTGAACTATTTATTTTACCATATTTAAATACACTAAAATTTTGTGATTTTAAATTTGTAAATGGATTATCTATTTGTTATGTCATCTTGTACGCGAGTCTTGTTTATATTGCATTAATACTAACATCAATAATTATTGCAATATATTGGTGTGGAGTCCTTTAAATCCCTACTCTTATTATTGCATTCTATTGATGATCAAAATTAGTTCAAAGAGTAGTGTGAAGAAATTTAAGTACGATCAACAATTCCTATTGAAGTTCAATCGAAGGCATGAGACATGAGGATTATAAAGTCGGTCAAGTCCTTTAGGTTAAGGGAGGGAGTGAAGGTCAACGGAAGTCCTCAGGGGCCATTAGACTCCCTAAGGGAGAAACACCATGCCTAACAAGCTCCTCAATGATGTTTGTAGACGTTATCCCTTAATAAATATATATTGAACACACTAAGATGGACACATTTTAGATACCAAAATCAATGGAGGTCACACATGCATATTGGCTTCAAATCCATGAATAGAATTCAGTTGATGAATTAGTTGACAACATTTAGCACAAAAAGATCTTCACTAAATGTTTATCTATTTTTAATATTTATTTTATTTCAATAACACAATCGATCCTTTTTCATCATATATGTTAGATTATTATTCATAGTTATTTGATTTATTTATTTATAATATTTATGTGAGGTGTATTATTTTTCTTTGCATAAAATGGTGAATGTAACATTTAGACTCCTATAGAATTTTAGCTTAGTTTTTTTACCTTTTTTTAATTTTTAGATATGATACTTTTGATTGTTGTAATTTTATTTTAGATTTGATTTAGATTTGGATTCATCCTATTTTTGTTTCATTATTTTATTTTGATTAGGGTGTCCAAAGCTATTATTTCTTCTCTTTGATCATTATCAAGTCCAATCTCCCTTGTGCACTTTCAGTGCTAGATCTTTGTTATTAATGTATTTCCCCCCTTCCTTACCAAGGCCACTTCTTGTTTCGCTATGCTTCAGTCATATATTCGTTTGATACATCTAGGGTGTCTTGATTAAGGTGATGTACCTAACAATCATATTATTTCTCTATCTCATGATAATTTTTCTTTTTTATCTATAGATTTTTCTCCATGTGTCTATCTTGCTTCATCTTTACTTGAAGAACCTAGTGATGTTGAGACACAACTTTCACCTTCACATGAGGTTGAGCTACTCTTATATATTTTGGCTCATACTTTATTGATGATATTTTTAGTTAGAAGTGTAATGTTATTTGTTTCTCTTGTCATTATGAGGTCAAGATGTTGTTGATTCTTAATTATTTGATTTATGATTTACATCCTATATAACACTAATTAGAGAGTCATTTAGTAGATATATAAAATGCAATATTACATGTTAGATATATTTTTAAATATTATGTTCATATACATATTGATGATATTTGATGTATTCATTTAGTGATACATTGGTTGAAAGAGCTAGACAATGGTTTCATCCATATCATACTTATCATACATCATTCCATGCTTTCTCATGTGCTTTTACAAATCATTCACCTATGTTTTGCATGGCTCTTATTATGTATATTCTAGAGGCCCATACTTGAAGGATCCTATGGATTTTTCTATGGATGATGATGATATACCACTTTTTAATGTATATGGAAGTTCTTCTTTGGATCCAAGTTCATGATTTCCCATGACACACTTTTGAGTAATTGTGGAGTATATTCTTCCACACCTCAATTTGCATGAGTTAGACATGCCCAATAATGAAGAATAAATGTGTACCTTTGATAATTTTTTATCTTGATACATGCGAGGATAATGTGCCACATGGATTATGATGATACATAAATGTAGAGCATATCAAGATCATCCTACTTGATGAGGATAATTTTGTTGTTTAAATCTCTATGTGCCTATCTCTTTTATAGCATATTAGATGTATTTATATAATATGACTATTTATATGCTTGTCACTTTTCAGGCATGATGGTTGTCTATTTTTATTAGAGGCTACATGTATCTAAAGGCAAACATGTGGGTATCTCTCATTCTATTTTTATATGCACAATAGTATTATAGGAAATACATGTATGGTTTTTTTTTTAAAAATTCATCTTTACATTTTTATGATCATGTTTTCTATACGATTTATAATGCTTATTTCCCATATAATCATTTCATGTTGCACGTTCAAAATTTGCATATTCACTTCTAGCTACCATGCTTACACCTTATGATCTTATGTTTACACATGTTTATGAATGTCATGTTTACATCTTAGGATCACATGATTATAAGGGTTAAACTTTATTGACACTTATCATGATGACATTTTATATTCTTATCTATTACTTATCCAACATTCATGAATTTTAGCACTTGTTATCAACCTTTATTGTGGGAAAAATTTAAGGGCACCTCACTTCCTCTTTTACACATACTTCTATGATCACATCACACCATGTTTCTCACTTGATGTTATCTTTACTTCTTAGTATGTTTCTCACTTGATGGAATTACATTACATTTTTTACATCTTGAGTAGGATCCCATTTCCATGCAATAAGAAATCAATTAAAAGCATGAAGTTTCCACAGTCCATGACAATAGTGTTCTAAGTTTCCACATTAATATGGCTATTAATCAAGCCAAACCCAAGTTTTTCCCTCCAACCGAGGCCTCAACCCCTTCCTTTAGCTACCCTTCCATACATCGAAGGGATTTCCAACATAATTGCTAAGATCCTTCTCAAAAAGGGTCTCTTTTGCACTTTCAAGCCTATCTTCACCTTAAGGAATCACACTCCTTCCCCCAAAGACCCTCTAGATTTATTCCTCAACTCTGGTGTCTATAAAGTGATTTGTTCATGTGGCCTTCCTTACATTGGGGAAATGGGTTGCTCTGTTAACACCAAAATCAAAGAGCATTGTGTTGACATCAAACATGAGTAGGTCTTAAAATTTTCCCTTGTTGAGCACTCTTTCAAGATGAAGCATCACATTGCCTTAGAAAGCACCAAAATCCTATTCAAAGAAGACAACTACTTCAAGAGGAAGCTCAAAGAGGATATTAAAATCCATAATCACCCCTTCAACCTCAACCGAGATGGGGGTTGGAATTTAAGTTTCTCTTGGACACCCCTTTTAAATAGCCTTCAAGATATCCCTCAAAGTTTTTGTCCTCTTCCCCCCATTCTCTCTCTCTCTCTCTCTCTCTCTCTCTCTCTCTCTCTCTCTGTGTTTGGCGCTTTCCTTCTAGCCAATTTCCTTCGATCCCATCCTATCCTTCTTTCTTTTTGTCTTTCTCTTCTTCGTCCCTCTCTTCTCTCTAGTCTCTTTTCCTTTGTGTTTGTCTTACTCGTCCTTTCGTTCCTTTATCCTCTACCTTTTCTCGTCTTTTAATCTTTATTATAATATTTTTTCTTAGTTTTTTCCACATTGCTTTTTCATTAATTTGTACTCTTCATTATCTTGATTGAATTTACTATAATATTATGGAGCCTTATTTTTCTTTTTGTTATGGTTTTAGTATTTTTCAATACTATTATTGTATAACATTCGCCTCATAGACTTATTTTTCAGTCTATCCTTTTTATTTCTTTATTTGCTTGGATCTTGTTTTTTTGTTCATTTCCCATTTTTGGTTATTTCATTTCTCTTATTATCTTTTCAATATGCTTTATTAATAATATAATAGTCTACAATTTCTCTCTAAATTATTGGTTGGTCAATTTTCTTTTATGTTTTCTTTATTTCTTATTATTTCATTATCCTAGTCCTTAATAATTATATTTTTATTCAATATCATATATAATATTATTTAATTTCTTCGTTTTTGAGGCTTTGCTTTTGGTATAGGAGTTTGTATAATAATAATAATAATAATATTCTTATTTTCTCAATATTTTAGGTCCCTTATACTTCTTAGTCTATAATTATAATTTCATTCTTCAATTTGTATTGTATTTTTTTTAATCTTTTGGCTACCTTTTATCTCTTTTATTTTTCTTATTTAAGTCTTATTTAAGAGATTGATAGTCTTTTATTTTATTTATTATTTCATCAAGTTTTCTATTAATCTATTTCTTCCTTTTATTAACCTTCTTTTTTATCTACTATTTATCTATTTCAATCAATTATATAATCTTGTAATTATATGTTTATGTTCTTTTAATCTATTTTTATATTTATTCATTCTTCTATTTTTAGCTTGTATTAGTTAATCATATTATAGTCTTTAAAAGGCTTTTAGTCCTTATTTTATATTTAGTTCTTTTAGTGTCTTATAGTCTTCTTTGCCTATCTACCATTATTCTTTCTCTTCTATTAATTAGGTAATTTATTTATTTTTTGCTATCTTTTATTTCCTTTATGTTCTTATTTATTATTCTTAGTTTTAGTTGATATATTTTTATTATAGGTCATTAGATTTTCATTGACTATATCTTTTATCCCTCTTTTTATTTTTCTATTACATATCTTTTTATAATAAGTCTTTCTTTTATTAACCCTCATTGTATATCTATATAATCAAATTGTTGTTATTCTTTAATTTTATTTTAGTCTTCAATAGTCTTATAATCGATTTCTTTATGTCTTACTATAGTATGATAGTTGTCATTTTTGATCTCATAATCCTTATTATCCTTCTTCTTTTAATCATTATTATATAATCACATTTCCTTCTAATAATCAGTTAATCCCTTTTTTAGTTTCATAATCTACTAATTTTAAATTTAGAATATACAATTATATTATAGTCCTCAATATTCTTTTAGTCTTTCCTCACATAATCTTATAATCCATTGGTTGGCATTATTATCTTTTAATAGTCTTATAATAGTTTCTTATTTATTTAATAGTCCATTACAATATGTCTTATATGAGCCTTATAGCTATATAATAATCTAGTAAATATTTACAATAAATCTTATAATAATCCTATATTAGTTTTTTAATTATTTAATAGTCTTAAGCCATAATAGACTTTTGAGTCTAACTTGCATATAATTTATATATTCTATTATTTGTCATTAGTTGCAATAGTCTTATAGTAGTCTTAGCATAATCTTATAGTCTTCTTTATTTAATTATAAAACTTTTTTATTATTAGTCTTTTATAATTCATCTTGCCGTTATACTTAATAGTCTCTAATGCTGCAAATTTAAATAACCTATTTTATTCAGTCCTTTCTAATGTCATGTTTTTTTATTGTTTCCTTAGAAAATCTACTCTTTTTTTCTCCTTTTCCTTTATTCCTTTGTATCTTGATTTTTTGGGTTTGGAGTCATCTATCCTTTTCCTTGTCCCTCACCTATTTATCTATCCAAGTCTGCTACTTCATCTTTCACTCTTCCATCTATCTGGATGTAATCCTGATGATGGATCATGGAGTATGATCTAAAACATTGATGAAAAATTTCAAGTTTTAATCCAAAAATCTTAAAACACTGTTCTAACAAATTATTGATTTTCTTGATATATTAACAAATTAATTGGCAAAAATAGACACAACAAAATCTTCATAAGACTTAAAACTAAACATCTTTATTGGATATATTTAATTTCTAAACCTTTATTTTATCCACATAATCAATTTCAATTCTTTGTCTTAAATTAAATTATTTATTCATAATAATTTAATAAATTTACCAAGATATTTATATTTAGTGTGTTATTTTTCCTTAGTGTAAAGGACTTACCATCTACCTTTTTAACTCCATTTTTTTAAAGATGCAGTTAGATATTTATTAAGAAATGAATACAATCAGAAGCTGCATGCAGCCCACAGTTAACTCTGCAAAACAGCAGCCATTACAGGAATACAGTGATATGCTGCATAAAGCATCCCACACTTAACAACTCTGCTCAACAGCAGCCATTACAGGAATACATAAATATGCTGCATAAAGCATCCCACAACTAACAACTCTGTGAAACAGCAGCCATTACAGGAATACAGCAATATGCTGCATAAAGCAGCTCACACTACAAAATACATTAGTCAACAGTTATACAGTATAGGAACAAAAGTAGACTGTAAAGAAGTACCCATCCACCATTTTTTTTTCAATCCACAATATACAAGGGCGCTGAAAAAACCTTAAAGTGGATGTAAAGACTATATTAAACGTACTTTTAAAATCAGAAAACATAAATTTTACATATATTTTTTCAGCCCTTTTTTTCAAATCGCACCTTGCTGGAAAGCAGTGCTCTGTGGCTGCCAATATATATAAATAAGCTATATCAATTTAAACTGTGCACGGTCAAATCACATATTAGCATGGCCTTTACAACCAAAGCTCTGCAGTTGTTTAAAAGCCCATACAAGAGGTAATATGTGTGCAGTATAGTAAGATCAACGTTACATTGCTCTGGGATTTGTACAATGTTCTGAATGTGCCTAGGTTTTTGTGAAAGCGGGGTACCAAAATTTGGAATGAAAATCCAAATTTTAAAATATGGGGAAGAAAAATGCCTACATGGTTAAAAGCCTTAATTAATATAGTATCACACACCCTTTCATTCACTGCTGTCTGGTGTAGTCCTTGTGCTACTCCACTTTTCCTGAACAGAAGTGGGTGAGCCAGTGTACACATGGCTGAGCAATTTCTTAGTCTCTAAGGCAGCTTCAAAGGAATTATACGAACTGAGATTCTTTTCAGTGCACCCACCATGTCCCAACCGTTTAATTTCCTGAAGCTGAGCAGTCACTTCCACCATATTAGGCCTGTCATCCTTTTCAACAGCAAGGCACCTGAAAGCCAATTCAGCCATCCTCCACACCATGTTTCTAACCAGAGGCTTGGCATTAATCTCCAACTTTGGATCCACAAGCTCATGCAAAGCCCCACTTTGAATCTTGGACACAACCAAATCAGCAAGCCCAATGTCCTTATCCCTGGTTAAATCCACGGCCTTTTTGGCAGAAAACAGCTCTGCTAAAACCACCCCAAAACTGTACACATCACTTTTGTCAGTAAGCCGATAACAGTGGTGATAATCAGGGTCAACATAACCAGGGGTGCCCTGAGGGCCTGTAGAAACGTGGGAGGATTCTAGTGGCACCAGCCTAGAAAGCCCAAAGTCTGCCACCTTGGCTCTGAAATTGTGGTCTAGAAGAATGTTTGAAGGCTTGACATCTCTGTGTAAAATTGGGGGTTTTGTGCTGAAATGAAGATACGCCAAGGCTTGGGCAGTTCCTAAGGCTATGTTTAAACGTGTTTCCCATTCCAAGCTTTTTCCGTTGGTTTCTCCGTGCAGATGGTCTGCTAAGGTTCCATTTGAGATATATTCATAAACCAGAAGTAGTTCACTGCGGTCCTGGCAATACCCAATTAAAAGCACAAGGTTGGGATGGTTTAATGAAGAGAGAATCTCTATTTCATTGGAAAACTGCTCCACCCTTCTGGAGTTGCCATGGTAAAGTTTTTTCACTGCAACTAATCGGCCATCCCAGAGCTTCCCCAAATACACAGAAGCAAACCCTCCATCACCTAATTCTCTCTCCATATCAAAGTTATGGGTCGCATCTTCAAGTTCCTGATAGCTGAAAATTAGCAGAGAGCCCCTATTGCTTTCAAAAGTGCCCATTTGGGTGTGGTGGGTCTTAAAAGTCTTTTCGATGTTCTGTTTGGCAGGAGGCTCCTTTTTGTAACACAGAAATACAACCATACTTGCAGCGCTTATCAATAGTGCTAATCCAACACACAAACCTGAGCTCCCAAACAATCAAAACAAAGTCAAACTCAATGAAAGAAAAGGCAAACTAAAAATTGAAACGAAATCCGAACTATTAGTTAATGCTGAAAAAGATCACCTGTAGAATCGGAGATGAAAAAATCATTAATCCGGAATCAAAATTAGCAATTGTTTGCAAACATTCAGCTTCAGAGTTATCTAAAATCCCATTCCTAATATCAATTGATGTCTAAATATATCTCTTACAAAATGAACACCAAAATGAGATGCTCTGTTTTTCTGGGCTGAGAAGCTGTGGCATCTATGGCACTCTGATGTTTTCAATTTCAGCTGCAGTTTCCCTTAACACTATGTGTGTTAATTTTTTATAAAACTGTATACTTGCTCATTTATTTTGGGGCAAGCACAACAAGCTATAAATCATTCAAATCTCAAAGCCCTTTTGTGTGCTTCTGCACTGAATACTGTAGAGAGTTGCATGCCTTTCCTCAAAACTTTCTCCCTGTAAACTAAGTAATCTAAACAGACTTCTAGGCCAATACTTTTCCATTTTTTTTACTGAAACTTTTTATGAGTTTTTGTTTAAGACGAGTTTAGTAACGATTGCATAAAAACTTTCGTTTCAAAATATTTTGTTTTGAAATGAGAATAATTTCACTGTCATGGATTTTCAATTTCTCGCAACCATGGTGGGAGAACTTCTTCATTATCTTCTTCTGTACCAAATTATTGTGGAAGCAAAATTACGTCTGCTAGGCTAGAATACATTATATAACTTGCTGCTTCTTACAAAATATTAATTTCAATGAAAGTGGAAATGACGAATTGGTGGGATTTACCTATTATGATTCCTGTGTAAGATTTGTCTCTGCGACGGACACTGGGATGGAGAGTCTTTCGATTCACAGCAGCCGCTGGTTCTGAGCTAGGGCTAGCAGTAGTATTTTTGGGTGGATCTGCAAGCAATTTCACATGCTTACAAAACAGAAGTATAGCACGTTCTTACAAAAATCCAACACAGTACCTGATTACTAATAATTTTTTCAAATCCTTAGAAAACAGAGAACCAATACCCATCAGAACACCCATTTGTCAAAAATTGTAACAGACTCGCTGAAACTAATAAATCTTTCAAATCCTCAGAAAACAGAGCACCAACACCCATCTGGACAAAATTCTAACTGACTAGCTGAAACCAATAAATCTTTTTGTTGAATGTCATACCAGCGGAGTTTCCATTCGTTGTGGAATTGGAATTTTCTGGGACATAGCAAACAAATGAACCCGAGACGTTGAACCCACAAACCCCCTTCTTTTTTTCACAGTCTGTACAGTTTCTGAACATTTCACCAGTTCCATTCCACAATATTTCAAACCCCTCACGAAGAACCTCGGCAATATGAAATTCGGGTACGAGTACCCGTACGGGTACGAGTACCCGTACGGGTACTTGAATCACCGAGCAAACACCGGGCCAAAGTGAAGGCGGCGGTGTGTAATTCCAAACATACCTCAAATCACTATTGCAAGCAATATCCAAGAACACCGGTGAAAGAAATGGGCACCCCGTTACAAGGGTTAGATTTTTATTATACAAAGGAGCCACCTTAAAAGGAGAAGCAGTCAGATTAACAGCATCTGGAAGGCGGCATAGTGGATTTGTAAAAAGTCCATCATTAACAACTGTTATTGTGTTGTTCTTGTGATCTAAATCTGTAACTGTGTAGCTTACACCATTGATTGTGAGATGTAGTTTGTCAGAGACACACTGAATCTGAAAAGCAGGGTGACCGCATCCTGAATTTGCTAAGCCGAAAGGGTAAGAAATTTTAGCAAACACGGTGCCACAGGAAGCATTTGGGCAATGAGATAAATTTTGGCAGAAGCAGCCATTGCACAGAAGAAGAACGGCAAAAGAAAAACCAAGGCTGAGAGAACTTCCAAAGAGCAAAGAGTTTGTCATTCTACAAAGAACAGTGCACCATCCGTTGTAAGGCTCAAACACAAGTTATTCAAATGTCCGTTGGTTTGGGAATAAATCGATTGAATGGACCGTATTACGCCTAAATCCCATCTAATCTATGTACAGTAATCTCGATTCCCGATTTTATTGAGTTGTTTTAATAAAACCAAATTGAATTTAACTTGCAAATGCTTTTGCTCAGAGTCTAGTGGGCGTGGGACAAAACTGTGACATCACATGGAGTTCTTACAAACAGTGTAGTAATCGTCTGCAGGAAATTAAATTAATTTGAGCTGTCTACTCGCCACGTCAGTAAGACTCATGCAAATCGTCTTTGAAACTTGTGCCACTGAAATGTGAAAGCAGAAGTGAAAAAATAAGTTACACGGAAACTCTTATTGCCTGAGCTTTCAGTCATTTTCCCAGTAATCTTTTCTATTTGATCTCAAAACAAAAATTCTAGAAAGACGAAAGTAAGACAAAATATTTAGGATCTTAAATTTTTTTTTTGGCTTCTGGGTATTTAAAATGCATCTTGTAGAACCCATAAAGCAAAAAGTGTTCAAAAAGTTCAAAAAGGGTGTTTTAAAACCTTCGCCCCATACATCTTTACCACTTCACCAGTACCCATTCATTAGAAAAACAATAAAAACTCACAAATATTTAAAGTGTTTTCAATAGTTAAAAAGGTGTTTTCAATAGTTTTCAATGTGGGATTAATTTTTTTTGTCAACTACACATTTAGTAGTGAACATATATTGGTGTAATTTGTAAATTTTTATTGGCATAAATAAAACAATGTAATGACTCAAATGTAAACGGTTATTGAGGGGTCAGGTGAACATGGAGTGAACAGGTATTGGATCGTGGGCGGCAATTGGGGGTTTTCCCCTAGTTTCAATTTTCGTAATAGTGATTGAGAATTTTTCTGAATGTAATTGTGTGGTATTTTTAATATAATATCTCATAGTATATTTTTTAATGGCATTGTGTAGTGGTTTTTTTAATCAATATTTATAAATTATATTTTATTATTAAGATGGGAAAAAAATCAGTAGATTAATAAATAAAATAAAAATATTAACCGTGTTTAAAAAATTAGTAGATTATAATTGTTTCAATATTTTGTAAAATATAATATAATAAGAATGATTTAAGTACATATTTATGTTAGTATATAAATTTTCGTTTTATATTATTTTTAAAATACAAAATATTTTATTAGGTATTTGTATGTTATATAAGTTTTGTTAATAGAAGAAGAAATTTAGGAAGAAAATTTTATAGTTAAATTTATTATTGTAGAGGAGAAAAGTGTACATACTTAATATTTTTTTCTTTCATTTTTTGTTATTTGACAAGTATTATAGACATATAGTTTAAAAATAATTTTGATTTATTGATACTAATTAATCTTAGACTTAAATTTAATATTCTCGTATGCATATTCTCTAGTTTAGAACATTCTTGACTCAATTCTAGGACTTTTTCATTTTTGAAATAGATCAGACTTACAAAACTATATCACATATGTGGTCTAGTGGTTTAGTCCCCTAATTTTTGTAAGCACCCAAATTTGGATGGGTCAATATATATGTTTAATGATTATTTAGTGATCCAATGTACAACCCACATTGCATGCTCGTTTCTCCTCACATCCTTTTTTACCTTAATGGAAACCTTCTTAATGCTCTCATACCAGTCTTTCTTTAGTTTCTCTTCCTCTCTATTTTACATCCTTCTAAACATGCTAAACCTTCTTGTCATCTAAAAGTCCTAGTGCCTTCATTAAAGTTGCAAGGACACCCAAGAGACCTTAGGGTTTCTTGAGTAACCCATGTTAAGTTGTAAGGTCACCTAGGTGACCAACAATAGTAAGAGAGGCAACACATCCCAACACGAGTGACCTTGTCATATTTTGGCATGGTTATAAGTCCTTCAAATTTGCTTATTTTTCTCTATTTTCCTTCCTAAAACATAGTTTTTAATAGGACAAAACTATTTTTTTTTCAACTTTATTTCTTCCTTCAAAGTTAAGCTTTATTTAACTCTTTGGATTGATCTTCTTGCTCCTTTTTCTCCATATAAAATCCCTTCTCTTTCATATGGGAGGATAGTTTTTGCATACACAAGCTTTGAACCATTTCAAAAAAAAATTCTCCCCAAGATAGAAAGATTAATAAACTACCTTTGTGAAAATATTTGCATCCCTTCCCCAAGTAGTGGATCACCTTAGAAGATTGCAAGCCTCACCATAAAGCCCAATTCCAAAAACTTGTCTCTAGGAAGTTAATGATATTTGCTTCATCAATCCCAAGCTTCTCCTTCCATCAAGTGGAGTACCCCAAGGCTAGAAGAGGAGAACATACTAGAAACAAAAGTCAAATCCTCTAAGGACACACTTCGATGGTTTCACAAGAAGCCTTAAAAGTTTCTTCTATGCTCATTTATTTTGAAAATATAATTTTATTAATGTAATGTTTTATTCATTAGTAATTAAATCACATACTTTTTCCTAAAAACTATATAATTTTATTATTGTTTCTTGGTTTCTAATTTAAATTCATCATTACTTTCTTAGCATCGTAAATTGTCACCCTTGATAATTTCACACTATGTTTTTATCCCCCTTAAGTAATTGGAACTAATTTCCTAAATTATGCATTTTGTGACCCATTTCATCATTTTTTTGATAATTTGCAAGTACAAAACAAATGCATTCATTTAATATTTTTCCCTCGACTCCTTAATTCTAGAAAAATAGGTTTGGGACATTGAAACCTAGAGCACCTATGTCCCCCTATTTTGGCTCCAAATTCAAATATGTCGAAGGTGGCCTTTTATTATTTGAATTTCAAGTGTCTATTGTTGGCTATTGGGATTTTATTTTTGAGAAATTAGAATAAATGCATATAAATACTTATTGCATTATTTGAAATGATCTAGCATTATTGAGCAAAAAATATTGTCAAGAGCATTATCAAGCAAGTCAAGAGCAAAATTTTTGAGATTTATTCCAATGATTCAAGATCCAAGCATCATGTCAAAGTGTGTATGAGTTTATTCATGTTTATGTTATATTATTTGTGAAGACTAACTCTTGTAGGTCTCCAAGAAATTTAAGCAAGCAAGATCCAAGCCTTCAGGAGATTTTTATGACTTTAGTCCTTCAAGGAAGCCATTGGAGGGTGGTGAGTTGTGGTCCATTTTTTATTCATCATTCCTTTTTATCACTTAGGTCCCTATCTCTCAAAAGGATAAGTTTTATATCATTGGCATTTCCATTGTGGAAGTGGAAACACTGACATAGGGTTTGACTAAGGCAAGCCCCCAAATAGCACAACCCTTCCTCTCTCTTTGAATGTGTAGGTTTCAAGTCTGAAGAGGATTGTGAGAAGTTTAAAGATCAATTATTCATTATTGCATTCAAAACCCTAAATATTGATAACATACAAAAACTCGGTTATCTCGAAAACTGATGGGGATCTGACAATGCGACAACTGGGGAAAGAAAGAATTGTTCTAGCTCTAAAGGATTGTGAAATAAGATCTAAAATTGGTCAAAAAGGACAGTGGCACCTTGAGCGACTTAGTCCTTCAAAATTTAAACAAAAATTTGAGCCACAAGTGCACAATACTTTGCTCAATCTGTTTTCAAAGTTTGAATTTGTCTGACTTTCCAGATTTTTATTTTTGCATTAGAATAGTAATTTGCATCATTAACCTAGTCATTTAATTGCATTCCATCCCAAATTCCATTCCAATTTTGGTCAAGGGTAGGTTGACTCACCTTTCAGGTTGTAAGTTAGTCCTATATCTTGTCCAAATTCATCAAAACCCTCGCTACCTCAAATTCTAAATGAAGTGGTAAGGAAAAGTTCCCAAACCCTAGAATGCAATCCCTAAGGTCTCCCCTTTTCCTCCATTTCACTTTCTAAGGTAGACTAGATATAGTTTGCTTTCTTTACTTTCCTTGCAAATAGATTAAGTTCACTTGAAAAGATCTATCAAAAAATAAAGTTTAAACCATAGTATAGATTACATTTGAAAATTCATATAGAACTTGTTATTTGCATGCAGCTGATTAAATCAAATTTTAAATTGGAAAAGCACAAAAAGGAAGCAATAGGTAGAAAAACCTCTTGCATACATTTAAAAAAAGAATATTTAGATAGAATCATTCAAAATATTTAGAAAAATAAAATAAAAAGAGGAAAATCCCTTAATACCATCATGAGGCACCCAATGAACACTCAAGTCAAACAAAGTGAGCATTTAAATTTATAAAGCAAAAAAACCACCAAACATCACCCTTATTCAACTTTCATATCTCTCACTTGGCTTCTCACACTAAATGAGTCTTGGGATCAAGGAAAATTAGATTGAATTAGTTTGGATGAGCTACAAGAAAATGTACCCCTTCTTAAGCACATTTAAGAAGAAAATGAATAATTATGGATAAGGGAAGAGTCTTACATAAGATAATATGGATTTTTGATAAAATTCATTGAAATTATTGATATTAGGATTATAATAATAACATTCCAATGAGCCACAAGATAGCACAAAAATGCACCAAATTGAACATCCAATCATGCCAATCAACACAATAATTATAAATTTGGATCTCCTTAATTAAGAAGTGAACAATCCAAGTAGTGTGATTCACATCAAAGATAATGTTATCACTCATTAGACTCCTCAAGTTCAATAAGAGGGTAGTATATTCATATTTTCATCACTTGATTATCACTCATTAGACTCCTCAAGCTCAATAAGAGGGTAGTATATTCATATTTTCATCACTTGATTGTATTTTTCCATGAGTCTACGACTAGCTGGATTTTATCCATTAAGAAAGGATACAACAAATTACAACATTCTAAGTCCACTCCATCACTTTTAGAGTGAGGTAGATTTACAACATCACATATTTTGGTGAACCTAATGTGAAGAGAAAATCCTTCTAGACACTTTTTTTCTTGTTTTCATCCATATTTTGTGTCTTTTCTCTTATCATCCCATTTATTATTTGGTATAGGTACAATACCCCAAAATATGTTAGGACTGAAAATATAATTGGTACGAGATTCCCTCTTTGAAACTAGCCCTTTGTCATTTAATCGAGACATCCTGATTAATCCATTGGCATCTACTTCAAATAGTTATGATTATGAATATACTTCCAATAACTTAGTTTAAATCAAGCTATTGTGCTTCAATCAAACCTAGATCAAACTTAAATATAATGGGTCCTTATTCAATTAGAAATCAACCCAGAAAAACCTACAAAGACACAACCATCCAAATTGACATAAAGGTGAGCAATTTGGAAAAATACTTAGAAGAATCCTAAGTAGCTTGAGAATCCCTTCACGTGGCCTTTCAATATGAACAAACTATAACATAAAAATGAGTGATCAAAATATTCTTTGAAGAAAGAACCAATGGAACAACTCAATCCCAACATATTGAACATGTGTCTCTCAGTAAAGAAGCATAAAATGTAGGGGAAGCTACTCACAAATCACTTATATCCAACATAGTTCAATATATTAGGATTCTTGAAGCTATGAGTACTAAGAAACTAATGCATAATTCTATTCAAGTGAACAATAGACCAAGGTATTTAGAGCACCAACCTTATACTAACCCTTTGAAAACAAGGAATATGGAACAAAACCAAGGGGGAGCCCAACTACCTCTATATGATAGATTATATGCACATAACACAAGGAGGATTTAATTCCTCCATTGCTATCATCATACATGGAAAGATACAATCAACTAAGTGGGGTACATGCCATGTAAAATTGAACTCAAAATATTCAATCTAACTTTCAAAATATAAACACAATAGTGTCTAGCTATTCAAATATCTCAAGACACCAACAACCTAGTGTGCCTTTCTAAATGAAAAAAAATACAAGAAGCTCCCCCTGGAGGGATAATATTTGGAGGAACAAAACCCTCCACATATAAGCCCTTTTCAAGTGCATATGGTAAATACCTTAAAGATCCTTTGAAATCAACAATCATAACATAATTTTGTCTTGTCCTCTTCCTAAAATCCCAAAATTTAAGGGATTAGGAGATCCTAATTCACATATCAAATATTATACTATGACTATGTAGGAATTACTTCCTTGGGTGTGGGTGGTAACATGATTTTTTTTAGAACTTGTATTACACTAGATTAGTACTACCATCTCCCAAAGACATAAATCCATTAATTTCAACAACTCATTGGTGATTTTTTCATTTCCTTTGACATGAATAAGTTAATTAAAATATAGATTCAAGAGCTTCTAACCATCAAACAAGAAACCAATGAATTGGTGGCATACTTTATTGCCTAATGGAGGCAAGTCATATATTCTTCAACTAGTGCCCCAAGCATGGATCACAAGGAATTATGTGATCTCTTGTTATGTGTAGACCCTTAACAAGGATGCATAAGAAGAGGTTAAAAAATATTGTACAAATATTACAAAGAGGCTATCAAAAACACTCTGAGAATCTAAAGTAGGCTACTATCTAGAGTGGAAGAAAGATTTACAGTGCCAATGTAAGGTTAGTCACTCGAGATAATAACAACAACCCATTTTCAATTAAAATTTTAAAGAATAACAAGGAAAAAGAAACTACCAATGGATAAATAGACATCCCACTATCTAAGAACAACCAAAACCATAATTAAAATAACTATGGTGGTGTAATAATTACAAAAATTCAAGAAAGTAAAATATCAGTGCGATCAATTATCCTCCTAAAAATAACTATGAAAAAAAAGGAAAACTAAACAAAAAGCCATGCAACAATCAATAAAATCCCTATCATAAACCTCAAAAATATGACCACAACAAGTATTGTACATTCCATAAAATAAGGGGGAATGATATTGAGTTATATAGGGAGTACCAAAATTTTATTAGATATATCCTAAAATGATAAATACTATTCTTCATGTACATATTCCTTCTTCCACCATAAACCAAAACTACAATAATTAGAGTCCTATCGTACCTCAAAAATCAAGCCTAAAATCCTCTTCTAGTATACCAACAAGGGAGTGGTTCTAACCAACCAAAGGAAAATGACACAACCCATTCTTAATAACAAAAATAAACTAGGGAAATTAGGCAATAAAAGTGAAACAAAAATCCTTTGCCTAATTGAATCAATCCAAACTAAAAACTTATAGAAAGAGACTACAATCCCAGAAATAAAAAACATTGGACACACAATTTCAACAATTAATCATACACAAATTCAAATCAATCCAATAAATTATTTTAGGACCTCAAGAATATATTCACAAAGATATCTCTCATCAACCTTCCAAGGAACTCTCCCTCCCATCAAACAACTCTATTAGAGGTGATGGGAATCAAGTACTTGAATCGCATAACCCCACCCCTATAATATCAAATCAATCAAATGGAACTCGATATGAGGCCACCCAACATAGAAATGGATGATATTGGGTTTTTATTTTACCTAAAATAGATGCCCACATATGTGTAATTAATGAGACAAGGCAATATTTCTTTACACCAACAAGTATGGATCTACAATACATGCATAAAATAAATGCTTGTTGATAATGAACTTGTAGTGAACATAGTGTAATTCTCTCTCTTAGAAATAATGGGATATGAGCACATCAAACTATAATATATAAGGATACTTTGCATGGTTATGAAAACATTAATCCCATAATAGTTGAAAAGATTATGCTCCTAATTTCTTTGGGGCCCAAGATGATGTCCACAATCTTCTATGTAATTAACAAGGAAATAATACATAACGTACTGCTAGAAAGACCCTCGATGCATGATATGAAAGTGTTTACTTCCACATTGTTCCAAGAAATTTGTTTCTTACACTTAGGAATACAATTATTTTCCTAAGGGAGATATAAAGCCCTTCAACATGGTCAAATTTGATGCATCTAAGTAGAAACTTGAATATCAATAGATTGTGGAATTGATGCTAACAATATTACTAAACCTAACCTAACCCTTCAAAGTGTTTAAATAAAAAATGGATCAAATGTCAAATTAGGTATCCATAGTTGTGACAACATCCAATGAGCTTGTTGAAGATCAAGATCAATTAGGACTTATGAAAATGACCAACATCCAAGCAAGGTTCAATCATATCAAATATAAATACTACTAAGATAATGGAGCTTTTAAAAACTTACCAACCTTTTCAATCTATTTTTGGAGAATTTTTCATGATTGAAGTGCAATCTTAGATATATTTTCATTTTCTAAAGAGGATTTTTTAGAGATATAGGGATACACCCTATAATGCCCCACCATGGACCCATTGGACATTAACTAGGAAAATAAATTTTTAACAAAATAACACTAACATAGTTAGACATGACACTATGGTGTCATATTGCATGCTGACACACTCAATCACATACAATACATCATTGTTGCTTAAGAAATATGACACAAGTGGAAGAATTAAAATACTAAACAAATAAACCAACCAACCAAGAGGGATATAACCCAAAAAGTGGCCTCAAAAATAGGGTTTAGATCCCTAGAAGACAAGTAAACATTGGGAGGTACAATATTCCTTACACCAAGAATGACAATGGGTTGATTACGTGCGAGGATATTTTTCCCAATGAAAAAATCAACATAAAAATTCAACAAAGATCCTTATGGATGATATAAAATGTGAAGACTCACATGGCTAAGGGGGCCATGTTCCTTCTACAATTTTTCCAAAAAAGAAATCCCATAAGTACTTGTTGTTTGACGAACAAAGGGATGGTGACGCATCGAAGGACTATAGCATGCTAAGAGGATATTAGTGCCCAAATAAGACACAAGTGCATGTGCCACTGCATAAGTGCCTTTAAATTATGCAGGTGTCTTGATTTGCCACTAGTGTCTTGGTTTGGCACTTGAATTGTAGACATGCATTATAGTTTAATTTTGGCATTGGTGTCCTATTTTTGCACTAAAGTCCTTGCCAAAGAGCCAATAAAAGCCTATTTTTGGATCTCTAAACCAAGTACAACACCCAAGAATCACTAGGAAATTATTACAACATAAAATAGACTCATAAATACCAAAAATGACCAAGATACCTAGGTGAACACTACACCCAATCTTTGACCCAATAGAACATGAAGCATATATCTCCCAGGGGAGTCAATAAGGGAATCCAAAAGAATAAAAAAAGACATAAATAATTAGGGAAAAAGTGTCAAACACATTTTGTTCACCCCAAGTCCCGAAGGAGAACCCAAGATGACTCCTTAACGAGGTGAGTTCTCACCCCCAAACACACTTAGGAACACAAAAGGAAACCAATGAAATAATGATACCAAAATCACATGATTTATAATCATTATAATAATTTTTAAACCCAAATTTAAATCTTCTATAATCCAATTTATCCAACATCATAATAATGGTAAATAGCATAAAGAACGACATGTGTGTTCAACGCTAACATCAAAACATGGTAAAATAAATATAATCACCGATGCCACTTATGTGGTTGATTTACAATCCTTCCACTTAGGAGGTTCCAAAATTTTATTAAAATTTGATAGGAGGGCTCAAATCTTCAAGAATAAAAATATACAAGATAATTTCTAAAACTAAACAAGGAAATATTAAGCCTTTTTCTTAACTTGATCATGTTCTTGGAGCTCTCTAATAGATCCAAGTTAATACTCAATGGTGGTTCCATGCCACCCAACCATGTGTTACATGTAGGTCCACCCCACCATGCTAGGATATAATCACAAGGGCCACTAGACTCACAAACAAAAAAGAGAGTAAGTCTTACACACACACACCAACCGCAATGCGTACATAATGATATGAACAATATACAAGATTAATTCAACCAATAAAATAATATGGCTAAGGATAGGTACTCACATTGGATACAACATCCAATGGTAACATGGATGAGGTCCTAGAGACAAGGTAGGGGATGTCATCACAGTAACATATGGTATCAACTAAGCAGAATCAAGTTCCTCTTATAGGTAAGGTGAGGGCACTTAATCAACAAGATCCAACTAAATCTGCAAGTGTGACATTCCTTCATGCTCACATTAAGTCCTTACAAGCACTTCCATGTGTGCAATGACATTAAAATCTTGTTAGTTTTTACTAAATTAAATTTAAATTATCACTTGAATTAAGAAACTCACCACATGAAACATCCTTAGGGCGATTTGGACATTAGAAAATTTTAGGAGACACTCCCATACTAATCTCTATACCAATACCTATACCTTGTGTTCCTCTGACTCAAAACAATTTTGAGCATGACATGAAGAATAAATAAGGCACAACATTGGTACCAAAAGTTGAACATGATTTTAGAACATTCATATTGAAATTCACCGAGGATACATAGATTCCCCATTCCAATTCATAATTTAAATTTAATTCGAAATTCAAGTTTTTAAATTTATTTTTTCTAAGAAAAACCATAAAACTTCCTCAAACTCCATTAAATAATTCTTGATTTTCTATTTTTTTATTGCTATTTTTTGGAAGACAAAACATATCAATTTGATTCTAGAATGAACAAAAACCATTCCATGAAATAAAATTTACATTTCAAAGATTTTGAGAAAAAAAATCCATAGTGAGAGAACAAAAATTATATTTAAAAAAAAATATAAAATTAAATAAACCTAATATATTTTCTCAAAACTCAATCTCTAAAGAGGTGTTAGATGATATCGACCAAATTACTAGGGTCTTGGGATTTTTATTCTCAAAAAGAGCGAGTGGGAGCAAGGAGAAGCGTTATAAAACTCAAGGATTGCATCAACAAGGGCCCCCATAAAGGGGGATGCTAGGTTTTCCTTACACCTAGGTACTCCCCTAGTACTTTGATTTAATATCCTTGACTTGTTTTGGGTGGGCCTTCAATGCATGAATGTATTTGTGTGTGTGTTGTCAACATTAAATGATATTAGTTGTCTCTGTTATTTGTCTAGTTCTCCTCTAAAATAATGGAGGGGGTATGTGAGGGAACCCTCGATAACCCCGATAATGCAAAAAATATCTTTGATAAAAGGAGGGAGAAGTAATTTTGAGAAATCCTCATGGGAATGGCAATGGCGGTTCTAGAGGAGGCTAGGTTTATCCAAGTCAAAAAAGAAGAATAATGCAATGAAATGAGGCAATGTGGTTAAGGCAAAGGTAAGTACTCACCTTTCAACCCAAAAATCATAATCTCCCCCAACATAGAAATGTTGGATGTGATTAATAGTAAAGAAAAAAGATTAAAAACTATTGCAATTTTTTTTGGCAGCAATAGACTATGATAAAGTTTTTTCAAGAGAATTTCTAGACAAATGGTTTCAAAACATTTGGTAAAAAAACTAGGGTTCTAATTTTATTTTTGTAGAATGATACAAAAAGGGATTTTACTAATTTTATTTAAAGATAATGATGCTAGATGGACATGAAAACTAAGAGGAGGGGGAGTGATTTATTTGTATGCTTTAAAACATCAAAAAATCCCATTAACATTTAGATCTGCATTATGCCTTAAATCCTTATCCACCATTAAACCCTTAACATGCATTAGCAAAATGTAAACATATGAAACGATAATGAAAACACATCCAAAAACATAATAGCACTAGATTTACATGGAAAACTCAAGAAGGGAAAAACCACGATGAGGATTAGCTCAATCATGAAGAAATTTGGAGCAAAACATTGAACACTTCTTTATCACACAAATCTCTTTTATTCAAATTTTCTCAAAAGCATTTGGAAACCAAGTGAATCAAATAAATCTACATCATTACTTAAATCTCTACAAAACATCTACAAAATTCACAACATGTAACACTTTCCAACTACAACAATCTCCCCAAACACAAGTCGGCCAACAACCTTTGCAACTATATGTAGGAAATTAATGACAATACCAACAACACAAAATTAATGATAATACCAAAAATGTTTCAAAACTCTCTTCATACAAGGGTTTGAAATCAATGATAACACCCAAGCAAATAAAAAACAACTCAAGCTTCCATCATCTCCAAACTTCCAACAATCTACCCCTTTATCATTGATGGCAACAATTGCTTTTTGAAAAACCATCAACAAAAAAAGTAACCAACAACAATACTGCAATAAGAAATACTCCCCCTAACTGGACTACTCTTTACTCTTCATCTTCTCTCTTCACAGACTTCCTCTCCTGCAACACAATACTTTTCCATACTCCCCCCCCCCCTATGGTCTTTAGACCATATTCACTTTTGTACTAACTCTCTCCATGTTTTTCAGATTCTCTCTCCTTATGGTTTTTCAACCATTTTAACTCTCTCCATGTTTTTTAGATTCTCTCTCCCCCTTTGAAATCAATGAAAAAGTGTCATAGAGTCATCCAAATATTTTCCCTACATTGAACTCTTTTTCTCTCCCCTTTGACAACATTCAAAGGGCAACACCTGATCTCACTTTCCACTATTTTGCATCATCCAACAATCACAACTACCTACTCCCCATTCAGAGGTAGCCTTTAACATTAGTCCAAGACCAAGAATGTATCTTGTAATTCTTCCTAAAAATATGCACACACTTATACATCTAGTTGAAAGGAGGGGAAATAACCCCTAACTTCTCCCGGAGATACTCAAAAGTATCTTTTGGAAGAGCTTTTGTGAAAATATCAACAACCTGATCCTTAGCAAGAACATACTCCAACTTCACCTCATTCTCTACAAATTTCTCTCTCAAGAAGTGATACCGAATTGAGGTATGTTTTGTTCTTGAATGTATTACCAAATTATTTGAAATATTGATTGCACTTGTAATTTCACACATGATAGAAATAGGTTCAACATATGAAACTTTGATATCCTTCAATGTTTGCTTCATCTACAAAACCCGTGTACAGCATTTTGTTGCTGCAATATATCCTACCTCTACAATAGATAATGACATTGAATTCTACATCTTACTTAGCCATGAAGCCAACCTGCTTCCAAGAAAGAAAGCACCATCACTTGTACTTTTCCTATCATCTACATATCCAACCCAATCTAAATTTGTATATGCACTCAAAGAGAATTTAGTATCCATAGGATACCATAAACCATAATCCATAGTTCCCTTCAAATATTTGAACATCCTCTTCATTGCTGCAACATGAGATTCTCTGAGATCTTCTTGAAATATAGCCACAAAAGAAACTAAATGCATGATACCCGATCTAGTATTAGGTAAGGTATTATAGTCCACCAATCATTGATCTATACTTACTCGGATTTGTCTTAGGAGATTCATCATTCTTGCTCAACTTACAACCAGTAACCATAGGAGTACATAGTAGTTTAGAGTCATCCATTCCAAAAAAATTCAATATTTCCTTAATATACTTAGATTGTGATATGAATATACCTTTCTTTGATCAATTGATCTGCAAACCAAGGAAGAAATTCATCTCCCCACACATTGACATTTCAAATTCTTTTTGTTGGCAGATGTTCAATACTCCCTTGAGGATTTGTGACATGGCTTAACTGCCTCCCATGGATTCTTTAACTCTGGTGGTTGTATCAGACATTAATAGGTTGATCTTTTGGTACAACAACAACTGTGGGCCAAGAATTAGTATTTGAGACAAAGGTGTTGGGTTTGAATCCCCTCGAGTAATGCTAAGGGGAAAATTGTTGGTAGATGATCAACGCTCCCCTCAAGATTTGTGACATGGCTTAAACACCTCCTGTGGATCCGTTAACTCTGGCAGTTGTATCGAACATTAATAGGTTGATCTTTTGGTGCAACAACAATTGTGGGACAATACTTTCTGCATTTCCTTTGCAAACCTTTTGCACATACCTGTCGCAATGTGTGCACCCTTGGTCTCTTTTATTTGTGCAATGTAGCACTCGGGTTCCAGACATGGCTTAATCACCTCCCATGGATTCATTAACTCTAGTAGTTGTATCAGGCATTAACAAGTCAATATTTTGGTGCAACGACAACAATATGTGCAACAATTGGTATCAAAGCCTAGGTCACGAGTTCAAATCCATCACTTGCGCTAGGGGGATTTTTGCAAGGTGTGTTCCCTTTGTCTCCTTGTTTTGTTCAACATAGCACTTGGTTTTTTAATATGGATTAATTGCCTCCCATGGATTCATTAACTCTAGCAGTTTTATCAAGCATTAACAGGTCAATAGTTTGGTGCAATAAAAACAATCTATGCAATAATACCTTCATTTCCTCTAAAGATTATATCATCAAAATATAACACCATAATTAAAATTTTTTCTCCTTCAAGTTTGAAATACAGATTGCTATATATAGTAATTTTTTTTAGTCCTTGTTGCAACAAGTACTTATCTAACCTTGCATACCAAGCTCTAGGAGCTTGCTTCAATCCATACAATGCTTTCTTCAATCTAAAAACCATATTTATATCTTATGACAACTGAAAACCTTTGAGTTGTTCAATGTATACCTCTTCTTCCAATTCACCATTCAAGAATGTAGACTTCACATCCATCTAATATTCTTTGAAATATTTATGTGCTGCAAAAGTTAAAAAAATCCTGATAGCTTTCATTCTTGCAACTGAAGCAAACGTTTCCTCAAAATCTATACCTTCAACCTCTGAGTAACTCTTACACATAATTCTAGCCTTGTTCCTAACAAGTTTTCCATCTTCATTCAATTTGTTCTAGAATACCCACTTAGTACCAATCACATTCTTGTTTGTTGGTCTTGTGACCAATTCCCAAGTTAGATTCTTCTCTATCTATTCTAACTCCTCCTTCATTACTTTTATCCAATTCTCATGTTTGCATGCCTCAGACACTATTTTTGGTTCCACCTCAAAAAGTAAACAAAAATTTACTTGCTCTTTTGTCATAGAAAATTTTCTTCTTGTCAGCACACCTTTTCTCTTATCTCTAATGATTTGATCTTCTAAATTATTTCTCTATACATACGTAGGAGTCTTGGGATTCTTTTCTAAAGCTTCTTCCTCTTCAACTGTCAACTCTTTTCCTTTATCTCTAGCCTTTAATTTTTCACTGCAAGGGGATTCATCAGATTCATATCCTTCTATCAGTACTAAAATTTGATGTGGTTCTTTATCCACTTTGACACTTGCACTTTAAACAATCTTCTTCAACCTTTTATTGTAGCACCAGTAGGCCTCGCTTCTTATAGAATATCCAAGGAAGATTCCTTCATCATATATTGCATCAAAATTTCCTAAGTTTTCTTCATCTCTTCTGATATAGCATTTTTTTTCCAAAAACTATAAAATATTTCACAGTAGGGGGTTTACCATACCATAACTCATAAGGAGTCTTTGAACTGTTCACTCTTGCTTGAAATCTATTAAGAATCTAGACTACAATATGGATTGCTTCTCTCCAATAGACATATAAGATTATCTTCCTTCATCATTGTCCTAGCCACTTCTTGAACTGTTTTGTTTTTCCTTTCTACAACCCCATTCTACTAAGGAGTACTAGGGGATGATAAATTCCTTTTTATTCCATGATCTTCATAAGAACTATTAAACTCATTTGAAGTAAACTCACCACCTCTATCAAATCTTAAACATTTTTTTTTTAGATTCATTTCATTTTTAACCATAGACTTAAACGTTTGAACTTGTCTAGAGATTTTGATTTTTCTTTGAGAAATGTAACCCAAGCCATTCTAGAATAATCATCAATTAATAACATGAAATACCTGTCACCATGTGATTTTATAATTTTGGTAGGTCCACATAGATATGTATGCACTAATTCTAAGGGACCTATGGTATAATATTCCTTTGTCTTGAATCTTGTATTTGTTTTCTTTCCAATTTGAAATTCTTTGTAGATTGCATTGATAGGATTTATAATCTTTGGAAAATCTCTCACAACATCAGTAGAACTTATCCTTACTAGGATATCAAAATTAATGTGACCCATTCTTCTATGCCATAGCCAACTTTCATTAGTTTGATATATAGAGCACTTTGCACCACTATCTTTGAGTTGATAGACATTACCTCTTGTCCTTGTTCTAGCAACAACCAAAATACTGAAGCTTCCTTTTTTGATTTCACAACCACTATTCTGAAATATAAGATTATATCCTTTACTACATATTTTTCCTACACTTAGAAGATTACATCAAAGATCCTTGACATAAAGAGCATCATTTGTGTTATACTTTCCATCAAAATTAATTGAATATTTTCCATAGATCTTAGTAAATGTATCATCACCAAACTTAACAAGACCACCATAAATAACTTTCAAGTTTAAAAAACTTACTCTTATCATTTGTCATATGATTTGAGTATCCATTGATAATGATCTGGTAATTCTTCCTTTGTCTAGCATGAAAACCAGTCAACATAGTTCCTTAAAAGTTATGACCTTTTTCCGAAGCACTTTCCTTCACACATCTTTTAAGATTAGTAGAATTAGTTCCAACATTTAAAGCCATGAACAAGCATTCATCACTTCCTTCATCCAAATATAATCTGATTCTTCATCATTAGATATACCATTGTCCTTTTCAACATAATAACTCTTTTTGACAAATTTACCCTTATGATCCTTTTTTTGTCATTAGTAACTTTGATTGGACATTTAGATGTATAATGAACTATCTTTCCATAATTGAAATTTTTGAAAGGTAGCTTACCTTTATATTTTCTAGTACTCTTTTTCAATCTCCTCACAAAGTTTTCTTCCACCTCATCAAGATCATCTAGATTTGATCCATCATTATTTTCCACTATGAGAACTTTACAGGAAGTTTCTTTACTTGTAGCATCTTGACCAAATTATCTCATTTCAAAAAAAGTTAAAGCATCAAACATGTGATTACTAGAATAACTATCCAAATTCTAAGCTTCCTCAATAGAAGAAACTTTAGGACTATAAGCTTTAGGCAAAGTTATTAATACCTTTTTCACAACTTTGCTTTCCTCTAGCTTTCCACTAAGACCATTGATTGTATTGACAACTTCATCAACTTTGAGCATGTAGGTAGTGATATCTGTTGGGAATTAGTGTTCAAATAGGTGTTAGGAATATTGCATCATAAAATGCATAAGTTAATAGTTTAGTAGGTTGGTTATGAGTGTTGGGAATATCACATCATTCTCGTAGATTATTCGTTATTTGGTTGTGATTATATGTTTGTGTGTATTATGAGTTGTTCACATCTTTAGCAAGT
Source organism: Sequoiadendron giganteum (assembly GCA_007115665.2). Lineage (NCBI taxonomy): Eukaryota > Viridiplantae > Streptophyta > Pinopsida > Cupressales > Cupressaceae > Sequoiadendron > Sequoiadendron giganteum. Next base: position 99,880,793 of record CM021106.1, read on the forward strand.
TGTTATAGGTAGTTTCCTATAAAATAAGATATGGAAATCCTATATATATGTAATGTATTTGAGTGGAAGGAGATGAAGCACATTTTATTTTGAATTGAATTATATGTAGCTTCTGTCTCTACCCATATTTCTATTATGGTATCAGAGCGTATTGAATATCTTTGTGTGTGTGAAGTGAAGAAGCGTGTATTAGCTTGTGTTTAATTTTTGTAGTCTATAATGTTTTTGTCAATTGCTAATTTAAGGGAGTCGTCCAAAGAGCAAGCAGTGAATAAAGGCCGATTCAGATTAGAAGCCACAAATGTGAAAGAAGGTCGATGTCAAGAATAAAGCGTAGAATTTGAGTAGAAGGCAAAGATGATGTTGTGTGTGGGAAGAACTAGGTTGGTCGCAGGCTGAGATGCATAACACCTTGGGATATTTGCGCCCTTTTTGCACCTACAAAGTGCATTGATCAGTTGGTCTTTTCTAGAACATCGGATCGGGGTTATAACGCAACAACCACTTATTTGAGTGACACCTTTAGCTATCACGTTTAAGGGCGAAGCGGAGTTGGTAAATGTAGCTTATTTTTTATGGGAGTTATCTTTCAAACCAATTTAAGATGCTATTATTTGAGCTCCATTGGCAACGTATCATTCAATCCATAATCTTTTGCATGCTTCTATATATTCTGCCCCACTTTTCTGAGCGTGTATAATTATAGTGTAAAAGCTTGATCAGATTAAATCCTAGATGAAAAATGGTGTACAATTGTAACCATTCCAAAGCATAGACGTAGGAAGAAGAGGGCACCGTGTGAGTAGCTTGATTGTATGAGAAAGAGGATGCACACATGCTGAATCTCGCATAGCTAGTACAATTGTGAATTTGTGCCAGAGATAGATATTATTCTTGGTTTTATTGTGGAGCTTCAAATCATGGTGTACAAATTGAGAGTGATGTACATTACTTTTTCTCATATTCGGTTGCCAAATACATTCAACGCCCCCAATACAACAGTGTTGTGAACAATATATTGAGGATTGTAGATGTTTTTATGCATGCGGTCATGGAGGCTTTGATCGTATGGGTGGACTTAAGGTTTGCAAGGATCTTGACGTGGAAAAATGTTTTGTATAGTTCAGTTTTTTAAAGCCTATGTTTGTAGATTGAGTGTTTCAAAATGTAGTCTTAGTTTTTATAGAGATATATTTTATGTGTTAGTATAAAAGTTAGACCTTGTATTATTTTTAGAACAGGGTCTATTGTCATAATATAAAAGTGTTTAAAAGTTATAGAAATTATAATTACTTCAATTGTAATTGGATACATTATCACTTGTACGTGACATCCAACTTGAGGGGGGCATTGTGAAATTGAGCTTCAAAGTCAAATTTTCTAAGTAGTAAATCAACTGGAGGTTAGAGGCATCGAAGGTTTGAGGATATTCAACAACCTCTTTTGAGTCACTAGCAACGGGGTTGTAAAATTGTTTTAGTGACAAAACAACTTGTGCCAAAATGACTAAAGCAAAGATCGGTTTCCAGGTGACAGTGACAACCATCTCATATCATTTGTGATTAGAGTGGCAATGATCTGTAATGGTGGCTACATATGTGAAAACAAGGGCTCGATGTTCAAGATTTTTATGTTGTGGTTGAATGTGTATATCCCCAATCACATTTTGTGGATTTTAGTGAATGGATGTGTTTGTCTCCATTCACAAGGTAGTGAAGTGATTAGAAGTGTTTGTCCCCAGTCACACGAGTTGGTGATTATGATTCTAGATGTGTTCGTCCCCAATCATAATTGTTGTGAGCAGATGTGTGTGTCCCTATTCATAACTTTGATGATGTTGGATAGACGTGTTTGTCCCTATCCCAACATGATGCAAGACCTTGGATAGATGTGTTAGTCCCTATCCTTGGTTCCATGGGTAGATGGATTTGTCCCTATCCTTGGATCAAAGTACACTAAGCATAGTGAGGCCAGTTCCACTATTGCTTCTCATGAGTAGATGTGTATGTCCCTACTCTTACCTTATATTTTATGATGAGCTACTGTGTGTGGTAATCAAGTGTTGTGTCATACTTTCTCCCCATGTTCACACTAAGGGGGGTGTTGGGAATTAGTGTTTACATAGGTGTTAGGAATATTGCATCATAGGATGCATAAGATAATAGTTTAGTAGGTTGGTTATGAGTGTTGGGAATATCACATCAATCCCATAGATTATTTGTTATTTGGTTGTGATTATATGTTTGTGTGTATTATGAGTTGTTAGAATAACTCATATCTTTAGCAAGTTGTTATAGGTAGTTTCATATAAAATAGGATATGAAAATCCTATATATATGTAAAGTATTTGAGTGGAAGCCCCAATGAAGCAAATTCTATTTACAATTGAATTATTTGCAAATTTTGTCTTTTCCCATATTTCTATTAATATTTTCATCTTCAAACATCCTTAGGGTTTCAAATATGGCCTTGTAGTTCTACATCTTCGCTTGTTTGACCTTGTCATCTCCTTGATAGATTCCTTCCAGCTTTGTCTAGATATCCTTTGCAAAATTTAGAATTATCACTTTTATGTAAGTTCAAAATCAGAGAGACCACTCACCTGATTACATTCCTTGCGTTTCCATTATTTTCATAATCCTTGATCTCATCATCAATTGTCGGACCATTTGCAGGCATAGTATAAAATTTTACAACAGACTGCCAAACTCCAAATCCAAGAGAAACTAAAAAGGATTCCATCCTAGCTTTCCAGTAGGTAAAATTTGTTCCATTGAACAAGGGAGCTTTGACACCTTTCCTATGCATCATCTGGATCTACCTCAAGCGATTAAGATTCTTCCTGGGAACCACGATTTTGATACATATTATTAGGTGCATACAATAACTGAGAGGGGGGTGAATCAATTGTATACTTTAAAACATAAAATCCCCCCCATTAACATTTAGATTTGCATTAGCCTTTAAACCCTTATCCACCATTAAACCCTTAACATGCATTAGAAAAATGTGAACATATGAAACAGTAATGTAAACACATCCAAACACGTAAGAACACCATATTTATGTGGAAAACCCAAGAAGGGAAAAGCCACGGTGAGGATTAACTCACTAATTATTGAATTGCAACACCAAATAAAATAAGGCTCACCGCCCAAAAATATAAAGACTCACTACCGATGGATCATTATCTTGAAGAAAGAATAATAGGTGTGGCTCACTGCCAATTTGAACTACTAATAATGCATCTCTCATATGTTGAAGGTACAATTCCATTGAAGCACAAAAAAATCATCAAACATACTAAATTGTAAACACCTTCTGCTCACAACATTAGGAAGTCATAGGCATTAAGGCTCACACTCAATCAACACACTTGATCAATTTCTCATCTTTCACATCACACACTCTACTCTTCAATCCATAGAACAATTATCCTTGCATTTATACCATTTGCAAATATCATATCTCAAATTCATTGCTTGCATTTAAAATGATGAGAAAATTGGAATATTTGAAAAGAGGAATTTTTCATTTATTTTATTTATGGAATTGATAAAATGCAATGATGAAATTGAAAATGAATATTATACAATTTTTTTATTTAAGAAATTATTTTATAATATTATCGGTTAAATGTTATTAATAAGTGGGCAAGTGTAAGAATGTGTGTACAGGAGTAGGTTGAAGGACGAGAACTTGATTGAGGTAGGCATGCTTAGCCAGATGACCACGGTAAGCAAGAATGGAATCTAGAATCTCACACACCACCGTAGAATCATGACATTTGCATATGTTTGAAAATCGATTAATTTCATTTATATTCAATGTGAGAATTACTATTGGTGTAAAGAAAAAATTAGTACATTCACGTCTTAATTTGTTTGTTTCAAAAATAAATATTCAATGGAATTGAATAGGAAACTCATCTCATTAAATAGAATTGTTGTATGGGAAATGATTGCATTGTTTTTCGTTTGGATGAATTTGAAATATATTTTGAACATGGAAGAAATGAATAAATTAAACATGCAAATTTGAAAAAAACCATTTGAGCATATTTGTATATGAATATAATCTTACAGAGATAAAATAATTTTGTGTATATATATATACATATATACGTGAATGTTCTTCCTTGAATTTAATTTTACTTTTCATAGAAAATAATGAAATCATGGATAAAAATATATAACTCCAATCATTAATGGGATAGGGGCCAACCCCCTTTGATGTCAAAAAGCTTCAGTCAATGTTGAGAAAGTGAAGGAAGTGGGTGGCTAGGATAGGATATGGAGATAGGAGAATTCAAGACGACTATCTCCTAAAATTAGTAATGAGATATTCAAAGAGAAAAAGAAGGAAAATTCAAAGGATGAGGGGAGAAAAAGAAAGGAGGAATCAAGAAGGAGGATCGATAGAGGGGAAAAAGTAGAGGAACTATAATTATTGCCAAATTTCATCAGGAAAACATTGGTTTCGTAGGGAAACAAGGTAATACAAAACCCCATATTCATGTTGCTTGAAAGATTGGATTTTACCTTCATTGCATCTATATCGAGCATTTTGTGCAAGCTAGTATTCATGTGTTTACCTTAATGGTCGACTTATGTCAAACCTTGTTGGCTCAACTGGGGCTGAAACCTCTACAGTGAGCTTATGCTTTGTTATGTTTTGCATGCGAGGGTATCAACTAGATTCCCTTGATGGGTTTTACCCAATTGCTTCTTTTTTAAGGGTCGAGGCCGTTCGATTGACCTGTATTAAAGTATTTATTTTATCAACCCCTATGAAATAATGCATTTATCTGCATGTCATTGTATGGTGATCGACCTATACTATATTATCATTGCCTTGTGGTGGTTATATTTATATGGTTGAGCGATCTTTATTATTGCTATTGCTAAGCAATAAACGATTGGCATCACATTCATTTATCACCCCACCCAATCAATGGTAAATTTTGACAATAACAATATATGGCTGAGCTCAGGTTGCCATTTTCATTGATTGTGAATATTTATCATACTCCATATAAGGTAAAAATTGAGGAACAAAGTATCGTTTAATGGAAACCTTGGCTGAGCGATGTCATTGTTCGATGGTAACTCCTCTAAACGAACATGCCAACATTCGATATATGTTTAAATGTTAATGAATTCTGTGAAACAGTATTCAACCTTCCATGGCTATAGGGTTAAAGAACTTGATGATTCATCAAGAACTATTCTATTCTTACGTATATATGTATAACCATATATATGCATATATCTTTTTGTGTATCACTATCGATTTACTCCGATGCTTAAATCAAGGATGACAAATGACTTACTCTATTTTTATAAGAAATTTGAAGGGTACTTCCATACTATCGAAAACCCAATTGAGGCTTAAATGCTATCGTTTATAATGAATAACCTATAGTAGAATTGATAGCATGTAATCATACTTATGATAACATGCTTATCGACTACTCCCATTTTTTTTTTGTGGAAACTTGTTTTGTTGAAACAAAATGACTAAGTTTATTTTCAATAAACTATATTTTTTTAATGAACTATTACAAGGAAAATGTTTCAATTTGAGCAATGAACGTACATGATTGATAAAAAATAGACACTTAGAATCCAAATCTGATATTGATTGGAAGTTTTCTTCTTTTTTGAATGAATTCATATTTCTTTGGTAAAGATTACTAGGAATACTAAAGATCAATCATGATGGCCAAATGTCTATGGAATAAATGTTTGCTTGAATTTCCAATAGAGACATAATGTCAATGAAATATTAAATGGAGCATTTGAACAAGTTGATGTTTATCTATTCTGAATACGGATCCATGTATGTAAGGATGATTTAACTTTTTATTTTAGAATGTATACACATTTCTTTTTCAACTATGATCACTTAGAGGCATATATGTGTTCGTGCATAAATGCTACATTTATGCACATGAACATACATGTGGTATACCTTCTAATTCATCTTCATTATTTTACTCATTGAGCATATTAAATCTCTTTTGCAAATGGAACAAAACTCTAAACATGGAACAATGTTGAATTGCAATTACATATGATGAATAGATGAATGGTTATACTAGAGTGAAATGAATAATGTTTGATTGTGTTGATTGGAATGATACATGAATTCAGCGGCAGACTGTAGCACACTAGACTTTTTCTAATAGATGGTCTAAAAGGGAGGGATACCCCTTTGATATGGTAAGCTTTTCTTTTAGGAATGGGTGCCAGAGAGCATAGATTTTCTTTTCCAAATCTAACTAGAGTTGCATTTCATGTAGCATGAGCTTGGCCAAACTTTGCAGTCATTATATATATACATATATAAAATAGACTATTATTATTATTTATTCTCTCTCTCTCTGTGATTTATTTACCTAACATTAAACTTTTATATTCTAGCAGTAGATAGAAATGCATGAGTTTAGGCATGCATAGATTCCACCTTGCAAATTGTATCTCTTGCTAAGTATTTCATATAGGGTTGAGTATTCTTCAACTAACTACAGAGTTATGAGGAATTATTGCTTTGTGGTTGGGCTGAAAAGCACATCAATCACGTTTTGTGAGCTACCTTAGAGGAATCATATCAAAATTCTATTATGTATTTATATCATTGATGTAAAAAAATAATTTGATGTAAATGACAAAAAAATTTGTATTTGAGAATTGAATTTGTGTTGTTGAATTCCAAGTCAAACTTGTATGTGACTATTGACATTTGGAAATGAATAATACCTATATTTCTGAATTATTTATGATTTATGAATATAAAATTTCTAAATGGAATTAGCTATTGAATTTGTGTCATAAATTTGATAATCATAATGTAAATATTTAATTTTTGAATTGAATCTAGTTAGACATGTTACATTTGGTATCAGAGCCCAAGGTTCAACTCTAGGCTTATGAGCCCATGATGGTTGAACTAAGGAATAGTGGAACCTTAACTAGATTTAAGTCGAGAATAAAGAAGGGGAAAATTAAGAGGGCCATAAGGAAGTCGGTCGCTGTAGAAGGAAATCCCAAACTTGATAACCAACCAAAGATTCCTGACAAAGAAACTCTAGCACACACCCCCACACATCTCAAGCTGGAGAGAGGCAAAAATATAGAGGATACCAGACAAACTCCTAAGACTAAGAAACCCTCCGCATTTGGAGATTGGCTAATAGGATGTGGAGAAAATGCACCACTATTGACTAGGAGGAGAAGGAATGCCTATAGGCATGTCTTGCCTCACCTAAGAGGGAAGATGTAGATTCAGATGAGGATCCTGGGTAATTTCCTCTTTTCGATTGTGATGGAACTACTTAGAGTAGAATTTTTTTTGTAAATAAGGATCAATGTAAATCCAAACTTAATATAAAGAAATAAAGTCTTTTTTTGATCAAAGGAACGAAGCTTGAAGGCTTGTCTTATTGAGATAAATGTGTATATTCTCTTCTTTTATTAGCTTTCATGTTGTGTGCCTTGTATTTGATAGATACAATAGCATAAACATAAAGCCTTGTTCTTGAATGCTAAACGTGATTGTGATGAAGGTTTAGTGTGAGTCATTATGTTGACCACTAGACAAGATGTAGGCAGTAGCGGATAGGACAATGGGCCAAGCAAGATGCTAGATCAAGTCTTGGAACTCTTGAACTAGAAAGAATCCCGAATGGACCATTTGGAACAAGAGGTCCGAGGGGTGTGCGAAGATTGGAATCTTAGGAATGAGGTTCCCAACCAAGGAGAAGGGAATTACAATCAAGGTTGGATTAAGGAAGAACTAGGAAAAGATCTTAAGAAGGTAGCAGCACCAAAGTTCAATGGCAAGGCCATCGTAGATGGGGCTAAGGCCTAGATCATAGAGATGGAAACATATTTTGGGCTTCACAACTTGTTGAATCAAACCAAGGCTGATTGGGAAACATATCAATTGTCTAGAGAGGTAACTACTTGGTAGGACAACGAGAAGGCCAAAGGGAGACTTCCACAAGAAGGGATTACTTGGGATTTTTTCCTTAAATATTTTAGAAATAAGTGGCTACCAATTTTTTTCTTTGATAAGAAGATGATTGAATTTTAGAATATGACACAAGGAGGTCTGACAATAGTTCATTACTGAGATAAGTTTACCAAATTTATTAAGTATGTGCCACAATATCAATTCGATGAGTGTTTTTAGATTCAAAATTTTATTTTAGGACTGAGACCTCACATTGGAGATGAAGTAGATCTTCACAATCCTTGAATACCATGGTATACGATTTTGAGAAGGCCATTAAGCAAGAACAAAAGCTACAATAGTTTTCCAATATTTACAAAGGATCATACTCCAAGCCTCGTTTCAAAAATAGAATAATTTAGAAGGGTGATGGAAAATAGGGTGACAAGTCCCATCAGATTAGAAGTTGGAAAAGGAAAGGCGACCCTCTAGAAAAGGAAGAAGGCAACCAAGGCAAAAGGAATAAAATGGCTAAGAAGGGAAACGATAGCCATAATAGTAGCCAAGGGTACTCAAAAGAGGACAAGGCTAGAGGTCGGAAAGGACCATGAGATAGGTGTTACACTTGTGGGGGATACCATTATGAATCTAACTGCCCTCATAAGTTGAGATCATGGAAGGAAGGCAACCAATAGAAAACCCCACGACACAAGATCCATGCAACGGTGGATAACAGGCAAGCAAAGTATCAGGCTTCTCTGATTTATTTAACAAGTAAGCTCTATGGCTGAAAATTTTCTATTTTGATAGATATTAGAGCTATTGAGTGCTTCATAGATCCTATAATGATTTCTAAGCTACCCATTTGACTTGGATATATGGAAAATTCATGGTCTATTCAATATGGGAATCGAGCAGAGTAGGAAGAAGATTCATGTTTCTTTTGCAACGAGTTGGAACTTCCCAACTTCATGACCCAAGTTAACATTTATGTTGCACCATTAGGATCCTATGATGTAATCTTAGGAATCAACTGGTTGAATGAGCACAAGGCTATTACAAATTGTGAGGATAATATGGTGATTTGTATGGATGACTATGGGAACCCAGTTGATATACATGGGGTGCAATGACCCTTGGAGCTTAGACAGATCTCAACTTGTAGCTTAAGAGATATCAACATAAGGGTTGTGTCATATATGTTTTGCATGCCAATGAACCTAACATTGAGAAACCATGCCTTGATGACTATCCAATTCTTAGGGGATTCTGAGATGTGTTTCCCAAAGATCTCATCGAGATGCCTTCACAACGAGAATTTTATTTCTCCATGGACTAAGTGCCAAGAGTCGAACCTCAGTCTAAGGCTTTGTACAAGATGACCACCAAAAAGCTATATGAATTAAAAGCCTAGTTATAGGAGTTGTTACACAAAGGGCTTATTAGGCCTAGTGTTTCACCTTGGGGAGCACTAGTTATCTTTGTGAAAAATAAGGATGGAACCTTATGTCTATGTATTGATTATCAGATGTTGAATAAGGTGACCATAAAAAATTTCTACCCTCTTTCGAGGATCGACGAATTATTTGATTAGATGAAGGGGGCAACATTTTTCTCAAAAGTAGATCTCAGGTTTGGTTACCATCAGTTGAGAATAAAGGAAGAGAATATTCCAAAGATGAATTTTAAAAATTAGTATGGACATTACGAGCTCACCATTGTACCATTTGGGTTGACCAACCCGCCCACAACTTCCATGAATCTTATGAACAATGTGTTCCAGGACTGTTTGGATTATTTTGTCCTAATCTTTATCGATGATATTTTGGTTTATTCCAAGTCTATTGAGGAACATGATCGAAACTTGAGGATATTCTTACAATGTCTGAGAGAAAATATGATTTTTTGGAAAGCTATCCAAGTGTTCATTTTATCAAGATAGGGTGCATTATCTAGGCTACATTATCTCGACTGAGGGAGTCTCTATGGACCTTGAGAAGATAAAATCAATTATAAAATGGTTGATACCTTAGAATGTGACAAAAGTGTGAAGTTTTATGGGCCTTGCTAGATATTACATAAAATTTGTGCAATGGTTTTCAAAAATAGCAGCCCCGATAACGTCTCTTCATAAGAAGGGTAAGAAATTTGAGTGGAAAACCCATAATGCAAACACATAAATTTATCCAAACACATAAGAACACCATATTTATGTGGAATACCCAAGAAGGGAAAAAACACGATGAGGATTAGCTCAATCATGAAGAAATGCAAAGAAAGACACTGAACACTACTCTATCACACTAAAATCTATTTTATTTATTTAATTTTCTCAAAATCACTTGGAAACCAAGTGAACCAAACACACTTGCATCATCACTTACATATCTGAAATACATCTAGAACATCTGAAACATGCAAAAATTTCCAACTACAACAATCTCTCCAAACACAAGTCAGGCCAACAACCTTTGTAGCTATACTGAAGTAGGTCATCAATGACAATACCAACATGAAATTAATGGCAATACAAATAATATGCTATCACTCTCTTCATACAAGGGGTTGACATCAATGACAACACCCAAGCAACTCACAAAAAACTCAAGCTTTCATCATCTCCAAACTTCCAACAAATGAGACCCAAAAAAAGTATCCATGCAATATGAGATGATAGGAAATGATATCTTTAGGGTAATAGAATGGTCGTCAAAACTAATAAAAGATGAGGTTCTTGGCCTATCTTACTCAAGGTGGGAAACTATGAAAAATGTACTACCAAAATTGTGGAGCTTCTTGCCACAATTGCCTGCTCAAATTGATAAGGTATTGAAAGTATAACATACTAATACCACTATATTGTATATGTATGCAATGGTATTAGTTTCAATAAAACCAACGATTGACATACCAAAATAAACGTACATTGAAATAGGAGAAAGAATATTTTCTTACGAAATTGAGATACTTGGTGGATTAAATACATGTTTCCTTTGCAAAAGAGGTCACTAAAGGAGAAACTGCCTCATAATCAAAATATTCAATGGGAACCCTATGGTCACTCATAAGGGCCCTAACAATGGAGGTCAACACATCTTGAATGAGAGTAGTCTTGTTCTTAATAAAAAATTATGAATAATGAAAATGTAGGTGGTGAAAACCACAAGGAAAACATAAAGAAATGTGATTTAGAAGGAAAAATTAGTGGTAGGGTTGACATTAACCCACAATCTGAGAATGCTCAAACTTTTGGGCATAAAGGGAATGAAAAAAAATCTCAACAAAAGTGGGGATTTAACCTCCACTCCCCTAAAAATGAATTAAAAGGATTGATCTAAACCCAAATAAAAATTTGGGCAAGGGATATCCACATATAATATTATCTTTGTTAATGTAAATAACTCTCCCCCCACATTAGAAGCCAGTGAAGGAAAACAATTTAATGTACAAAAATTAGTAATACATTAAATTAGACAAAGAATAATAAAGCAAAAATTAGAGAATAAAAATATGAAAAGTAAAAGAGTGGGAAAAAAATCCCTATTAGCATTGTATGGACATAAACTAGAATTCAATTGTGATTCCAATGGTGAATACCTAGTTGTAGGGGAAAGTGAGAAGAATGTTAATCCTAAGGGAGATCTTGAAGATAAAGTCACAAAAAAATAAAATACAATAATGTCTCAATCGAAACTTCTATTGACCAGAAAGTATAGAACTTAGATAAAGTTCTCATTAGTATCGATATAAAAACAATGGCTTAAGTATAGAATTTGTTCATCAGAGAATCAAATCAAATTCTAGATTACTCAACAGTAAATATTGGGAGAATCTAGAGAATGTCATTATGAACTAAAATCACAACAAGTTTTAAATAATGTAGCAGGAACTGAAAATAATTCTTACATAGAACAAATAACCAATCTATTATAAACAATAATAATCATGGACACAATAAAAGTGCCTATAATTATTCGTGAGCATTGAAAATTAAAAAAACACAAAGGAGATACAATCAAGTATAAAATTAATTGAAGATCATGTAAAATGAAATAAATACTAGATATTGAATATTAATAAAAATTATGAACAATTAGAAATGAATATTCCTAGTACTGATTTGGTTGTTATGCCCAAAAAACGAGTGAGCATAATAACCGCTCCCAGAATTTAACTTTGGATATGTACAACCAAAAGAGTACTATAAATAGTAATACAAATGAAACTAATAAATCTGAATTTAAAACTTCATTTCTAACCACATTCTTTCCCAATACAAAAATCTTAAACCTAGAAATAAATAAGGACTGGCAGGGAAGGGGTAAACCTAAAGGCAAAAAAGGAAATGCTAACAAATCCTTTCTAGATAAATTTAATTATGATATTAAGGAATTAAATGAAGATAATATAATAAACACTACAAGAATGGTCGATGAAAATACAAAGTTTACCTCTGATATGATATCAGTAGAACACCACTCTCAACCTATTGGTCAAGAACATGAATTAGAAATGATGGGAAAAGAGGAAACACTTACAAATGATTTTAACAGGGAACACTCATTAACTAAAATAGGAAACTTTCCTAGTATTGATTTGGATACATGTTAGTTGTCTCCAAGCCTAATGAAACCCTTGATTACCTCGAAACTATATCTCAAAATGATGAAGAGAATGAGTCATCATCAAAATATTGGATAAATATTAGAAATAAGAAAAGGAGCCCTAGACATAGGGAAGAAAATAAACTAGTCTTAAACAATAGATAAGGAAGGTAGAATCCCTAAATGTTTCAAGAGATTTAGGAATTCTAAAGGTGACAATCATCATTAAATCAAATGGATAATAATTTTACATCCTGGAATGTTAGGGGATAGAGTTCCTGAATAGGAAATATGTGGTTAGAAGATACCTTAATCTGATGCACAATAAATATGTTTTCCTACAAGAAGTAAAATCCATCAGTTTCAAATTAGAAACCAACCTTAGATTTATTTGGAAAGACACTAAAAAATTTCACACTAATCATGAGAAAGGCAGAGGTGGAATAACCATTTTGGTTTCAAATAAATGGGCACCATATGTGATAGGACATGTAATCTCTCCATGCGAGAGGGTGGTCTAGATTGTGATTGAGAAAAATGATATGAATTGTGGAATGTGTTCATTCTATGCCCCAAATGATCATTGGGAGAGAATTTAACTTTAGAAATGGATGTATGAGCTTTTGGATCTCCTTGGATAGTGGGAGGTGACTTTAATATGATAGAGAATAGGGAGGATAAATCTATCGGAAGTGAAATGGAGTGGAAAGATAATGAAAAATACTTTGGTTCAAAATGAAGAACAAAATTAAGCTTTTTGACCTGCTTAAAGGTGATAGGAAAGGAAAATAGAATATTTTGTTTACTTGATGTAATTACCAAAAATAAAATAAAAGGATTTATTGTAGATTAGATAGGTTCTATTCTAATAAAGATTTCTTTAGCTTTGATCAAGTTTGTGAGGGTTGTAGGATCAAGGTAACCCCTTCCTCTCTCTCTGATCATCACCCTATATCCTCCAAGATCCATATCTCTAGGGAGAGAAAGAAAGATAGGTTAAAGCAAAATAAATTCATTTTGAATACCAAGTTGTTTAAAGATGAATATTGTAATGATGCACTCTTTACACTTAGAAATATCAATAAGTGGATGTTAAAGGATAAAATTACTATTGAAAGATGGGAAAACAATGTCAAAATTTGGACTACCATCTTCTAAACTATTGGAAAAAGGGCCTTGGAATCTAGGAAGCTAGAAAATGGCCTTGAAAATCAATTAAACTGCATTGAAAAGGAAATTTAATGTGACCCCAAAAACTTGGATTTAGGTGAAAAATTAGCAAAGGTTAAAAATAACCTAAGAAGTGTTCAAGGTAGGAAGATCCAAGTTTTAAAAATAAGAGCCAAATTGAATTCGCTAAATAATGAGGACACGTGATCCAAATTATTCTTTAGATATATCAAGGATAAGGTATCCAAAGAGAAAATTGAACATATTTGGGATGATAACCAAATCTTAAGTGAGTCAGAGGAAATAAAAAAGATCTTCCTCAATTTTAATAAAAATCTATTTTCAACTGAAGGGAATAACCCTTAAAGCCAAAATTCTAGGCTGAAATAACTAAAAAACAATTCTAAAAAAATCACAGAGGAGATGGAAAACAATCTTAATAAGGAGATTTGTAAGGAAAAATTTATAAAATCTCTTAAATATTTAAAAATTATAAAACCCCTGGGGTTGATGGAATTTTAATTGATTTTTATAAAAAAACACATAGACTGGATTAGTGAATATTTATTGCAAATATATTGAGAAGCCATAAATAGGTCCCTAGGTTGTAACATCAATAAAGGAATCATTGAGCTACTCCATAAGGATGGGGATAAAAAATGAGTGAAGAATTGGAGGCCCATTACCCTTCTCAACGTTTCATACAAGATATTGGAAAAAATCCTAGCCCTCAAATTAGTAGATATTTTTCCTAAATTTATCAGTCATACTCAAACAAGTTTTATCAAGGGAGCATATATACTAGAAAATCTTATAACTAGCTGGGAGGCCATGAATTGGGCTAAAATATCCAACCAAACTACTAGTATTCTCTTACTATATTTTGAGAAAGCTTGATAGGGTAGAATGTTCATTCCTTATGATGACACTAGAAGCATTTGGCTTCCTCAAGGGTTTTTTTTCTTATGTTGAAGACATTATTAAATGATGCGGTGGTCCAAGTTGATATAAATGGCTCCAGGTTAGAAAAATTCCCACTATAGAAGTCAATTAGGAAAGGTTTTCCACTTGCACCTACCTTATTTATGATTGCATCAAATGCTATGTTTTACATTTTAAGGGACAATAACTTGTCTCGTAAAGTTAATAGTGTAAACATTCCCAATGTAGAGGATCTTTTAAACATACAATTTGGAGATGATATTGCAATATTTGTTAACATTGAGGAAAGGAATATGGAATGTCTTATGCACAAGCTTAACTTATTTTGTGAAGCCTTAGGAGCTAGAATTTCTATGTACAAATCAATAATTATTAGTTGGGAGAAGTGTCTCCAAGTTGGTTTTATAAATATGAGTTTCAATGGGGATGACCTAAAAAATAGTTTAGATACCTTGGAATTCATTTTATAGTTAACCCATGTTTAAAAGACATGTGGGATTGGGTTAAAAGTAAAATTGATAAATAACTATACCAATGGAGCAAGCAATATCTTTCTCTAGCTAGTAGATTTCAAGTGCGTCGGAAAATTATATCCTCATATAGCATTTACTACTCTTAAGTATGGATTTTTAGTAGTTACTAGGTGAATGGAATTCAAAAAGATCTTAGGCAAACTCTTTGATCAGATGGGAAATGAAATAAGAAAAGGTATGTAGTGAAATGGGAGTGGGTTTGTCTAAATAAAATGGAAGGTGGGTTAGGGAAAGACCTTAAGAAGCAAGGTATGGCCCTAGCAAGGAAATGGGTCATTAATGATTTAAAAGGTAATGAACCTTGGAAGGTTCTATTTATTAACAATATTAACTCAGCTGCCCCAAAACAAGCTGAAAATTGGAAATAAATTCCAAAAAATGACATTCTCTTTACAAAATTCCCAGTGATGACTAATGGATCAAATGTGTTCAAAACCATATGGAAATCTTGGGAGATTATTAGGGAGAAAATAAAAATCAATGAATTCATAGATTATTACAAGGGTTTTTTGCTAAAAAAATGACACTTGAAAGGTATTAGGTGTTTTAAAGATATATTATAATTTGATAAGATTAAAGCATGGATTGACCTGGGCAAAGAGTTCAACCTTCCTCCATCATAGTGGAGGACATACTCTGTCCTTAGGGAGGCATGTAGAAACATGCATATCCTTGAAAAGATAAATTGAGTTGGTGTCTCTAAAATCTTAAAGTTAAAAACCTAAAATAATTAACAAGACCCTAACCTCTACTCAAGAAATTTCTATTTTTAATTTATTCTAGAACATTGATATCTTTGGAAAGCAGTGGGAAAAATATTCAAGTTCATGTGGTCTAGTATTCTTGAACCAAAAATTGTGTGTTTTAAGTGGTTGTTTTTGTTGCAAAAAGTTCCTAAAAAAACTACCCAATTCAGGGTTAAACACATGCTTTGTGTGTAAATAACTTGAAAGCATTAGGATTTTTTATTGAATGATTGGTTACACAAGAACTTTGGAATTTGTTCTTGGATGATTTTATGGGTTGGGTAGATTATGATATGGTCAATTGTCATGAAATTCTATTTGGATTTGTAGAAAATTTAAGTAATACAAATAACTTATTTTGGCTTAGGATAATTTGAAAGGTTAGAAACGAGGATATTTTTTTGGGTACTAGGAGATTACCTACCGAGTTTTTTAGAAGACTCACTTAAATCATAATATTGTTGTGTAGGTGGCATAAATGGAAAATATAGCAAAAGATAAATTTGTGAAGTAGATAAAGGAAGGACATATGGAAATCAACATAACAAAAGTAAGTTTTGGGAGTTGTTAGTCATTTAATGGTGAATACATCATCCCTTTCATGGAAAACTATATTGAATTTTAAAGGAAATACAACTTAAATGCACAAAAAGGTAGAAGTAGATAGAGAGTTATGACAGGTCAAAGTTGAACAAGATTTAATGTTGCCTTTAGAGTACAGTTTCTTTAATAATATAGGTAAGTATAAATGTTAGTATCGTTGGTTAAAAAATAACAAGTTCTATATTTTTAAGAAGCTTTGTAAAGCTTTAGATATCCATGTGAAACTCTTGTTAAAAAATGGTAATGTGTATTTGTAAAATAAATGTAAAAATTCATGTAACGATATGTAAAAAATCATGTAAAATATAGTAAGATCAGGCTGACCCTAAGTGGTCTATGTGATAGTAAAGTGTAGCTGATGAATAATTTTGTATTGTTTTTTTATAAAAAATAATTAATACAAAAAAAACTCAATGTACAAAGGAAGTCTTAAGCTACCTTAAGGGTGAGCATGCTATCCAAAATTCAAATAAACTTAAAAAATAAAAGAATGGAAGATAAATACCTTAATTTCAACCACAAACAATTCTTGATTTATTTATAATTTATCACAATTTGGTGAATTAGAATACACACACAATCCAAGCACCTTTGATGATTCCAATCCAATACCAATCCCAAGCTCCCATAATCCAAGATAAGTAAAATCGACAAATTTCTTATTTTCAAAGCAGAGGGTCTTGGAGAGCTATTTTCATTTCAAAAGAAAGAATCTAATAAAAAACCTAAGTTCTTTTCCTTTATTCTCTTTTTTATTTTTTCTATTTTCTAATTTCTTTTATTGCCAGTTTTTGTTCAGTTTTCTTATAATTCATTTTATGATAAATTAAAAATGTTTAATTCACTTCCTTGCTTGCCATTTTACAATGAAGCTAATTAATTTCATTCAAAGCAATATTTCCCAAAATCATTTTACTAGATAAAATACAAAAAATAATTCTTGAAAACATAATTATGAACAAAAAGGAAATTAATCCATTAAATTAAAATCACACAGTTACATGTAACCCATTGACGAGCCTAGGAAATGACTAGTTTTCCTCCTTTTGGTTTATTTCTTTTAACAGTTCAAGCTACTTATCTCAGAAACAATCATGAACCTTATATATCATATGTTTTTTATGCGTCCTAAACCAGACTTTACCATGTGGAAATATAATTATGATATGATGATGTTTTCGTGGATAAATGACGTGTGAATGTTTATGAAATTCAATATGATTCTATGTTAATTCATGGTTGATTAATTATTTGTCTGACCAACAGATTAGTATGGACCGGCTGCACTTGATCAATGAGGATACGAAGCATAATGAAGCCACTAAACGTCAATCCCAATAGAGATCAATCAATAAACACTAAACTAGGAATCAATTAAAACTTAACATATTAAACTATGAAAGCTTTAGAAACACCTATTCTAATCCATTGAAACTTATCCTATTGGACGAGTGGTGTCGTGTTGATGTGGAACGATGACCCTTTCCCAATCCCTTGGATAATGAACTTGATTTAATTAGTTTTTTTGAAGAAAATTGATGAAATCATTGATAGATGCATGATGAAACATGATTTCAATGCTAAACTAACATGATGCAAGCTATTTTAATATGATATATGCTAAGATGATCACGATGTGTGAGTGCAAAGCTAATCTAAATGGATTTTAAACTAAAAATATTCAAACCCTAATTAACCAATAAGCTAAATGTATGCATCTATGTTTTCATGGAAGCCATTAATGAAATCTAAGCTAATATGAAAGTGAATTAAGCTAAAATGATGTAAAATGTGAGTGCAAATGCAAGTGATTTTAGCAAAATTATTTTTATGTTAAAAGATGGATCCATTTGTCTCTAAATAGTGATCTATTTATAGGAGAGCATATGAGAAATGAAGGGTTAAGATTAAAAAGGTTAATCAATGGTCAAGAATGGAGGAGAGATGAAACATGGATCATGGATTCTCATCAATGATTACATGGATCAAGGAAAGAATCAAGGATTCATATTCTTCCAAACAAACACACATTCAAAACTTGCACAAGAAGTCTTGTAATTTAACTTTCACATGAAGTCTTGTAAGTTCGTTATAAGAAAGAATATTCCTTTTTTTCAAATTCAAGTGAAGATAGAGAATATTCTTTGGAATATTCTCATGGGTGAGGGAAATTATATATTTAACAAATTAAAACAAATTTTTAATGTGCAAAAAGGGAAGGAATATTCCATGGGAATATTCCTTTTGAAAGTATGTGCAAAGGAGGAATATTCCCTTGGAATATTCCTTTGCAAGTGGGGGGAGTGGAATTAGATTAATTATTAATTGATAATTAAACAAAGGTTTAACTATGCAATTAAGGGGAATTAGATGATATTCATTAAAATAAAGTGATTTAATGAAAAGGGAGAAAGTGAAATGATATTTAGTTAAATAACTTAGAGTTATTTAATTAAATAAGAAGACTTAGGGACTTAAATTAAATAATTAGATTTATTCAATTGAATAGGGCGAAATGTTAGCATGAAAGAGGGTGAATTAACCTGATTAAATTAATTAGGTTAATAGATGTAAATGATATAATTAATTAAATAGCCAGGATAATTTAATCAATTAAGCAAAAGGAGGATGGGTTTCAAGATGAAATGATGTAAGTATACCTAATTCGAGTGTATGATATCATTGATGACATTTTTAAGTGTCTATATTTCGCCCCTCTTTGAAGCGAGGTACCTGTTATGTTGGTTCAAAGATCGATGCCCTTCGGATTTAAACTATTTCTTTAAATCAAAAAAAAATAAAAAAATCTGATTTTTAGATGCCCCATTGTTGCCCCAGTAGAAGGAATAAGCTGGTTCCCTACCCCCTTGAGAAATCATGCAATTTTTTTGGATTTTGGGTTGATTTCTCGACAAAGGTTAAGTGTCGCCTCAGGGGTCCAAAAAGGCTCCAGGATGTAAAAACATAAGAAGTGGTGTAAAATAACCTTTAGTTTGGCAAGATTGGTAAAGTTGGTGAAAATCCCTAGTTGCACAGTTAAATTAGGGCAAAAACCCCTAATTTTGAGGCATAAATAGGTGATGGAGGGTCACTTTCAATTCATTTGTGCATTCACACCTTATAGAATTCTTTCATTTTGAGCTCTGACCTCTTCATGAAATGGTGCAATGAGTGCTCCCATGACACATTTCTAACCAGGTTCGAGAGTACCAGAGGCCTCCAGGCACAGGACCACCGATATGCAATTTAAAATTTTCCTTGCATTTTGACTTTTTAAGTGCATTTATTATAGTTTAAAATTTAAGTTAGAGTGGTGTCACCATATTGTGATGCTTTTTTGAGAATAAAAAATGCTATTTCCATTTTTAGCGACACTACTGTGATGAGCGACACACTTCACGATTTCGAATTAGGGTTTCTAGATATCAAATCATGACACATGTGTAAATAGAGACACACCTACCCAGTTTTAAATTTAGATTTATGGTTTCAAAATTTCAAATTCTGACATGGTTGTGATGAGCGATGCTAGTCACAATTTAGAATTTGAGTATATGTAGTATCTTTGTTTGGAATTTGGACTATAGTGACACTTTCGTAAATGGTGACACTTTTGTCATTTTCGGGGATAAAAATTCCAAACTTAGTCAAATTTTGTGAATTTTGATGTTGTTTGCTTCATGGGTGCAAGAGGTTATCCAACATTTGATGTCCCATGAGCACCGACCGAAAATTTTGTCCAGACTTGATGATTTATTTGAGCTTTGACAAGAGCACCTTGGGGAGATCAAATTGTGGTACGTCGCCTACATGCCCATTGTGTGAACCCATTTAGTGATGATGGAAGTGCTATGCAAGCAATAGCATAACAAGACCTCATCATTCCACTTACCCACCAGTGAGGTGAGAGTGATGTTGGAGGATGTACGGTGGATTTTGTGATTTCCCATACATGGAAATTGAGTGATTTACGATAGGGATGCAAGATATGATGCCTCCCACGAGGTTCTTGACTAGGAGGCTATGATCCTGGTCAAATCCCAAATTGAACTTGAGATGTATAAAGGTCAAGCGTTGAATTTCAAATTGATCATTACAATAGTGATTTTAGGGTTCGTTTTCCCATATCGACAAAACAGGGGATTCAATCCAGGATGGGAGCTGGCATGGCATAGGATGATTTTACGAAGGACTTAGTATGCATGGGGTCTAGTGATGTTGGCCTCCCTTTAACATGATATGCATGAATTTGTGTATTACGATGTTAGAGCTATTGGTACAGGAGTCATTCTTCTTCACATATGGGCTTGGGAGCACATTATCGTGCTTCGACCTATTGTCCATATAGCAGATATGGAGCCAAATGATCTGGTCATTTTGAGGTATAGATGTGCCATCACTCTTTAGCACACAAGGCAACTCGGTATTATGTACTGAAGGAGAGTTATTGATGGGATGATAGTGTTCAGATGGTAGCCATGTATTTAGATGCTAACATGGTATGATGATGTACAATAATTATTCTTTGCTCGATAGACTCGGTACATGCAAGTTTGAGAGCACACCATGAGTGAGGTACTTTTTTGATAGAGTTTCCAAATAGTTTAGAGAGAGGCAAGATAGACTTGATGATGCCTATACAACTATTTTCAGCAAATCAATATGAGAGATGACATGGGGACACACGATCCTAGCCCATGAGGTTGTTGAGGGCTTTAGATAGTTGGTTGCGAGGCCATGGGCCTATGATCAGGGGAAGGAAGATGCACAAATGATTCTTGCATATGATGCATGGTTCACACCCCCTCCTAAATTGATAGATCCAATAGGTATACCTCCATGAGGGAGGCTGAGAGAGAAGGGAGTAGGCATAGGATGAGGCTAGCCACATGATCGGTAGGGTAGAGGATGAGGCAAAGTATAGGATGGCCAAGATGGCCAACATCACGATGGATAGGTCCAGGGTGCACCTCCATAACCACCATAGTAGCCACCCATACAACAACAACCAATACATCAACCATTTTCAGGGCCTGATCCCCATGATGCATATATTCAACAACTATAACAACAACTACAAGTGGTTATAGCCGAGCGAGATTAGGCTCGGTAGCAGGTACTGACACTCATGGTAGAGAGGTATTAGGAGCATTAACTCAGACAAACCTTACATATGTAGTTGGCATAGGAGGTTGGGCGATGACAACAACTAGAGACTATGACAATTCCATCACAGGGACAAACAATTTTTTCTTGATTATACAGAGAGGAAATGACCGAGGCTACATATTTTGTATGCATTATCATTGGGATGCCCCTGAAGTGATGAGACAAATTGATTTTTCATAGAGGAGTGGAGCACATCCTTGAGCCGAGGATCAACCATTAGAGAGACAACTTGGGGAGTCAAACAACCATCAGGGCTAGCTGGCGGACAAACACTTTTTTGAGTATTTGCTCGAATGTTTATACATATATACATTTATGGGCTCATTTTTGATAGCCTAGTGGATATTGTAATTTTAATAGATATACACAGTGATTTAGATATTATACCTTGACCACCATTTTTTGATATATAAATAAGATGATACAGATTCATGATGTGATTTGTTCTTTATTTCATGCTCATGAATGTATGGATGCATATGATTTTTTTTATGTGATATGCTTATGTATGGATGCATTTATTTTTCAGTATCTTTTCATGACATGTTATGATATGTCGATATTATTCTTATGCAAATGATATGAATGCATTTCTTTTTGTGTATTTTTCTATGTAGTTTTATGAGAAGATGATGTATGCATATGAGGGTATGAATAATGCATATGTTCATGCTTATGATATGATAATGCGATGTATGTTTATGATATGTATGCAACGATTTAAGATGCTTAAAATAAAAAATCTATATTATTCAACGCAACTTAAATGATAATAATGTTGTGGTGAAATGTGTTTTTCTATATTTATGATATGTTGTGATGATGCAAGAAGTATTCATACTGATGCTTTGTGGATGTAGGATGGATGCATTGGTGATGTTTTTATTGAATGTCATGATACCAAGTTACGATGGAAAGAAGATAGAAGAAAGATGAATGGTTTGTCTATTGATTTTGATGATAAAGTCCAACAATTCCTTAACCCATCAAGAATTTATTAGAGATGGTGACAAGAGATGCAAGATAATGATGATGATTTACTCATATCTTGGGATTGGGATTTTCGTCATTCCTTATTGTTTGATATAACACATAGACACGTTGCATCAAGGTATCAATAACCAAGATGGCATTGTATCTAGTGTAATGGACTTTGACTCTACAAAAAAATAGGGTAGTTCTTGTTCACACCTTGACATTAAAAAAACTCATTGCAATGTAGTTTAGTAGTTTATAATATATTAGAATAAAGCATACACAATAGTCAACAAGGTACGCCAAACAACCTCCCTACACATAACCAAGCAACTATGCGTCAAATTATTTTACAAGAATACCCACAAGCACAAAAAAAGAAAGATAATGATCAATGCCCCATTCCTTTCTCTCTAAATCGTTTTGATATACATCATCGAGAGGTCCTCAAAATGGGTCGAATAAGATAAATCATAAGAAAAGATCAAAGACAAATAGTCAATGTTATCTATATATCTTGTCAAGTTTAACTATAGCTAAGGTGATTTCTAATGTTGATGTCCATCACAAGAAGGATACATCCTAGGACATGTTGATCAGATGTTTTGAGTAGGATGACATGTGTGATAAGTCAGTGATATAAACTTTTTTGACTCGCTTACCTATGATCTAGACTTTAGATTTTGACACTTAGGTTCTCACTTTATGACTTGTGATACTTGATTTCTACTTGTTTTGACAAAGGTTGAAGCTGATGATTGATTTATCATGGGTTAAGGTTTATTGCAGGTGAAAGAAAAATGGAATGAATTCTTTTGGTGTTTTCTAGAATATTTCAATGTTTTTGGTATTTTGAAAAATGTTTTGAGGTTGTTTTTTATCTTTTTGGGAGTTTATGTGAATATTTTTGGTTTTTGGTATTTGAGGCTGTTTAGGGTTTTTTCTAAGGTTTTCCAATGTTTTTGTGTTTTCAATTTTCTAATGTTTTGGATTTTCCAAGATTTGAATGTTTAGGGGTTTTTTGAATTTTATGAATGTTTTGAGGTTTTCTAATATATTTTAATGTTTAGGGTTTTTTGAAATTTTATTAATGTTTAGGGGTTTTTGAGAGATATTTGAATGTTTAGGGTTTTTCAAAATTTAATGAATGTTTAGAGTTTTCAAGTTTTTTGAACAAGAACCTAACCTAAAAGACTATCAAAGGGGCCTCGGGGGTTGATCAAAGATTACCCTTGCCTATGTCATACATATAGAGACCACATAGTTTGACTGACTTGAATTATTAACGATTAGAGATTAACAATTTAGGGAATGCTGGTTTATAATGACAGACTCCTAAAGACTGACCTAGGGTGTCTTGGAGGCACATTAATGATGGTCTTGCCTACATTCAAGCTTAGAGACCCATAGTTCAATAAGGTACTATTTTTTATTTTTGATATTTGAACTTTTTAGGGATTTTGATGTGTTTTGGATGTTTTAGATTTAGATTTTATAATTTTTGAATGTTTTTTGATTTTTTGATTTTGCAAGTGTTTTTGGATTTTGATGAAGTTTTATGAATGTTTTTGGGATTTTTTGTTTACGATTTCCAATACCTTAAGATATAAAAGAACGCGAGGTGACCATAATGAATTACCCTCATTGTGATGCAATAGACTACCTCAATATAGGTAGGACAAACTGAACTTAAGAATATGCCAAGTTGTACTAAAGGGGATAAAAATACTTCACAATATCAAGCTATGATACAACCGTAGATGGGTGATGGAATAAATAGGATGAATGATGCGATAGATGAATGCATTGCAAATAATGATAGGATAAAGATCCATACAATATATGGAGGTTCTTTATTTACGGAAGGTGCTTGTTTGCCATGTTTTCACCAAGGTACTTTCCCAAAGTGCCACCAAAGTGGTTTTCACTAGAGGATAATTTTTTTCTTTATTATTTTCAATCCTTTTTCTTATTTCTTTGTATTTTTAGATTTACACCCTTGAAGACCAGGCATAAAACCTTTTAAGATGCATAATATTAGTTGGTTTCTACAAGGGTTCACCTTCAAGAATTAAAAATTGATATGCTCTTGATCCATAGCTTGTTGTGATGACAAAGAGATCCAACTAGTTAGGCTCAAACTTTCCTTTATTGTCCTGATCTGAAAGATTTTTCTGATTCTACTTTAGGACAAGATCCCCTACCTAGAAAGACAAACTCTTGTTCTTCTTGTTATAAATTTGTTTCAATCGGTTTTGATATACTTGTAATTGATTAAGGGTGTCAAGATGATGCTCATCCAATAATTCTAGCTTATTTAGATGAGATACTTTGTACTCTTCATCACTTATTAGGTTCTATAGTGATACCCATAGTGATGGAAGCTCAACCTCAATAGGCAAGATGGATTTTTATTTCTAGACCAAGGAGATTAGGGTTGCACCTGTAGGTGTGAAGATACTATTCAATAGGCCCAAAGTGTAGGATTTAACTGCATATTCCAATCACAACTAGCTTCATTGACCATTTTCTTGAGGATTTTTATAATGCTCTTGTTTGTAGCCTCATCTTGACCATTACCCTAGGGGTAATACAGTGTAGAGAATCGGTGTTGGATGTTGAATATTTGGCATAGCTCTTTCACATCCTAGTTCTTGAAGAGTGTTTTATTGTTTGAAATAAGGGTTTATGAAACACCATAATGAAAAATAAGATAATTCAGGATAAACTCAAAAATTTGCTTCCTCGTTATGTAGGTCATCATAATGGATTCAATCTAGTTGGTAAAGTACTAAGTGGATATTATAATAAACTTGTGACGATTATATGAGGTGGGAGTGATTTTTCCTATGAGGTCAAGCCCCCACTGCGAGAAAGGCCAAGGTGTGAGCATTGGTTGCAATTCTTGAGCTGGAGCATGAATCGAATCTCCATGTTGTTGACATTGGAAAAACTTCTGCACATACTGATGGGCTTCTCTTTCCATGGTTGGCTAGTAGTACCCCATACTCAACAATTTCTTAGCTAAATTCATACCATGAGAATGGGAATCGCATATGCGATCATGTAATTATGTTAAATCATTCAAGGCTTCCTCTTGGTTAAGATATCGTTGTAATGTCCCTTTGATGTTTCAACAGTATAAGGTATCACCTAGGATCATGAATCAGGATGCCTTCTTTACAAATCTCTTCTTAAGGTTGAAGGTGATATCAGATGGAAGGATTCCTCTACTAAGGTAGATGAATATGTCATGATACCATGGGGATCTAGGAACAACAATGACACACACAAATTTAGATTCAAGGATTTCAAAATAAGGTCTGAGAATTTTTTCTACCAAGAATTCACATTGAAGGAAGTTGTATGACATGTCTAACAATGATCTAATTGTTGCCATAGTGTCTACTACTCGGTTGTTCATATGAGAAATCTACTCAAAATTCATATCAATGAAAAGGTTCTTGAGACTCTCTATGATATTCTTATAAAGAGTAAGCTTGTCATCCTTAGTTTGGTAGTCATCATTGACTCGGTTGATAACTATTTGTGAGTCTCCATAGACTTTCATCTCTTGTATTTGCC
Organism: Sequoiadendron giganteum; assembly: GCA_007115665.2. NCBI lineage: Eukaryota > Viridiplantae > Streptophyta > Pinopsida > Cupressales > Cupressaceae > Sequoiadendron > Sequoiadendron giganteum. Next base: position 99,907,076 of record CM021106.1, read on the forward strand.
ATTGAATTTCTATCCTTAGGCCTATGATTAGGGCTATATAATTAACAATCTTGTTAGTAAATGAGAATGATAGACTATATGACTTTGGGATGTAATCACCTTGAGGGGTGATAAAATGAATACCCTCCCTTGATCCATGTTGTGTAAACAATCCATCAAAATATATTTTCCATTGATCGGTTAGATTGAAAAGGAACACTGATTCATCAAGGAATTCAGATATCAATGGATTCTCTGCACAAATAGGTGCTTTTGCTAGTTAATTTGTGATCACTTGTCCTTTTATTTCCTTGTGCTCCACATACTCTATGCAAAATTTAGTCAAGATCATCACCCATTTAGACATTCACCTAGAGAGAGTTGCTTTGGATAACAAGTATTTTAGTGGGTCAAGTTTTGCAATAAGATTGAATTGATGTGATAAAATGCAGTGTTTAAAATTTTGTGAAGAAAAAATCATTTCTAAGCATGATTTATCAATGGATGAATATTTTATTTCATATATCACCAAGATCCTACTGATATAATAGATAGTCGTTTCCTTTCCATTTTTATCATGTTGTGCTACAAGAGCACCCAATACTGCCGATGTTGCTGAGATATAAAGGATCATTGGTTTGTTCGGTATTGGCAACATGAGAACTATAGGTGTCAATAGGTAGTCAATGATTTGTTTGAAAGCTTATTCGTACTTCTCATCCCACTTGTAAGTTATTCCTTTATGGAGAAGATGCGAGAAAGGGTGGATTTTATCTGATAACTATGCTATGAACCTTCTGGTGGACTACAATCTTCCTTGTAACCTTCTCATTTGCTTCAATGTTTGTGGTAGTTCCATGTCAAGGATGGATTTTATCTTTACTCGATCAATATATATCCCTTTGTGATATGATGTAGCCAAGAAGCTTCCCTGATGTAACCCCAAAGACACACTTTTTTAGATTCAGTCACACCTTATACTCTTTAAGTCTATCGAAGATGGGTCCTAAGACTTCTATGTGCTCACTCCTTTTCTTTAATTTTTCCAAAATATCATCCAAATAATCTTCGACTATTTTGTGGATCATTTCATGAAAGATGAGGGTCATTTCTTTTTGATAGGTGGCTCCTACATTCTTTAGCCCAAATGGCATCACGTTCCAATAGTATGTTCTCCATGGATAAGTGAATGCAATTTTATGTTGATCCTCCTTGAAGATCATGATCTGATTATAACTTTAAAAACCATCCATGAGTGATAACATTTCATGCCCTGTTGTTGAGTCCATGATGAGGTCGATGTTAGGAAGAGGGAAATCATCCTTTGGGCATGCCTTGTTTAAGTCTCTAAAATTCATGAATATTTTGATACCCCTAGTGGGTTTGGATACTAGTACCAAGTTGGAAACCTACTCAGGATAACCTATTGGTTGGATGAATCCACCATCAAGAAGCTTTTGTAACTCAAGTTTCACCAAAAGTGCTATATGAGGGTGCATTTTCCTTAATTTCTACTTCACTGGTTTAGCTTCAGGATAGATTGCTAAATTATGCACAACTACTTCTAGATTGAGCCCTAACATATATGTGTATGACCATGCAAATTTAGCTCTTCGCTCTTTTAGGAATGTTGTTAGGTTCTTCTGTTCTTCATCCAACAAGGATTCAACATAGAAAGTGATCTTTGGTGCCTCTTATGTTCCCACATTGACTGGGGTTGCCTTTTTTATGAGCACTGTTGACTTCTTTGGATGCATCACACTAAGGGGGAGATTGAATCCCTCATCCTTGGGTGCCTTAGGGAGGTTTTCACACTCATATGCATCCTTTCTTTTTACTATTTTAGGACCAAAAAGTGCCATAATGTGGTTTTCACTCAAAGATCTATATGTTAGTTGCATTTCATCAATTTTACATCTGAAGGATTCAATTGTCTCCCCATAGTATGCCCCTGTGTATAGCTCTATGTCAAATCAAACTTTGTGATCTGCCCATGTTAAATTATCACGGAGTCCCATGAATTCTGAGATCACTTCATTTTTTTCAAATAAATCTAGAATTGGTGGCCCTCATTGGTTCAAGTCAATGAATTGTGGGTATACTAGGCTTATTTTAGTCGGTTGATTGCTCAGAGTGAAGGATGTTGTGGATATCATGAAAAGGGAGTTATTCTCAAATAGGTCAACAACATCGAGGGGGAAGTCGTCTAGGGTTGTATCACAAGATGTAGGTAACCAAGAGGAAGTCTCATCCTGTTTAGTGGAAGTAGCTTTGCCAATAAGGGTGAACTTACTAGTAGTGCAACCTAGGCCAAGATTCTTTAGATGTTTCTCAGGAATGATGGGTTCTAGAAAATTGTTTTCATTTTTTCCTAGTTTATCTTTCTTGTTGTAGCCCCATCCCTTCATTAGCTGCAAGTCTTTGTTGTCAGCTTCCATGTAAAGAACAGGGATGAGTCGTTCATCTTGATATAGCATCTTAGAGACATATTTCTCATTGAAATGTTCTTCATTCAAATCCACCCACTTGGTGAAGGTAGTAGCTACCATATTGATTTTTTCGACCTCTTTGTTGCTAGATGTGGGTTTTCCATGGGATTTAGGAGAAAGAGGTAGCGCCTCCAACACAAAAGTGTCCTTATTAGATAATAGTTTCCACAACCATCATCATAGATTAATACTTTGATTTTTGGAATATTTTGCACAATAGGTGTTTTTGTTTTTGAGGTAGATGCAAGGGATGATGGGTCAAAAAATGAGGAGGATGGTGTAGGCCCTTCATCATTTTTGGGGATATAGGGTATTTTGTAAAACTTGGCCTCAAGGTTCTTGAAATATTAAAAAGGCCTAGGATCTCCATGGATGGTAATTTCTCATCCCTCAAAGGGAAACTTTACACATTGATGGTAGGTCAAGGCTACAACTTTTAGGGCATGGATCCATGGTCGACCAAGCAAGATGTTGTATGGGAGATTAAGGTCTAACACTTGGCATGTTTTTTTACAATTATGGGTCCCACTTGTATGGGTAGTGCAATGGTACCTTATGATACCTGCTCTTGATCATCATATGCTTTGATAGTGGTACTCTTTACTTTCTCAACAAAATCTTATGAATAGCCCAAGTTTTTGATCAATTGAAGGGTGAAAATGTTCAAACTAGTGCCTCCATCTACTAAGAATATTTTTGCCTTGTTCTTATGAATGATGAAATCAAGGTGTAAAGCGCAATTATGAGATGGTTGTGATGGCAGTTCTTGTTCTGAGAAGGTGAGAAAATTATAAGTGATATGCCCTACCATAGCTTGAAACTGCTATGTATCAATATCTTTAGGGACAAATGATGAAGAAATTTTTTTTTCTAAGATTTCCCTATGGATGGGAGATATCCTCAATAGCTCTAAGATAGAAATTTGTGTGGGGGTCTTCTTAAGTTGATCTAGGAGATTATACTTCCTAGGATTTGATGTTGGAAAATTAGGTTGTTCCCTATGATAGGCTGTCATTAGGTCCCATTACTTTAGAATATAAAATGCCAATAAGTCAACTGGGCAGTGTCCAAGGTAGTTTGCAAAAGAAGATAATTTAGATAACTCATTTTAGATTTTATATTTTTCTTTAAACTACTAAAATCAATTTTAGTCTAAGGCCATTTAACTTCTTAACTAGAAAAAAAATTATTCTAAGAAAATTGGAAATCATAATCTAGAAAGCACAAGATAACTAGTTTAGAAAGCGTCACAACTAAACTAGAAAGCATAGGAATAAGTAAATTGAATAATTGATAAACTAAAGAAGTGGAAAAAGAAGTAAACAAACCATAGAAAATTCTCTTAAACAGTAAAATATTCTAACAGCTGCAATGAATAACTCATAATAATTGAAAACAAAGAGTGCTCCAGAACTTCAGACTCAACAATTGATAGACTTTAGCGATTTCCTACTGAATAGTTATCTATGTAACAAATAAAACAACATAAAATAAGTACTTATCTATTTAAGCTATCTTCCCTCAAGTGGCCAACTTGTAGGTTAACACTTTGTTCTCAAATCACATAAACTACAGGTTTTGAAGTCCTCCCATTAAAAACAATTATCATCCATAGTTCAAAAATTTAACAATTGACAAAAGATAAATCTTTTATTCATCAGTATTCAGAGATCATGTAAACATCATAAAATTACTATTAAATGTCTCGTTCAAATTCAGGAAATTAAATTTTTATAGAAAAACTTGTAACTAAATCCTAGATTCCAGATGGCATGGATAGCCATTGAAAAAGTCTGTAACAAATTTTAACTAACTTCCTTGTCTTTAAAACTCATAAACATAAAGAAGGCTCGAGATGAGCCATGAAGATTTTGATTTAAAGATCATAACATAAATTAAATAAACAACAACTATATCTTCAGTTCATCAGCCTGATGTTCAGGAGCAGGTTCGCAACATCCATATTCAATCGTTATTAAGGCATATGCTAGTTCAAAAATTTTGTATCTGCTATAAGATGATCGATTATTACCCTACAAAAACACTCAAAATAACCCATTAAACCCGTATTGGTAAATTTCCTCAATTGATCATAAGAAATAAAGTTTGCATAATTTTCCTTAAAGATAAACAATTATTCCTCCTAAAGTTAAATAAATTGGCACAAACTTAGGATTGAGCTTGTATAAATAGGATTTTCTGGTTTCATTATGATGAGGTTATTTTTAACTCATCATTTCCTTCCCTTCCTAGTTCTTGGTAGGTCCTCCTGCTCCATAATTGTAACCCTGAATTTTATTCCATTCTTCATATCTGGCATTAAGGTCATATTCCTCTCTTGCTGTTGAATCGAAAGCTACAGGGTCATGGATGAACCCTCTGTGAAAGATAACACCTTCTCTCTGTTCATTAAAAAATCTATCATTTTGATCTATTGAAATATGGAAAGCAGGAGGTGGATTAAGAAACAAGGGAGGCCTATATCTCATCCCAATCCAGTTTGTCTTAAGGTTTCTTAGGATTTTTACTAAAGCATCAGCCCTTCTAAAAGACCATATGATATTAAGAGGGGAAATGACCTCTCTTTTTCTTGAGATAAGCAGGTAATGGAGTAAATCTCTCTTCACAAGTGTGCCATGTTCCAATCAATTTTTTCCCATGTTCCATGAAATTATTGTAACAGAGTCTGAGACTATTGTCATACCTTTCTTTCATTTTATATTTTACCAGGAGAGATGAAAAGGTGTCTTTGAAACCTTTAGGCCTAGAATTTGGTAATCTTATTTGAAGACCTATATGGTCTTTTCTTGTTTTGTATATTATTTTGTGCATTCTTGCCAATGAACCTGGTTTCTCATAGTAGACAACAGGGCTCTCAATTCTAAATTCACCAACAAACAAATTGATAAAGAAATTTGTATGATTCTCTAATAAAAGATCATGCAAAAAGAATTCACAAATCAAATCTTTATCCTCAAGGGTTGATTCCACAAATATTTTAATAAATTCTTTGTCATTAGGCTCATAAGGCTAATCATTGTAGATTCCAAACAGTTTCCATCTTATCCACTATTCATTTAGAAACATTGAGTACAATTTGGATGGCCTTTTATAGGATAATAGACAATCAACTAGCTAACATGTATCTTGTTTTCCTTTAAATGCCCTATGAAATGATTCTCTCAGGAGTACCAGTTCCTTTTTGTACCTGTAGTTCTCATTTTGAACATTTCTTAAGAAATAATTTTTTTCCATCCTTTCATGAGTAATGGAGGAATGCGAACCTGGAACCATTCAGTTATAACTGGCTTAGTTTGAATTTATTTTGATTCCTTCCTTGGTTTCATAGTGCTTTTCTCTAAGTCATGTTCCAACTCTACAAATTTGCTAATGGAAGCATTTAATTATTTTGTTCATGTCTTCCTGTCTTCTTCAAAAGCCGAGAACATAAGCATAAATTTTTTCTTTACGATTTCAATTTCTTTATTCTTTTCAACAATGTGAATATTATAAGTTCTATGTCCTTGACTTAATTCCTAAATTTGTTCTTCTATCTTATAAATCAATGTATCCTTTTCTTGTAGTTGTAGTTTCAAACCCTGCATTTCTTGATCTATTTTATTTATTACAACAACATTCATTGTTAACTCCTCTTTTTTCAATTCAATCTGTTCATTATTTTTGTACAATTGTTTATTTAAATCATCAATTTATATTTTGAATATCTCTATCTCTTCAGTAGTATCCCTTATTTCAACTGTCTCTACAATTCTATCAACAATGGGGGAAAAATGACTTGGAATATTATCATCCTGTTATCACCGAATCTAGCGGCGCTCGATTCACGGATAACCCCCCTACGAAACCAATCCGTTTTGTAGGCCCGTGTGTTTCAAGCACGTGAAACGAGACAATCTTATTTTATGAGGTCTCTGATCTTACCTAGTCCAGGTAGGTGACGATAGGCTCGGATTTTGAGTTTAAAATTTTTGACTCCTTTTGAGCTAGGAGTTAGTCATTTTTTACTTTTTTGTGCTCAAGCGGTGTTTTTCACCGATGATGGACCTGGTCTAAGTTTAAGTTTTTGGTGCTTGGGTGGTGAAAATCACCACCGTTGCACCTAACCTTTTTTAACACTTTGGTGTTTGAGTGGTTCACCCCTAACACCAATTCCAACTTTACAGATCCTATGGTGCAATGGCTAGAAAATGAGCACCTCGCTTTGAAGAAGCAAGTTGCCAACAACAATACCAATTACAAGGACATCCCGAGAAGGACTTTCCCTAATTACACCAGAAACAAGACTTAGAACCATCTTTCGACACCACAAGGTAGGCTCTCTCTTGAAGCTCCACCTACCAATGTTGCTGCAAGATATTAAGAAACTGAACTAGAGGATTATGCTCAGCCGGATTATCCTGAAGAACAAAATGCCAATATTTTCCAAGAGGAAGAGACATAATTGGCTGGTGACTCAAAGATCAACTACTTGTAGATAATAGATGAATAGGAACCAAAGGACTTGGTGATAGACACTTATGCTATCTTTATGTGGCATCAACAAAACCAACTTGACAAAGTTCAAGCTACTTCCCCACCTGAAAAGGAAAAGCCGCCCGTCACGATTGCCAAAAGAGGATCTCCCCTCCCTTGGCAACCTAAAAAAGTAGCAAAGCCACAAGCTAGTACACCACGTTACTCAAATCCAACTCCCGTTGTCCCCAAAGCTAATCACCCGGGTCCAAAGACTAATGTGCCTTTCATTAAACCAATCAGTGAAGTCACTACATCCAGTTTACATAATTATTTCCAAGATTTTGACATTATCGACCATGCAAAAAGGACCAAGGTTCAAATGTCTGAGGCAGAATACCTCAAAGCTAATCCTAACCAATTTGACAGGCTTGTCCAATTCGTTAGGGATCAAGGAATTACTCCAACTCAGGATTCACCCCCTAAGATCCCAGTTGCTCCTAAACCAAAGGCACTTCAGAATAATTTGGTATCTAATCCCCCAACTACTTCTGGACGCATTGATCCATTTTTTATCTCCTTGCTATTAAATGGTTTCAAACCGAGTAATTGTGTCATAGACTCTGGTGCATCTGACAACGTGATGCCCGCCAAAGTAGCCACTATCGTGGGTCTAAAAGTGACCAAGAATTTTAGCCGTTTATTTTCTATGGAAAATAAACAAGTGCCCTTGATCGATCAGATCAAAGACATGCAATATGCATTTTCCACATATCCCGATAAAAAGATCAAAATGACAGTCCTAGTGGTTGATGTACCCGCGTTATACGAAATTCTCCTCAGGTAGAATTTTTGCAAGGATGTTGGGGGAGAATTTAGTATGGATATGTCCGAAGCTAGAATACCTATAAAGGGCGTAATGCAAAAGCTTATTCCAGAGAAAGAAGCAAAATTCTCCATAACCCAATCAGATGACGCAAGAGCCCATATCCTATTTGAATCTTTAGGAGTGGGGACTTATTATCTTCAAACGCAAGAGGTTGGTGAATTTTCAACAATACATGAGTTGGTGAGTTTTGAATCTCTTTCTTTGACAAATGAATCATCACCAGACGATTCGTCAACATCAAATCTTGAAACTCTGCTAGAAGATGAGTTTTCAAATTTTGATATCGTTAGCCTCGGTGATCCAAACGACATTTGGTTGTTGGAGTTCGATGGTAGTTTTTCTTCAACTAGTTCTGTCGCTGGGATGGTTTTCATTTCTCCTAGTGGAAATTTCTTCCCTTTCTCTTTCAAGCTACAATTTGATAACACTAACAACACCACAAAGTATGAAGGCTTGTTGTTGGGAATGCAAGTATCACATAAGAAAGGTATTGAAAGCATTCATGCACAAGGTGATGCTAAGCTAATAGTATGTTAGGTGAGAAAAATTTATCAAACAAAAAAATGATAGGCTTAGACATTACCGCAATCTCGTTTGGGATTGCATTAAAGAGTTTGATGCTTTTGATATTTCTGTGTTACCAAGGGAATACAATGGCAGGGCCGATTCTTTAGCAGTGTCAACCACACTTCTCATCTCGCACAAGGATTTTCAAGGTTCTACCTACACTGTCGAGTTGGTTTATCGTCCAAGTGTTCCTGATAATTTAGAGAACTGGCATGTTTTCAACTACGATCATCAAATAGTCGCCTTCTTAGAAAAGGCAGAGAAATTCAATGAATTTTACTTTGAAGGAAGTGATTCTCCTCTGTGATAATTTGTGTCTAGCATAGATCCAGTTTCCAACAAATAATTCCTACAACTTAAGGGGAATAAAATCTCTAAGGGGTTGGTATCTTTAGAAAGGCTCTTTGAAAAACATGACCGTTATGTCAAACAACAGCTCACCGACTCTGATTTGTCTAATCTAGTTGATCAATAAAATCTGGGAACTAAAGCTGATCCAAAGATAGTAAATATCGAAAAATGTTGCACCGCTAAAGAAAAAAGATAGTTCACTAGACTGTTACAAGAATATATGGATGTTCTGGAATATTCATATGAAGATCTCAAATCTTTCTGACCAAAGGAAGTAGAACATGATATCCCACTGAAGGTTGGAGTTTTGCCTTTCAAACAAAAGAAAAGGCAATACAACCCAAAGATGTTTGGAACCATCCTTGCAAAAGTCCATAAAATGTTGAATGCTTAGATAATATTCCCAATCCACCATTCGACATGGATAGAAAATATCATCCCTGTGCGCAAGAAGAATGGTGAGATCCGCATTTGTGTTGATTTTATAAATCTCAACCAGTTGTCACTTAAAGACAATTACCCTCTCCCTGTCATGGATCAAGTCTTGCAGAATGTGACAGGATCCGAGATGCTCTCCATGTTGGACGGTTTCTACGATTACAATAAAATTGAGGTCACCTCAAACGATCAACATAAGACCGCTTTCACGACACCATGGGGTACCTTTGCATACCGTTGGATGCCTTTTGGCTTGATAAATGCCGGTGCTAGTTTCCAACATGCTATGGACCTGGATTTCCATGATGTGATGGGAAAGCTCATTGTTGTGTATCTCGATGACCTCACAATATTTTCCAAAAGGATTTACGAGCACTACAATCACCTAAGACAAATCTTGGAGAGATGTCGTCAGCATGACATTTTCGTCATCCCAGAAAAGTCAATTTTTGAGGTTACAGTTGAAAAATCCTTGACCATATAGTATCCACCGAAGGAATTAAGATTGAATCAGAAAGAGTCAATGGAATTAGACCCCTCTCCCTACCATCAAGCAAGAAGGTTGTTCACTCATTCTTCGGTAAGGTAAATTTCCTGCGAAGGTTCCTCCCGGACTTTGCGGAAAAAAATCATCATACTGTAGACATGATGAAAGGCAATATCACCTTCCACTGGACTGCGGAAGGGAAAGCTACATTTTACAACATCAAGGAGGTGATCGCTCATGCTCCTATATTGGTTTGTCCCAATTTCACCAAAGATTTCATAATGTACAGTTATGCTTCCGAGCATACACTTTTAGCCATTTTGGTACAGGAAAACCATGAAGGTTTTAAATCACCTATTGCATTCATGGGCTGCCTCCTGAAGAGCTATCAGTTGAAGTATTCTCAAATGGAGAAACACGCCTTTACCGTGGTTAAGACTGTTAAGCATTTTCAGTTTTACATCCTGAATAGTCATGTCAAGGTCTTGGTTCCAGATACAAATCTTAAATCAATTTTGATGCAGCAGGAATTTAGGACAAAAAGAGGCAATCGGGTTGCCAAGATTCAAGAGTACGATCTAGATATTAGACCCACCAAACTGATATGGGGACGTGGGCTGTGTCAACTCATTGTTGAGAACAACCCCGATGGAGAAGTTTCAAAAGATGAAGAAGTTTTAGATGCTGAAGCAAATTCCAACGAACTACGCCTCATGTTGTTTGTCAGCACCACTGATGAGTGGTACTCTAACATGACTCATTTTCTCACTTACGATGAATGCCCCAGCAACTTGACATCAAAAGAGAAAAGGATTGTCAAGTTAAAATCAACCAATTTTGTCTTATGGGACAATGGCTTGTATAAACAAGCAAGTGATGGTACCTTTCTACAGTGTGTAGATAAGGAACAACAAGAAAAGTTGTTGAAGTCATACCATGACTTGGCGTGTAGAGGGAATTTCTCGGCACCAGGCACCAGTCACTACTCACAAAATTTTGAGAGAAAAATACTATTGGATTATGCTCTTCCAAGACACGTACTCCTGAGTACGTAAGTGCGAGCTATGTCAACAATTTTTTGGCAGGCCCAAGCTGGCGACTTTACCATTAAAGCCCGTGGTAATTGAAGAACCTTTCCAACAATGGGGAATCGACTTCATAGGTGTAGTTAATCCATCTTCAAGTGCTGATGTTTATGTCTTGACTGCTATCGACTATTTCACCAAGTGGGTAGAGGTGATTCCCACTAAGAGCGTAACTTCTGAAGTAGTGTGCAAATCCTTGAAAGAGAATATCATTTCCAGGTTTGGCGTGCCAAACAAAATCATTGCCAACAACGCTTCTGCCTTTTCATCAAACGAGATCACCAAGTTTTTTTTCGAACATGGAATAACCTTGTCACATTCTTCTGATTATTACCCACAGGGTAATGGTCAAGCTGAATCAAGCAACAAAAATCTAGTGACTATCATCCAAAAGCTAGTAGAGGAAGATCAACATCTTTGGCATAAGGCTTTGTATGATTCCTTGTGGGCAGACAGGATCACTCCAAAGTAGACAATCGATATGTCCCCCTTTCAACTCTTGTATGGGATGAATGCTAAACTTCCGATAACCTTGGAATTTCCCGCCCTCAAGTTGGCTAAAGCTATTGAAGATGAGACCTTTGATAATTCTGATAAAAAACGCATAATGTATTTCTCTGAATTGGAGGAGAAATGTGTATCAGTTGCTGATCGCATTGCAAAACACCAACAACATTTAAAGAATCTTTTTGACAGAAAGGTTAAGTCCCGAGACTTTCAGATTGGTGACCTCGTTCTCCTATGGGACAAACAAAGAGAGTCAAAAGGTATGCATGAGAAGTTTGATTCACTTTGGACAAGAATTTTCTTGGTCCACCAATTATACAATGAAAATAGTTTCTTTTTAGCATACAGAGATGGAACGTTGTTCACTCTTCTTCACAGTGGACAACACCTCAAACACTTTACATGTTTAAATAATGAGCATTCTAGAGGTAAGTTTTTTTATATTTTATTAGTCCTTTGCATCTTTTTGTTTTTGTTTTATCGTCGTCACCTGACTCCAAGCCCAATGAATTGATAAAGGAACTTGAATTCTGGATTTCTTCTCCCTTCAATTGTTTGAAATAACAACTGAAGAAAGATCCCCAGCAGGAGCCAACTGCTATCACAATATCTAGCAGCGCTCGATTCACAGATAAACCCCCTACAAAACTAGTTTGTTTCATAGGCCCGTATGTTTCAAGCATGTGAAACGAGATCATCTTGTATAATGAGGTCTTTGATCTTACCTAGTCCAGGTAGGTGACGATAGGCTCGACTTTCGAGTTTAAAGTTTTTGACTCCTTTCGACCCAGGAGTTAGTCATTTTTTACTTTTTGGTGCTCGAGCAGTGTTTTTCACCGCCGTTGCACCTTTGTTTCTTGTATAACTATTTTCGGTGCTCGAGCGGTGTTTTTCACTGTCATTGCACCTGGTCCGAGTTTAAGTTTTTTGTGCTCGGGTGGTGAAAATCACCACCGTTGCACCTAACCTTTTTTAACACTTTGGTGTTCAAGTGGTGATTTTCACCGCCCAAGCACCTATTTGCTAGTTAAGTTAAGTTTGTCTGCCACATTTAATGCCCACAATTCAAGTCATCTTTTAGGTTATTAACTCAAACATGAGTTATTTTCGCATTTTATTTTAAGGCTCTTCTCCTCCCATCGCTCCAGTACTATCACAAGTCGCCTTCCTTAAGATTGAATCTTGGTTTCTACCTCCAGCACGTGGTTTTTGTGTCCACCATAGTAGTCTTTGCCTGGTTATCATTTTCAAGGTATGTCCTTCACGTTTTGCTTTCCTTTTTTTTTTCAATATTCTTTCTTTTAGTTTGTCGAATGCTTTCCATTTCTTTTTTTTTTTAAGCATTATTATTTTTCCTTTCTTTCGATTGATTTGTTCCTTTTTCAAAAAATATTTTACCCTTGCATTGGTTCATTTCTCCATAGCTAACCTTGTCATTTTTCGTTCTTTCCAACCCTGGCAATGTCATGACAAAGATATTCTCTACCTTCACACACGTTGCCAAATTTTTTTAACCTTTGGTGCTTAGGAAAAGAAATTCGCCGCCATTGCACCAATGCCAAGTCATGTCAAAGTGTCTTGGCAGTGATTTTCACTGCCATGACACTCATTTTACACTCAAAATACCCAAGTGTCTGAGCGGTGATTTTCACCGCCTCGACACTGGCATTGCCAACCCCCAAGTGTTCAAGCGGTGATTTTCACTGCTCAAACACCAAACAAAAAATTCACACCTCGGTGCTCGAGGGGTGATTTTCACCACCCGAGCACCAAAATCTGCACTCTTTTTCTAACACTCTAAAATATGTCTTTTCTTAATCTTCGCTTCCACCGTGCATTTCACACCTCATTTTCGCACTATACAACCAAATCAAAATGACTCCATATCGCCTGCTCATTTCATGTTTCCCCATATGGCATGCATTTCCTGACAACACTTGATCCATCATTCTTGCAGTTAATTTCCAAGTTTCATCAAGAGGTCCTCAGAGGTAAGAAAATTTCAATCTCAGCTATCCTAAATGTCAGTTGAAATGCCACCACCATATCCTAAATCAAAGGGTAAGATGAAGTATAAGTACTAGGGCATTTTCCCTCCAATCGTGGTGTTGTCCAAAGTAGATGAGATCAAGGATACCGAGATCGATCATCAAGATTTGGCAGATTTCGTAAAGAGGATTCAACAGAGGCCATGGGATGAAAATCTAAAGGCCATTGTACATAGCGATCTTCATATGGTATCCACTTTCCCAACTTCAACTCATCACATGGAGTTCATGCTTCAAGTTGCTGCTCACTATATCCAAGAGGACAAAACTGTGAGAGATTCTGCAAGTCAAGTTGTAATAAGGCTTGACGTTGAATTTTTTGATATAGTCTTCAAAGTTCCACAAATGGAACAATACACTCCCATCACGATCAAGAAGGCTCAAGAGATATTCGAAAATGATTCAGTCAGGGCCAAGACATTGATTAACTCACAATGGTTGAAGACTCCCTGACATACTATATCTAGGTGGCCTAAGGGACTTCCCAGGAGTGACTTCAAAGAGGATGTGAGAGACATGATTACCCTATTAAGCAGAGTTAAGGGCTTGCGTGAACCCTCTCAATTTCAAGATTGGATGTATGAATACATCCAAATCATCAGTTGGAGGAAAGTACATATTTATTGGGGAACACATTTTAGTGACAAAATCCATGAGCAATTGATTAAGGTACCCACCACCTTAAAATTCTATATGACTTCTTTCTTGGTGCACGCAGTAGTAGTAATGAGGCAGTTTCCAGGTTTATCTACCAAAGGTAATAGAAATTCTACCCCTATATATGATTACTATTACCAATTAAACCCGAGGGAAAACTTCCACCACTTCAAGAGAGTCACAAATGCTTTCTTTGCTCCTTTGTTATTTAATTTTGACTCGACTCTGGAGAAAAAAAGAATATCAGATGAAGCCTACAAGGCAGTCAGCAAGGTTGGATGTGTTTTTCTACAATTCCCAACCTTTACTTATATAAGATTAGGTTGTTTCACTAGATGTACTTACATGCTTCCCAAGTACCCCTCAGACAAATGTATCCTTATGGAGTTGTGCAGGAAATTTATTTCAGTGCACAAAGAATGACAAAGGAATGATAAGCTAGGTTTTAAATTTCCATTAATCATTGGCAGGTATACAATAAAAAGTGCACAAAAGGCTAAAAATGTTTCGGTAGAGATGCATATAATGACTATCAAGACCTACAAGTACAGGTGTGACTTTGACTTCAGAGATGTAAAGAAGAAACTCAAGAAAGGTCACAACCACGTCTATCATTTTGAAGACATATGGGCAAAATGTAGAGATGAGGAGGATATCCGTAAGGTGGATTTCTACAAGTTGACATTTGAACAAATTAGGGCCCTTAATATAGCCGATTTATCTGAAGATTTCACAGATCCAGGAGACATCCTCAATTCTACCTATGATGAGGATAATATCGCCGGGAAGCCTTTACCTCCAATGCAATGGTCCAAGAAAAAATGTGCTTACATGAGGGAAAGGCTAGCCCCTATTCTACACAACACAACATAATGGCTTCATAAGCATGGCCATCAGATGAAAACCTTCAAGATAGATTCTGAAGGTGAGCCTCCCAAAGAAAAACCCAATCCACGGCCAAAATCCCGTGCCAAAGATAAACAGGCCGCAATTCCCTCTTCATCCCGAAAAGGGTCAAGGATCAAGTTCACTGTGGGGAAGAATAATCCACAAACCACTGAAATACGAGAAACAAGAGGTACCACATCATGTGCAGAAGGGAAGGATCTTGTTTCTGAGGAATTATCCTCAGATGAGGAAGGAGGAGATACAAAGTAAAAATATGAAGAATCAGAAGATGAAGAGTCTGGAGAGACAAATTCAAATGAAGAAGAAGGACAATCTCATAAAGAGGTTGAGGAATATTAAGAGAAAGAGTTCAATCAAGATGACGAGACTTTGTCCCCTCTTCAGAATAAAACTAAAGAAATCCAAGTATCTTCACCATACCCTGTTCACCTTCCTCACACTCCTTCAACACCTAAAACTCATGTTCCTCCTATTCCTTATTCTCCTCTTCCTACCATAGTTACAGGAGTAGGGAAAATTTCTTCCCCACCAATAGTATCAACTGTGTTAGTTTCTTCTACAGTTGTCCAAACACAAAATATCAATGTTCTATCCAGCTCGCCAGTCTCTATCCCCAAATTGTCATCCCCATCTTTTGACATTTCTTCGGAGTCTGAATTTAATAGATTCATGGATGAATCTTTGTAGAGTCAGTTTGGGGTGGAAACAACTGGGCCTATAATGACTACCACAACACCCATAGTTACTATCTCATCTATTTCTCAAGGAGCCATAGTAGCTCAGGAATTAGCGGTAACAAGAGACATATATACTTCTGTCCTCCCTCCTTGGTTGGTGTCACAGGTTCCTAAGCGCAAGAAGCAGATGATCTCCCCTGATGAGCTGGACTTGGAAGAAATTCCTCCCTCGAAGATCAAGGAAAAGAAAAAGGCTAAGGTTTTGTCAAGACTCCATGTTGATAAAGTAGGCCAGAAGTTCATTGAAGTAGGCTTTCCTTCACAACCAGAGGGTGATGTGAGTATGGAAGATTATACTATGCAAAGGATACAACTTGGGAAGGTAACTAATGAACATGCCAAAGCAGATGCCCAAGTAGTACTAGATGCCCTTGTAGGGAGGCTGGACAAGATGGAGTAGGCTAAGAACCTATATAAGGAGAAAGCTGAACGCTATGCTATCATTTTGAGAAACATAGTGGGATCTTCAATTGGTGATACCCAATCTATGACCTTGGTGAATGTTGAGGAACCAACTATAGAAAAGGCAAAGAAGCTTGCAGCCAAGGGTAAAGTGTTGAATGATTTTATTGATGAAATCATGGATCACGGTTCACAGGTTATCACCATAGCAAGTGAGAAGAAAGTAAAAATAGACCAACTTTAAATTGAGCTTAATAAAGAGGAAGAATCACTTGTAAAGGAGCTATATGAAATCGAAAGGGCCTTATCATCATGGTTGAAAATGAAAGAGTCCAAGATAAAAAAAATTGGTAAAGAATGGAGTTATACCTGATAGGGATAAATATGTGGAGGTGAAGGAATCACTCAAACATAAAATCCAGGTATTAATTTTTTTGGCTGATGACATTCACCAAGTGCGGGAGGATGTAGAAGGTTAGCGGGTCCTTCTGGTAAATAGAATGGAAGATTTACCAGGTGATCTCCTCGATGATGACCACACCTTTCTTCCTCTTAGTGAGATAATTCAAGTGTTCAAGGAGGCCTTCATGAAGCTGGTGGATGATAAAGGTTTTTCAAAGAACACCATGCATATTGTATGTGTTCTACAACTTTCACTTGATTGTTTCAAAGCTCATCTACAAAGGTGTAAAAATATTTCCTCATCTACTAAGAAGATGGTTACCAAAATACACACTCTGATGGATTATATGGTTGGGCCAGATGAAAATTTCCTATAGGAGACTACAAATAAATATGAAGACTTTCGCGCCCAGTGCAAAGAACAATAGTCTTCTTTTTGTCTCCAGTGTTCATCAATTTTGATGTTCCCTACTTTGCAAATTTTAAATAGTTTTGACATCTTAAATGTCTTTTTGTAAAATCTAATTACACCAAAAATATGAGGTGTAATTACATAGAAATAAATTACTCTCAGTTAGATTAGGGTTTCCTATTTTTACTCAACTGATTTCCTAATTGTTCTCTTCTCTGTTTTCTATAAATAAGAGGGATTTATTTTGTAATAGTTACCTTTTGATATTTTGCAGTGAAGTGTTGCTCCTTTGAAAAAAAAATTGAAGGTTTGTATTCAATTTTGCGAATCTAGATCTAATCAATAAAGAAGAGGATTTCATACCAGACTTTGTGTTGGAATCGATTATCTTATGATTTGATTATATCGGTGGTGACTAGTGTATGAGATCTAAAGGGCTTCAAGTGTTTTATGTAAACTTTTTGTTACATTTATTATTTGGATTTGTTTATGTTTGAACATTTTGGTTGAAGGATCTACAAGACTTTTTGCTTGTAATCATTCATGCGGTCCGAGGAATTGCTGTATCTAAGAAGACTTTTCTGCTTCTAATACAACAAATGATGCTTCCAGAAAATTCGACATTGAAGGAGCTACGAAACAATTTTGTGCCTTCGTGAGCTTTCCATTTTCCTTTTTCGTTTGTTATTATAAATCATACCTAGTATTTCTACGCTGCGCTTTGACAAGATAGAAATATCAGTATTACTGTTGTTTGTTATGTTTAAGTTATCATATCTAGAGCTTTCCATCATGAAGCAATGTAAACATCTTCTCTAAAAAAAAGAGAGAAGTATGAATGTAACACACCCCCCCCCATTTCATGAGTATAGTGTACATTTTGTAAGTATTTTGTTAAGTTTACTATAGCTTCGATTAGTAGTAAGAAGGGTGCCTCCCTTTTCTGAGAGGAAAGATTATATCTCGCATAGCTGTTGTTGAAGTCTAGATGGCGTAATCTATTGAAAAGTTGATTACACTATTTTCACCCAACAATTTTTTGGTGACTTTGCTGGGGCATGAATCATGCAATCCAAGCCTCACGCTTTTGACTAAAGTGAATATGCTTTCCAGTTTCTTATTGTATCTTGTAAATTATTCTCTGTAAATCTTCATCTTTTTTAGATATACATTCTGGTGGACCGAAGCTATACACAAAGTTTGAGGGCTCAAGAAGTTATAGATCCTCTGTTTGAGGAGTTACTTGAACGTAATTTTTCCTTTCACTCCTTTGTGAACAAAATCACCGTTGCAACATGCTACGAGTTTTCCTCCGCAAAAAGAAAGATCTGCCTTCCCACCTGTTTGGTCTGTCTACAACACACATCCAACTCAAGCATCTATCGTGCAACAAGTAATGGCCACACCACCTACTAGACCATGGGGAAATGCCTTTGGTCCCCTTTGTTTGGCTATACTTCTGCACAATCTCCCACGTGTTTCAAGGAAACATCTCCTGAAATTCACCGGTGATGGCAAGCAACACCCTGATGAGCACATCGCTGCCTTCTACATTGTTTGTGGCATTTTGGCCATTGAACACGAAGATGTTTTTGACAGGCTCTTCATCGAATCCCTTCAAGGGGTTGCTGCAAAATGGTTCTATACTCTTCCCAATGCTTCAATCACTAGCTGGGATACTCTCTGAATCAAGTTCGAGGAGAGATTCAAGCCCGCCGAAGATGTGCATGCTTTGTTAGCACAACTGACAACCATGCAGAAGGAGGCTCATGAACCTATGAGAGAATTTATGGAAAAATTCAACAAGTTGGTGACACGGATCCCGCAAGATACTAAACCAATGAATCACAACTTGAAGTGCTTTTTCATCAATACTCAGTTACCCAGGGTAAGTTTCTTCTTACATAGGGAAACTCTTGTGAATGTTGAAGTGTAACAAAAATTAGCTACAATCCTTGAACATGACATGTTCCTAGCCAGAGAGATCAGAACTAACGGAAACTCCAACACCAACAAAAGGATGCAAGCATCAGGATCTTCAACATCCAATTCCATCACCCCTAACACCAATTCCAAATTTACAGATCCTATGGTGCAACGACTGGAAAATGAGATCCTCGCTTTGAAGAAGAAAGTTGCCAACAACAATACCAATTACAAGGATGTCCCCAGAAGGACTTTCCCTAATTATGCTAGAAACAAGACTCAAAACCGTCTTCTGACACCACAAGGTAGGCTCCCTCTTGAAGCTCCACCTACCAATGCTACTACAAGATATTACGAAACTGAACAAGAGGATTATGCTTAGCTAGATTATCTTGAAGAATAAAACACTGATCTTTTCCAAGAGGAAGAGGCAGTATCGATTGGCGACTCCAAGATCAACTACTTGTAGATAATAGATGAAGAGGAACTAAAGGACTTTGTGATAGACACTTACACTGTCTTTACACAGTATCAATGAAACCAACTTGAAAAAGTTCAAGCTGCTGCCCCACCTGAAAAGGAAAAGCCACTTGTAATGATTGCCAAAAGACAATCTCCCCTCCCTTGGAAACCTAAAAAAGAAGTAAACCCACAAGCTAGTGCACCACATTCCTCAACTCCAACTCTCGCTGTCCCCAAAGATAATCACTCAGTTCCAAAGACCAATGTGCCTTTCATTAAACCAATTAGTGACGCCACTACATCCACATTACAAAATTATTTCCAAGCCTTTGACATTATCGAGCATGCGAAAAGGACCAAGGTTCAAATGTCTGAGGCAGAATACCTCAAATCTAATCCTGAAAAATTTGACAGGCTTGTCCAATTCATTAAGGACCAAGGAATTACTCCAACTTAGGATTCACCCCCTGAGATCCTAGTTGCTCCTAAACCAAAGGCACTTCAGAATAATTTGGTATCCAATCCCACAATTGGTTCTGGATGCATTGATCCATTTTTTTATCTCCTTGCTAGTAAATGGTTTCAAACTGAGTAACTGTGTCATAGACTCTGGTGCATTTGACAATGGGATTTCCGCCAAAGTAGCCACTACCTTGGGTCTAGAAATGACCAAGAATTTTAGTCATTTCTTTTCTAAGGAAAACAAACAAGTGCCCTTGATCCGTCAGATCAAAGATGCACAATATGCATTTGCCGCATATCCCAATAAAAAGATCAAAATGGCAGTCCTAGTGGTTGATGTACCAACGTCATATGAAATTCTCCTCGGGCAAATTTTTTACAAGGATGTTGGGGGAGAATTAAGCATGGATATGTCTGAAGCTAGAATACCAGTAAAGGGCGTAATGCAAAAGATTATTCTTGAGAAAGAAGCAAAATTCTCCATAACCCAATCAAATGATCCAAGAGCCCAGATCTTGTTTGAATCTGCAGGAATGGGGACTTATTATCTTCAAATGCAAGAGGTTGGTAAATCTTCAACAACACATGAGTTGGAGAGTGTTGAATATCTTTCTTTGACAAATGAATCATCACCAGACAATTCATCAACATCAAATCCTGAAACTCTACCAAAAGACGAGTTTTCAAATTTTGATACCGTTAGCCTCGGCGATCCAAATGACGTTTGGTTGTTGGAGTTCGATGGTAGTTGTTCTTCAAATGGTTTTGACACTGGGATGATTTTCATTTCTCCCAGTGGAAATTTCTTCCCTTTCTCTTTCAAGCTACAATTTGATAACACTAACAACTCCGCAGAGTATGAAGCCTTGCTGTTGGGAATGCAAGTAGCGCGTAAGAAAGGTATTAAAAAACTTCATGCACAAGGTGGTGCTGATATAATAGTATGTTAGGTGAGAAACCTATATCAAACAAAAAATGATAGGCTTATACATTACCACAATCTTGTTTGGGATTGCATTGAAGAGTTTGATGGTTTTGATATTTATGTGGTACCAAGGGAATACAATGGCAGGGCTGATTCTTTAGTAGTGTAAACCACACTTCTCATCTTGCACAAGGATTTTCAAGGTTCTACCTACACTATTGAGTTGGTTTTCATCCAAGTATCCTCGATAATTCAGAGAACTTGAATATTTTCAATGACGATCATCAAATAGTCACCTTCTTAGAAAAGGCAGAGAATTTCAATGAATTATAATTCGAAGGAAGTGATTCTCCTCTGCAAGAATCTGTGTCTAGCATAGATCCAGTTTCCAATGAATAATTCCTACAACTTAAGGGGAACAAAATCCCTAAGGGGCTGGTATCTTTAGAAAGGCTCTTTTACAAACATGACCGTTATCTCAAATAGTAGCTTGCTGACTCTAATTCGTCTAATGAGGTTGAGCAATACAATTTGTGAACTAAAGCTGATCCAAAGATAGTAAACATCGGCAGACATTGCACCATTGAAGAAAGAAGAGATTTCACCAGAATGTTACAAGAATATATGGATGTTATTGCATATTCATATGAAGATTTCAAATATTTCTGACCAAAGGTAGTACAACCCAAAGATCTCTGGAACCATCCTTTTAAAAGTCTAGAAAATGTTGAACGCATGGATAATATTCCTAATCCACCATTCAACATGGATAGAAAATATCGTCCCTGTGCACAAGAAGAATTGTGAGATCCGCATCTATGTTGATTTTAGAAATCTCAACCAATTGTCACTTAAAGACAATTAACCTCTCCCTATCATGGATCAAGTCTTGCAGAATGTGACAGGATCCGAGATGCTCTCCATGTTGGACAGTTTCTTCCGTTACAATCAAATTGAGGTCACCTCAAATGATCAACACAAGACCACTTTCACGACACCATGGGGTACCTTTGCATACCGTCGGATGCCTTTTGGCTTGATAAAGGTCTTCTTCATTGACAGGCTCATAAATTTCAATGGGTTTTGATGGCTTTGTGGGCTTCTTCTTTTTTGAACTACCTTCCATACTCTGCATTGGGGTTTCGGTTAATTTAGAGGCTAGGCATTTACTTCTCCTTAATGGTTGAAGACCTTGGAGGGTGACAGGTGTCTTTCTTTTCCCTTTCCTTTTTCTCTCGGGGCTGCTCATATCAAAATAGATGAGCTTAACATGCTTTGGCAAATCGGGGGTTTTCAATTCATTATTCAAAGAGTTTGGCACTTCCTCACCAGGGGTGGTGCGAATCGAATCTTCCAGAGCTTGAGAGCCCTCAAGGGAAACTGCTCTGGATGGTGAATCAATTTGGTGAGATGTTTCCCCCGGTTCTAATTTTCTTTTGACTGAAGACTTCTCAATTTTCCCCAAAAACTTCTCCCACTTACCCTCAGATTTCTTGCGAAAGTGGTATTTGATATTGAATTAATCCATGGTGTTTTAGTGGCCCTGACCCTATTTTATATCTTTCTATTGAGGAATTTATAGTCATATGAAAATTAAAGCAAATTAACCCTAAGAGTAGGGTTCTCCTTTCCATGGCACAAATGGATTAGCATTCGAAAAGAAAGTCCTACTACAACAGTTAGTTAGCCTTCACAAGTGAAATATTTTATGATCTAGGCTACAACAGTTCCCCAAGGTTATTGTATAGAGGTCCTATGGAATCCTTTATTTTTTCCTCTGGTACTAATTACTACCATGGGGTGAGGGTCTCCCTCTCTAACACATAATTCAAAAAACTTTTAGTATGTTATTTGAGAGGTCTCTTTTAATTTTATGCCTGAATTTTCTAACCCTAATAAACGAGAGATGATTTTCAGACTCACCTTAAAATGCTTTCCATGGAGTACCACTTGACCATTTGAGTAGTTTTATTCAAATTTTCTCACCAACTTTTCATTATCGCATTCGAACTTTCTGATAAAGTCCAACCACCATGCCTCTTCGAACAGACTAGAGATATTACTTAACCCCAATAATTTTTATATAGAATCTAGCTTTGAATTCTATTTACCACCCCCGACTCTCTTATTTTCCACTCTGCTAAAGATTTCAACCAAGGCACGAAGTTTGCACACAACTACCTTTGAAAATATAGCCACTGAAATTATTTATTTGTCTTGTTCGAAGCTTACTGTGCAATGATTTTTAATCTGCATGGAGGCATGCAAAAATATTGTCATACAAGTAGTTGATCACCGAGTGACACAAATTTCTAAATTAGGAAGGAAGTTTGTACCAATTAATTATTCTTTATTCGAAAAAAACTACCTATTTAAAGTGAAAATTAATACTTACTTGCATTCTATGATTGTTCGAAGATCTCATACCTTTACAAATTTGACATGATGATGTGATGGTATTGGCTAAGGTGACGATGAATTTATTATGGCATGAATGCGGAAGTTTATGAATGACTGAGCCATCAATGAGAACTGCGGTACTAGTGGCTTTATTTATGATAAAAAAATAGATAGGAAAGCATGTGTACAAGATATGATGATGGAAGCATCACAAAATTTTTGATTTATGAAAAATGTGGCATAATGCAAATGAATAAGTTATGGAGCATGCAATTAAAATCATGCTCGAAACTAGTGCAAAAGTTATGGAGCACGCGAGAGGCATGAATTCACGATGGAGAAGAAGAATAAGTTCCAGAGCATCGCTAAAAGATGCAACTGGAACAACAATGAAATGAAGGTTCTGGAGCATCGCTAAAAGATGCAATCAAAGTAGAAATGGAATGAAGGTTCCAAAGCATTGCTGAAAGATGGAGCCGTAGTAGCAATGAAATGAAGGTTCCAGAGCATCCTTGAAAGATGCAGCCGGAGTAGCAATGCAATGAAGGTTCTGAAGCATCGTTGAAAGATGCAGTTGGAGCAACGATGGAATGAAGGTTCCGAAGCATCGATGAAAGATACAACTAGAGTGGTAACAAAATGAAGGTTCTAGAGCATCGCTGAAAGATGCAGCCGAAGTGATAAAAAAATGACGGTGAAGTGGCAAGACTCATGAATTTTGAACTTTGGGAGCTTTGAACCTTAGTGGAATAACATCTTTTCAACATGATGAGTTGTACAAGTTCTGGAGCATCGGGTATAAGGACCATCAGGTTCTAGAGCATTTGGAATCAAGACCATAACATTTTGGAGTATCTTTGGAAGGTGCTCCAAAATTTATTTTCCTCTTTATCAAAAGTCTTGCAAAATGGAAGAAAAATTAGCTAAGTCCAAAAGAAGAAGAATTAATGAAAGGAAAATATCTTGGTATACATGTATTTTTATTACACATTTTCAATATATATATATATATATTAATATTATTTTAGCATTTTTACCAAATAGACTCTGCCTCGGTAGAGTCAATACATTGAACCTCACCTTGCATTTCCACCAGTTTTAATAATTCTGCTGTATTGACCGACTTATGGTAGACACGTATCGATGACCATTGACTAAGAGGGTTCGTCTGTCACCATCCATTGGTTTCAACTAAACTGTGCCATTCAGAAAAACCTCAGAAATCTCATAAGGCCCCAACCAATGATTCCTGAGCTTTCCTCTATGATCTTTGTATCTTGAATCAAATAGCAGGGCCCAATCTCCATTATGGAACTGCCTCTCCTTAATATGTTTGTCATGCCACACTTTTTGTTGATGTTGAATTAGTTTAGTTTGATGGACAATGTCTAAGTGAAGTGCATCCAATTCACTTAATTGTAGAACTCATTCAACTTGGGCTTGTTTCAAATCTAGACCTAGTTCCATAGTTGTTCGTAGAGTTTGAAGTTCAAAATCAATGGGAAAAGAGGTTTCTTTCCAAAAATGAGCTCATAGGGGTTGAATCCAGTTGTGGATTTCCATGTGTTGTACGCCCAAACAACTTCAGGCAGTTTCCTGGCACAATATTTTCTTCCTAAAGAAACTATTTTTGTTAATATGTTCTCAATATCTCTATTAATTACTTCCATCTGGTCGTTTGCTTGAGGGTGGTAAGGAGATGAATTTATATGGCTTACTTAAAAATGGTTGGTGAATGCCAAGAGCACTTTGGACATGAATTGGGGTCCCTAGTTAGTAACGATAGTTTGAGGGGCTCCAAATCTAAGGAAGATTTTATTATAGAGGAAGTCTGAGACTTTATCTTCCCTAGCTACTATTAAGGCTTGAAATTTTTCCCATTTCGTCAGGTAATCGGCGCAAACCAATATGTATTCTTTCCCTTGAGAGGAAGGATCTATGAGTTCAATAAAATCTAAACCCCATTTTTCGAATGGTTTGAGCACTACCTAAGGTGGTAAAGGAATCTCTGAAGAAGTAGTTGGTCTTCCTACTCTCTAAAATTCATCATAACGATGAACATAGTTCTTAATATCCTTATGTATTGAAGGCCAATAATATCCGTCGCCTAAAATTTTATGGGAAGTTTTGTTCATAGAGTAGTGCCTTCCTGAAGGATCATCATGACAAACCCTTACAATGCTATAATTTTTGTCCACTCTAACACATATTCTTAAGACCATATCGGGTCCACAACGAAATAAAATTTCGTTAATCCATTTGCATGGGGCACTTTCCCTGATAAGTCGCTTCCTTTTATTTTTCATGAACCTTGAGGGTACCTCAGAGGAATCTAAATATCTAGCAATGTCTGCAAACCAGGGTGACTTTACATAAACAACAAACATATTCTCATCTGGAAACTCGTCCTGTACATGCGTACTACCGCCCTCTTCTTGTTCGATTCCTGACAAGAAATCTGCTACTATGTTGTATTTCCCTAGCTTGTCAAGGATTGTAGCATTAAACTCTTGAAGGAGTAATAACAACCTCATAATCTGACCATCAACTACAAGTTTTTTCATTAGGTATTTTATAGCTAAATGGTCTATGTAAACTATAACCTTATATCCTATAATATAGTGGTAGAACTCTATAATGGAATGAACAACAACCAAGAATTATTTTTCTATTGTTGTATAATTTATCTCTATAGATGTAAGATTCTTACTGATAAAGTATATGGGATATTTACCCCCATTCTCTTCTTCTTGTCCCAATACTGCACCAATAGTGTCATTAGAAGCATCTACATAAATATGGAAGGGAATACTTCAATTTGGCCCTTGCAGTATGGAAGCAAAGACAAGCTTTTCTTGAATTGTTTTGAATGATAGCTGACACTCAGGTCTCCAAACAAACTCTACCTCTTTTTGTAAAAGAAAGAACATAGGAGCTGACAACACATAATAGTGAAAGCTGACAAAACTAAGCATATAAAACACAACGTTGGCATATGAGTAGCTGCATAAAAATGTTTCATAGATAGGTAATTAACCAGTTTCAAAAATTTTAATTAGCAGGAAACTATAAAATCTTCACAACTAACCAAGCTTGGACTAGATAAAATTTAACAATCTACAACCTATTCAGCTACAAAGTATCCACTTAAGACACAATTCCAAGACATAACATGTAGGATTAATGGAAATCTCAACATGAAACATCAAATTGAAAAAAAAAGCATACAAAAAGTGAAATCCAAAGTAGGTCCCAAAACCTCTTGAATTATCAAAATAACTGTAAGGATCCCATCAAAACATCATGAGTTACAACTTACAAAAGAACAAAACACTGGTACTGAAACTCTAAAAATGTTTGCCATACGATGCAGAAGAACTAACTGAAAAATGAGCTTCAAAACTCATATGTACAACCCACAACCTCCATGGGTTGGATCTAGGAAAATAGCCTCCAAAATAGAACACTCCACTCTCCCAAAAGAAACCATAAACATGGAAAAAGTCTCTCCAAGTCATTAACCACCTTATGACTCATCAAAACAACCCCAAAAGCACTCCAACTGACCATAAAGACATCCCAACTGCTTGGGATAAGTCAAATCCGACCCCTGAATCTTCTCCAACCCTCCTAGATTCCCTCCTCATGTTGGCAACTGACTTCTCCATTATCTCCAAGATATTGACTAACTTTGAATTATCCATTTGACCTCCTTGAATCAATATATCAAAGCACCCTACTTTTGCATTTATAAAAAAAAAATCTTATTAAAATGATTTATTATATCATTTTAATAAAGATTTACAATTCTGAATGAAAATGAAAAAATAATGGCTAAGCAATACAAAAAATATTAAAAGTCTAAAACATAAGTCTTTTATTTAAATTGAAAGATTTAAAAAAAAAGTAAACACTAAGGCACAAGGAAATGCCTTGGCTCATATTAGAAGATGAAAGCTTTTAAATAAAAGCTAAGGCGAAAATGCCTCCAAACTGTATCGAACCTTGTAGGGTTATAACCCTAAAATGAATACGATTCATTCATTCATTTTGTTTTGCTTTCACCTTACTCTTCATCTCTGAGAAAGCACCGCCAGGTGATGAGAAACTCTAACCGCATCCAGTTGGAAGTATTTGTGTCTCAAACACCATTCTCTGTAGATTTTTGGAGATTCAAAGCAAAAAATCATAACGTAATCGATTTTCCTTTATTTTTATTGAATTTGGGAGTATTTTCCTCCTTTTGAGAGCTTCTTAAACTAGACACAGGTCGCAACCTCCTTTGTTTTCTTTGATATTTCTTTATAAGGATCTTATTCTGTGCTAGCCGCCATGATGTAATTTTTGATATCTTTGGTTCTTCTACTCTTTTGAAGAAAATATCTAAAATTTTGTTCCTTTTTGTTCTGGTTTGTTTATTTTGGCCTCATGAATAAACTCTCTTGGTCGAGATTTTGAGCTAGAAAGCTCTATTTCCACGCATTCTCTTGCAAAAATTTTGAGAGATTTTGCAGAACCAAAGATGGTAAGTTTGGTTTCTTGTTTCAAATCTGGAAGGCTTTTATTATTTAAAAAAAAAACTCATGAAGTTTTTACAAGCTGCGACTTGGCTGCATCATGCATTTTTTGATATATTCTTGCTCCATTTTGATTTTGATTTGCATTTAATAAAGGCTAAAAATTAAAAGAAACTCATTTCATGAAGATTGTGAGTGATAAAAATGATATTATCCACCACCATATATGTTGTTCGAGATTTTATCCCTTATTGTAGGCATGAGAAACACCATTTCACCAATGGCCGACCTCTATTATAACCATTTTGGGCTCAAAAATCAAAAACCCCAAGTGGTTCTGTACGCATTGCAGAAAACAAGCTCTCCTTTCTATAAATTTCATGCATTTTATGTATATGAATAGCCCTTTCATTTTGCTATTGACTGTCCATACTCCTATGATTATGCACTTTCTCTGATTTATCACTCCAACTTTTGATGCAATACATGAATGATGACCTGCACAAAACTTGAAAAACTATGCATATGGTGTATACCCTATATTTCCACTCTATGAGTAATGCATTCTTGGATTTTCTATCTTGTATATCACTGAAATTCTGAAAATCATAGTTTATGTAGCTTGCACCAATGATGATTCTGAATTAATTTTCTGTGTGAAAAAGGACTTTTTGTATTTCTGCATATTTTGTTGTAAAATAGTCATGGCTGCATTCCATTTCTGAGTTACTTGACCTCAAACACCAGAGATTTCGTAGATGAAATACTATTGTCCTTGAAATCTGAAAACAATACATTCTGTAAATGACAGTAACCTGTAGCACTGAAGTTATTTGCACTAATGATACCTATTGTAATGAATTTTTGCAAAAAATATACATAACACAAAGAAGATTTTTATGATGTTCATATTGCACAAAACATTGGATGAGTTGGGCTCTACCCTTGTGGGAGCTGCATTTTACTCTAGTCAATCTGAAACTAATTAACAACAACATTGCATTTCCTGTTTCTGCTCATGACACAAACTAGTTAATAAAAATGAAGCATTGTTTGGATTTCTAATGTGAATGCGTGTGCGGGTGTAAGGATGATAGGTCATTTATTGCTTAGATCCTTTCGATCTAACCTCATTTTGTGAGTTTAGGATCTTGCACTTGGAGAATGGGAAGTGAGAGCAGCAAGGTAGCAGAAACATGCAAGCAACAACAACATTGCCAGTCATTCAGGCAATGACTGGCCCCTATTGACTCTTATGCCTTGTTTTTATATTTTCACACATATATTCATGTTATAAATTCAAGCATTGAATTTACTTTTCTTAATTAGTTTCACGTCTTGTGAGAAGCAATCTGAATAATTTAATGAATAAAGATTACATCTTTCAAAAAAGATATTTGATAGTGGACCAGTTTGCTTCTCTTTTCTCCATAAAAATGCAAAATTTATTCATGAATGGAATTAAAGTAATGTTTTCATACTATGGCATAAAATGCATGATCAAATTTTGAAATGAACATTGCTTGGCAAAAGTGCTCTTCCTGATTTGAGCCTATAGGTGAAAAATATGTAACATTTTGGTGACCTCTGATGGGTGGCTCCTTGATAGACACTTGACCAGTAGCCTTAATACATCCATTGGGCTGAGTATGCTTGGGAATCCTTTTTGTCCAGCCATGTATTAGGTTTAAGGTTTATAGTAGTGCAACAACCCCTCTTCAACATTATGAGTTCTTAGATTTAATTTTTGACTTGACAAAAAGGGTTATCTAGTGTATTCAATCCTTTAGATAAGATATGTAATATGCACAAAAAACTAATAACTTGGAAATTGAACTATGGCCCATGTTTTGACTGGTTAAAGTAACTAAAATATTTGAGACAAACCTCCTTCTCAGTTCACAAAATAGAAACCCTAGGACCCAAAGAACTACAAAATAGAAAAGCACCAAACAAAAAAAAACTATGCTGAAACAACATTTAGGGAAAACAAAAAGAAAGTGCAACAACACTTATTAAAGCAGGGAAACTAGACTACAATATATATAGAGAGGAACCCTCCCAAATTGAAAACAAGGCTTGAGGTGTATCCCATTGACTGGGATAGGAAGCACTTCACCTTCAGTTGTGGCCAGTTGGAAAGCATTGTGTTCCTTGCATTCCATGATGATAAAAGGACCCATCCACATGTTTTCAAACTTAGTATGATGGCTTGACCTGCTTCTTAGAACATCCCATTTAAGCACACAATCTCCCACCATGAAGTTCCTTGATCTATTATTTTTATCAAAATTTCTCTTAGTTAGGATTTGCTGATATTCCATGTTCTTCATAGCCTTGTTCCTAGTTTCTTCCAACTCCATCAGCTGAGTATATCATAAGGAAAGTGGATCAGTTTGTTCAAACAAAGCTAGCTGGCTGGAAATATCCAAGCCTGGTAACTCATTAAAAATAGGTAGTTTTTCTTCCTTACCATACACAAACATGTAAGGTGAGTTTCCAATCACCTTTTTAGGGGTAATTCTATCTGCCCAAAGGGCAATCTTCAATTTAGCATGCCAATCCCTCTGATTACTTTGAAGTGTCCTCTTGATGATGTTAATCAGATTCTTATTAGTAGACTTTGCAAGTCCATTGCCCTGAGGATAATAGTTGGAGCTTTTATTCAAGTAAATCCCATTCTTCAACACCCAATCAATAAATTTCAAACCAACAAATACTAGGGCATTGTCAAAAATTATAGAGTCTGGGACTCCAAATCTGCAAACAATATCTTCATAAAAATTTAGCACTGCTGTCTCATTAGCTTCCTTTAGAGGCAAAGCTTATGTCCATTGTGTAAAATAGTTCATTGCTGTGATAATCCACTGATGGCCTGCACTTGAAGGTGGATTGACTGCCCCTGTGAAGTCAATTCCCCACTTCATAAACAATTGCTCTATTTGAATGGGTTGTAAGGGCAAAGCAACAATATTTTCTTTGCCTGAAAACATAACACATTTGGCACATTTCCTATAACATGTATGTGCATCCTTAAACAAATTAGGCCAATAATAACCTACTCTTAGAATCTTGTATGTTGTGGTCCTTGCAGCATAATGAGCTCGAGAAGGTCTTTCATGGAACTCATGTAAAATTTGATCAACCTCATCTTTATCAACACACCTAAGCACTACTCCACTATGGTCCTTCCTATACAACACATCATCAATCAAGACAAAAGGAATGGAATGAAGTCTATAGTACCTCCTTTTAGTTCTATTTAGATTAGGTGGACACTCCCCAGTTCTCAAAAAACGTGACATCTCCTGCAACTAGCTAGTAGTTTCATTGTCTACTATTCCAAATTAGCTAGAATTGACTCTCTTTCATCCTCTACTACTGAAACGTCTTCTTTAGCCAACTGTTGGCACAAAAAATTTCTCCTCACCAACTTGGTGACCTGAACATCCACATCATACTCCATAACTCTCATAATCCACCCAACCTATTTTTCATTTAGATCCTTGCTGAGTATAAACTCCTTCACACTGGGATGTGCCACTTGGACATGAATCTTGTTATGGGACAACAAATGTCTAAATTTCTTCAGAATTTTCACAACAACTAGCACATGCTTCTCTACGAAGGTATACTTTTGCTCATAATCTTCCAAACCCTTGCTGAAAAAAGCAATAGGTTGCTCCAACCCTTCTGTATTTTTTTGCACCAAAATTGCGGAGATTACATCGACGTTGCCAAAAGCGTACAAGTTAAAATCCTTGCTGAAATCTTGGTTAACTAATGTTGGGGCCAAATCTAAGGCCTCCTTAATCAGTTGAAAACTGTTCCTTGCTTCATGGGTCCATTTAAACTTTGCATTATTTTTTAACATAGGTGTAAGGGGTCTTAACAAGGACGCTATATCAAGAAAAAACCTTCTAACAAAATTAATACGACCAACGAAACTCTAAAGTCCTTTCTTATGTTGGGGTAAAGGCAGCTCAAAGATTGCTGCAACTCTTTCAGAGTCCACAGTGATTCCATCCTTAGATACTACATAACCAAGAAGCTTGCCTTCATGAACAAAAAAAACACACTTCTTGGGATTCAGTGATATACCAAATTCCCGACAACGTTCAAAAATCTGCCTCAAATGGTCAATGTGATCTGCTGCTTTCTTGGAGTAGACAATGATGTTGTCAAGGTATACTAAAACAAATTTATACATTAAGTTACTAAAATTCATGTCCATAGCCTTTTGGAAGGTTGCTCCAGCATTATACAAACCAAATGGAATTCTCATGTACGCCATTGTGCCCCACTTTGTGGTGAATGCAGTCTTAAATTGATCTTCTTCCTTTACCAGGATCTGGTTATATCCAGAATATCCATCTAGTAAAGAAAAACGTTCATCACCTGACACACATTGAAGAATCTTCTCCGTAGACGGAAGAGGGTGCCTGTCCTTCAAAGAAGCTCTATTCAAATCTCTAAAATCTACACACAATCTGAGATCTCCATTTTTCTTCCTCATGGGAACTAGATTTGCAACCCAGATAGTATGCTTGATAGGAAAGATAATCCCACTTTCTATAAGTTTGAAAAATTCCTTTTGCATTAATGGCTCCAATCTGGGATTAACTGGCCTTTGCTTTTGCCTTACGGGCTTGGCTATTGGCTCCAACTCTATTGTATGTTGCGCAAGGTGTGGATCGAATCCCTTCAAATATCCATACTCCCAAGAAAATATGTTAATAAACTCTTGGAATAAATGCATAAAGGAATTATTTTCAGCAGCAAAGTTTATTTTTCCTATCTTGAGGCTTTTCTTGAGAGCAATCTGTAAGTCCCCATAGTGATCTTGTTGTGTTCAACAAATTAGCCTTGTTACTTTTTGCCTGATCATCCAAATTGAAAATAATTTCTAAGGTGACCAATCCCTTGGGCAACCTGTTGTTTATCAACTGCAACACTTGTTCTCCATACTATTATTTGATTCTTTCTTGGTTTGATGCTGCAAACACATCCTCTTCGAGCATAAACTACAAAATAATTTCATCACTCTCAAAGACCTGCCAGTTGACATTGCTATCAGGCACTAAAGGTCTCATAATAACCTTGATGTGTTTTTGATCACATCCTTTCTTTATGCTATTAGGAATATCAAACTGAGCACCCACAACTGCTAACCTGTTAGCATGCTGATTCTTACTTCTTGGAATGACAATAATGTTGAAAGCCTCAAATTCCTCGAGAAGGTCCCAAACCCTATGCTTGTACAATTTAAGAACATCATTTTTAACAACATTCAGGCCTCTAACCTAATTTAATATCAAATCACTATCTCCATGCACCTTCAGACACTTGATTCCACATTTTCTTGCCCATTCTAGCTCTTGAATGAGACCCTCATACTCTGCTGTGTTTTTTGTGCATGAAAATCCAAATCTAAAGGCTACATAATATCTTTCTGCTCTTGGGGAAACCAACATTGCACCCCCACCAACACCATGCCTGCTCCTTGAGCCATAAAAAAACATTTCCCAAAATTTTCTTTGCTGATCGTAGTCATTCTCTGACCCCTTAACCAAGTTAGGTATCACTAAATCAACTTCTTGAAACATGTAGTTACCCATACCCGCATCCAACACCGAGTCACTCTCAACATTAGGAGTATGGCCAAATGCCAACTCATCTAAAAGTATATTAGGGATATCATTAACAATAGTTTGGGGATCAGGGACAACAACATGCTCATCTTGTTAAAAAATTACACAATTGGCATTTATTGCACTAGGTATATAGGGTTCTATGTTATCTTTTGCAAGCAACTCAGACTTAATGGTTACTTTGGTTCCATACCTAGTATAGAACAACATGTGAGACCAGTTAGATGAAAAATATCCTCCTATTTTGGTTGTGAACTCCCTAGACAAACATAAACCAAAATACGACGGCAAATCTGCCACATAAATGTCCTGGGGAATCAAAAAATTAGGGCAAGCATGCAGAGTTAAGCTAGCATCTTTGATAAGACCCACTGTATTAACAAATGAGCCATCTAGCTCGACTACTCTTTTCTCTAAAGGCTCATACTTTAATTCTAACTGATCAACTACTCGCTTGGGCATCACAGAACATGTAGCACCACTATCTACCATACAATTATGCACTAAATTTTTCCCAATAATCAATGAAACATAGAATGGAGGAGGTCTCACATTCTTACCTTGGGTTGTAGATTTTCCTTTGCTACTGGGGTTAGCATCTTTCCCTTGATCATCATTAGTCATCATGATTTTCGGGGCATCAAAAACAACTTGTTTAGGATTTGCATCTTAAGACAATGCCTTTTTAAGCAAATCAGCCTGTCAAGGAATATTTAAGGAATCCCACATGGTCATATTCGCGTTCATCTTCTTCATACTTTTCACAATGTTGTAAGGCACAACTGAAAGTAGCCTACGGTGTACTTTAGCAACAACTAGTTCCATGTTCTTGCGAGGCTGCCCATTGACTGGTAAGACAATATTATTTTTCCTTGGTATATTTGGAATAGGTGTGGATGATGTTTCTATAGTTACAGGCTCCTTATTTTTATCAACTGATTGCTCTATATCTAGAGCTCTTTTCTTGGCTCATGTATTAGCTGCAATTGCTGAATCACCATTTACACCACAAAATTCTTCACCTTGCCAATTTAGAAATGCAGTCTCATTAGAATGTATATCAAGTATGCCAACAGGTAAATCTGGCGGAGAACTGACAGCATTCTAAACCATAAGCACATAATTAATTAACCCATTTGAATATGAAGCCTGTTTATGTGCTTGATTACATGGGTAACACCATTCATATTATGTTGCAAAGTTATTTTGAGCTAGAACTATATCTTTGACTGGATTGGTAGCATTAAGAGGAGTTGGATTATATGGTTGGAATGGTCTTTGGTTGAAATTTTTCCTCTGATAACCACCTTGATAGGGTTGCCTATTTTTTTTGATACTGATACCCTTGGCTTTGATAAGGCTGAAATACATTTTGACCTTGTTGTTGGTTCTGTTGTTGAAAATTTGGCCTTTGTCCTTAGTATTGTTTCTTCATGCTAATCAACTCATTTCCCATAGTCTGCAAAATAGTTTCTATCTTCTGCTGACCAGAATTAATCTATTGCAACTCACTTGATGGCCCTACAACTGACACTCTATGACCTATAGTAGTGGGTACTGCTATAACAATAGGTAAATGGGCTAAGGGTGGCATTTGTAATGGTATATTTGACTGTATATCAAGGAAGTAGGGCATAGGTGGCCTAGGTGCTATCTTACCTGCTTGAATGAGGCTATTTTTAGCCCTAATGGATATACTATAAGCTTGAGGTAAAGAAGTACCCCCCATAGACTGTATCATAATTGAAATATCACTATTTAATATTGTCAAATAGTACAAGAATGCATAGTCAGTAGAAGGTGTTACCGTAGCATGTATCTTGTTCCAGGTCTTTTGAAAACGGATGTTGAAATCCATCATTTTCTCTTGAGGGGCTCTTTTTATGGTTGTTAACTGCTCTACCAAAGATAGATGATCAGATTTTTCCTCAAAAAATCTGGTAAATTAGTCACCAAGCTTGTCCCATGTTGAAATAGAGGCCAGTGGCAAGCTTCTGAACCATTCCAACGCCTTCTTCTTGAAAGATGCAATCAATAATCTCAAAGCTACATTTTCTTGCATTACATGATGCACATCGGACAATGCTGCCACATCTCTAATATGATCAAAAGGTGTTATTTTCCCTTCTCCAGTGAATTATGGTAGTCCCTTTAATGTTGCTAAAGGAATATTATTATGTTGTGCTAGATTAAGGGTACTACCTTGGTCGAATGGTACAAAAGAAAGGGCTATTGGTACTGCCATTGAGCTAGAATGAGTTGATATTCTGGCTAAAGCAGAGCTTGAACTTGCTGCAGCAGAATTGCCACTTGTTGAAAAATTCAATGTCCCAAAAGAAAAGGTAGAAGGCTCTGTTCTAATGGTAGGTGATGTTGAACGCCTAACAAGAGGGTCTGTCCTTCTTCTTTGATATGAAAACAATACCCTATTACCAACACCAGGTGGTGTTGACCGAATTATGGGGGAAGGAACAATCCTTTTGAGTGCTCTCCCTTTTCTTCCTAGAGGAGCTATATGTAGAAACTCCATAGATTTTGAACTTCTCGTTTCTATTCTTCTCATTTAAACGAATGCATTGATCCTTTTTCTCCACATAGAGTTGCCATATATGCTAGAGAAAAAACCTCTCAAAGGCTATTAGCTCACTGTCAGCACATCAAAACAACAAGACTTAGTAAAAAAAACAATTTTGACTCTGTCCCACTGGGCGTGCCAAAATTGTTAGTTACCAAAAATTTGCACCCGATTTTGAACTTGACAAGCTCAACAAATTTGGTAAAACATGGGATTCACTTCTATGTGGGACACTTGGAATGAAGTCAAACCTTCGGGTTCTAGGTCGGCTCCTATTTGGATAATCAACTGAAAACACCTAAAAGCTTGAAAATTGAAGGAGAAAAGGATGGAAATAAAACTAAACAATAAACAACTAAAAATTTAAAGTTTCTAAGGTGATACACCAAACTTATGATGATATCTTGACTCAACAATACATAACAGTAAAAGTTGACAAAACTAAGCATATAAAACACAGCGTTGGCATATGAGTAGCTGCATAAAAACGTTTCATAGATAGGTAATTAACCAGTTTCAAAACTTTGAATTAGCAGGAAAATATAAAATCTTCACAACTAACCAAGCTTGGACTAGATAAAATTTAAAAATCTACAACCTATTCAGCTACAAAGTATCCACTTAAGACACAATTCCAAGACATAACATGTAGGATTAATGGATATCTCAGCATGAAACATCAAATTGAAAACAAAAGCATACAAAAAGTGAACTCCAAAGTAGGTCCCTAAAGCTCTTGAATTATCAAAATATTTGTAAGGATCTCATAAAAAAATCATGAGTTACAACTGCCAAAAGAACAAAACACTGGTACTAGAACTCTAAAAATGTCTTTCATATGATGGAGAAGAACTAACTAAAAAATTAGCTTCAAAACTCATAAGTACAACCCACAACCTCCATGGGTTGGATCCAGGAAAATAGCCTCCAAAATAGAACACTCCACTCTCCCAAAAGAAACCATAAACATGGAAAAAGTCTCTCCAAGTCATTAACCACCCTATGACACATCAAAACAACCCCAAAAGCACTCCAACTGACCATAAAGACATTCCAACTACTTGGGATATGTCAAATCCGACCCCTAAATCTTCTCCAACCCTCCTAGATTCCCTCCTCATGTTGGCAACCGAATTCTCCATTATCTCCAAGATATTGACTAAGTTTGAATTATCTATTTGACCAACTTGAATCAATATATGAAAGCACCCTACTTTTGCATTTATAAAAAAAAATCTTATTAAAATGATTTATGATATCATTTTAATAAAGATTTACAATTCTGAATGAAAATGAAAAAATAATGGCTAAGCCATACATAAAATATTAAAAGACTAAAACATAAGTCTTTTATTTCAATTGAAAGATTTAAAAAAAAAACACTAAGGTAGAGGGAAATGCCACGACTCATATTAGAAGATGAAAGCTTTTAAATAAAAGCTAAGGCAAAAACGCCTCCAAACTGTATCAAAATTTTTAGGGTTATAACCCTAAAATGAATGTGATTCATTCATTCCTTTTATTTTTCTTTCACCTTAGTCTTCATCTCTGAGAGAGCGCCGCTAGGTGATGAGAAACCCTAGCCACATCCAGTTGGAAGTATCTATGTCTCAGATGCCATTCTCTGCATATTTTTGGAGATTCAAAGCAAAGAATCATAAGGTAGTCAATTTTCCTTTATTTTTATTGAATTTGGGAGTATTTTCCTCCTTTTGAGAGCTTCTTAAACTAGACACGGGCCATGACCTCCTTTGTTTTCTCTGATATCTCTTTATAAGGATCTTATTCTATGTTAGCCGCCATGATGTAATTTTTGATATCTTTGGTTCTTCTACTCTTTTGAATAAAATATCTAAAAGTTTGTTCCTTTATGTTCTAGTTTCTTGATTTTCGCATCATGAATAAACTCCTTTGGGTGAGATTTTGAGCTAGAAAGCTCTGTTTCCACACATTCTCTTGCAGAACTTTTGAGACATTTTGCAGATCCAAAGATGGTAAGCTTGGTTTCTTGGTTCGAATCTAGAAGGCTTTTATCATTTTAAAAAAAAACTCATGAAGCTTTTACAAGCCGTGACTTGGCTGCATCATGCATTTTTTGATATATTCTTGCTCCATTTTGATTTTGATTTGCATTTAATAAAGGCTAAAAATTAAAAGAAACTCATTTCATGAATATTGTGAGTGATAAAAATGATATTATCCACCACCATATATGTTTTTTGATATTTCATCCCTTGTTACAGGCATGAGAAACACCATTTCACCAATGGCCGGCCTCTGTTATAACCATTTTGGGCTCAAAAATCAAAAACCCCAAGTGGGTCTGCATGCATTGCAGAAAACAAGCTCTCCTTTCTGTAAATTTCATGCATTTTATGTATATGAATAGCCCTTTCATTTTTCTATTGACTGTCCATACTCCTATGATTATGCACTTTCTCTGATTTATCACTCCAACTTTTGATGCAATACATGAATGACGACCTGTAGAAAACTTGAAAAACTATGCATATGGTGTATACCCTATATTGCCACTCTATGAGTAATGCATTCTTGGATTTTCTATCTTGTATATCACTGAAATGCTGAAAATCATAGTTTATGTAGCTTGCACCAATGATGATTCTGAATTAATTTTCTGTGTGAAAAAGGACTTTTTGTATTTTTGCATATTTTGTTGTAAAATAGTCATGGCTGCATTCCATTTCCGAGTTACTTGACCTCAAACACTAGAGATTCTGTAGATGAAATAATGTTGTCCTTGAAATATGAAAACAATACATTCTGTAAATGACAGTAACCTGTAGCACTGAAGTTATTTGCACTAATGATACCTATTGTAATGAATTTTTGCAAAAAATATACATAACACAAAGAAGATTTTTATGATGTTCATATTGCACAAAACATTGGATGAGTTGGGCTCTACCCTTGTGGGAGCTGCATTTTACTCTAGTCAATCTGAAACTAATTAACAACAACATTGCATTTCCTGTTTCTGCTCATGACACAAACTAGTTAATAAAAATGAAGCATTGTTTGGATTTCTAATGTGAATGCGTGTGCGGGTGTAAGGATGATAGGTCATTTATTGCTTAGATCCTTTGCATCTAACCTTGTTTTGTGATTTCAGGATCTTGCACTTGGAGAACGGGAAGCGAGAGTAGCAAGGTAGCAGAAACATGTAAGCAACAACAACACCGCCAATCATTCAGGCAATGACTGGCCCCTATTGACTCTTATGCCTTGTTTTTTATATACTGACATGTATTCATGTTATAAATTCAAGCATTGAATTTACTTTTCTTAATTAGTTTCACGGCTTGTGTGAAGCAATCTAAATACTTTAATGAATAAAGATTACATTTTTCAGAAAAAGATATTTGATAGTGTACCAGTTTGCTTCTCTTTTCTCCATAAAAATGAAAAATTTATTCATGAATGGAATTAAAGTAATGTTTTCATACTATGGCATAAAATGCATGATCAAATTTTGAAATGAACACTGCTTAGCAAAATTTATCTTGCTGATTTGAGCCTATAGGTGAAAAATATATAACAATTCCTTCAAAGGAAATATGATGACCCAAGACTATTCCTTGTTCTACCATTATTAAAAAAATCTCAAGGCTAAGGGATATTCTATTTTCCTCACAAACTTGTAAAACTCGGTCTAGGTTTTGAAGAGATTCATCATATGTTGTCCCATAGACTGTAAAGTCGTCCATATAGACCTCTACATAGTCATTAATGAGTGCAACAAATATAGCAAGAATGACTCTCTGAAAAGTCGCTGGAGCATTACAAAGTCCAAAGGGAAGCACTTTGAATGCAAATGTGCCCCAAGGGTAGGTAAACATGGTCTTGTCTTGGTCTTTTGGAGCAACCTAAATCTGGTTGTAACCACTAAATCTTTCTAAAAAGGAGAAATATTTCCTTCCAGCCAAATTGTCCAGAACCTGATCAAAAAATGGTAGGGGAAAATAATCTCACTGAGTGGCTTTGTTGAGTTCTTTATAGTCTAAATAGATTCTCCATTTCCCATTTTTATTTGGCACAACCACCATAGGTGACACCCACTTACTATCAGAGATAGGATAAATAAATCTTACACGAAGGAGTTTCTCAATTTCAATTTTGACTAGATCCTTTAATGCAGGATTGAGTCTCATCTAAGGCTGACGAACATGCCTTATACTAGGATCATTATAAATGTGATGAGTACAAAAACTTGGGTGAATTCCCCTCATGTCCGTGTAATCCCAAGAAAAAACTTTAGACCTTTTTACCAATACATTGAACAATTTATCCTCTTACTTTTTTGTCAACCAACTATTGATGTTTAAAGTTTTTCCTAGTAATAGAATAATGGATTTTGTTCTAGGATGGGCTGAAGTTACAGTATAAATTGGTCGATACAAGGTATTGAGAGGAAAATTATGAGGAATATTCATTGAAACCTTGTGATATCTTCAAAGAAATGACATGTTTTGGGGATCATGTTAGCTAAGGGAAAAGGCATTGCCATTGCAACATAGATTTTCTCCATCCCACTCATATCAATCGGTTGTCCAAAAATTCTTGGAACATCCATCATTTCTTCCTCATTCAGGGTTATATCAAGGCGTGCTAGGTCATTTAATAAATCTTCCTCCAGTTCTTCTTCGTGTTGTTTAATTACTACCATGGCGAGAGAGGCCAAATTGTCAGAACCATTGGATTCTTCTAGTTCATCAACCCAGACCTTTTTATGCTCAGTAGGTTTAGCAGGTGGATATAAGAACAAAATTTTACTATCTTGACCATGAGAAATGGTCATTCCCCCTTCTCTGCAATCAATCTTAGCAGCAACTGTGGCCAATCATGGTCTTACAAGAATTATTGGGTAGCTATCTTTGGGTGTGTGCGACTAGATTACCTAGAAGTCGATTGGATATTCCCATCCATCAACTTTGATGAGAATGTTTTTAATGACACCCTTTGGGATGGCTATAGACTGATTTACCATTTGTAAGACTATGATTGTATGATGTAAATCAGTTAGACCTAGTTTTTCCATTACATCCATAGTCATCACGGTAACGACTACTCCAAGAACCACTAGTGTGTTTGGTATTGCTACCTCATTAATTGTAACGTTTATAAGAGGACTCCTAAGATCATCATATTTTGGAGGAATAGTCTTTCCAGACAGAAAATCAGCTAAATAGCCATCAATATGAACGATATTTATCTTTTTTGGCTTATTTCCTGGTGTTTTAATACATAGTTTTTTGATTAACTAGTTTAACTCAGGAATTTACTTTATCGTCTACAATAGAGGAACCACAATTTGCAGTTGCTTAATTTCCTGAATTAACATGGTTTCAGAAGCCATAGGTATTTCTGGAGTATCTTCCAGAGTCATTAAATTTAGATGTTCTAGATATGGTGCCAGTGTTTTCTCTTTTGGAACATAATCCTCCCTTTGTTGACTCAAGCACTGACCTTCGACCTCTTGAATAAATCAACAACACCTTCTATTGAAAAAGGCTCTTTATCTTTGGTGGAAGTGTCTTGATTAGGTGATGTGTCTTTTATTGGAATTTTAGGCTCGGGTTCCTCCACTATTTCTTCAATAGTTGGGGGTTGAAGAGTTCTACCAGAGCGCAACTGTACATTTTTCATATTGTATCGCATTAAGTCCTATAACATTTTCTTGTTTGGTAGAGTAGACTAGCGTATTATGGTGATTATTATTAGGGTTGGGAAGCAGTTATGCTGGAAGCTAAGGTTGATTTACCTACTCATTCTGAGGAGGGTTTTGAGCTGGAGGTAACAAATTATGTTGTTGATTCCTCCTAGATCTAGTATAAAGTTGATTATGTCCCTGATTCCATTGGGGGGCAGCATGTTGTTGGTACCATTATTCTTGTGTTTGGTTCGACCACTGCTGAGTTCCCCATGTTTGATTATCCCATTCGAGGGATCCCTAATAAGGAGTTCCCCAATTAGGTTGTGGTGGAGGTGACTGATTCCAAGATGGATTCCACTATTTATGAACCCAGTTATTTTGTGGTCTCCATGCAGGATTGAAATTTTGTCCATAAGAAAAGTTACCTCCTTGACATTGGTTTAACGCGTTTATCTCCTCTTCAACCTGAATATTTTTTTTCTTAGTATTCTTAATATCACACAGAAGCTCACACTGATTGGTAGGATGGATTTTCTCACAGAGTTGACAAACATTGACTTTATGTAAAGGACACTCGTGCAACAAGTATTTGTTTTGAGACATGGGACAATAGATTGAAAAGGTCTCTGGGTTGCGAGTTTTAGCTTGTATGCCATCTAATGTAGTGTTTAGTTGAACGAGAATGTTCTTTTTTAGATTTTCTATTTCTTCGTGAAGCTTACCTATCTCATTAGACCCTTTAAAAATATTAGTTTTAAGGATTCCTTCTCGAGTACAAGAGAAATTTTGACATAATTCACATATTCCCTCAAGGGTCAGTTGAGATAAGTCACCTTTCCCCATTAGATCAAGACTTCTTCTAGCATCATCATCAAGTCCTTTAAGATTTATTTTTTTGAGAATCTCAACGCTAATATCCTCTTCTCAACATCTTTTAGATGGGAAAAGGATCCTATCGAGATAGTCCTCTAAACTCTCATCCTTATTTTGTCTTAGTTTAAATAGCTCTTCCTAACGGTCATTCACCCTACAGTAACTCTAGTATTTTTGCAAGAAAAAATTCTCCATTTCCCCCAAGATGTTATACTACTAGCATTGTTGAATCCTTGAAAGTAGAAGGAAAGAGATTCAACTTTTGGTTATCTTTTTTGTAGTCATAATTTTGACACAAGACTTTAAATTCAAAGAGAAATTGGTCTAGGTCTTCCAAGGACAAGCCACGAAAGGTTGGAAGGAAAGCTAGGGAAATGATCTTCATTGTAGTATCATCATCTGCATCCAAAGTAATAGGATAGGTAAACATTTGAGGGGTCTGAGGTTCATTGTGGTTGATATTATGGCGGTTAGGTTTAGCCATACGATCTCTCATGATGTTCAGAGGAATTTGTTCCTCAAAGACAATTTCCTCTATAACTGGTTGTTCTGCCAGTTGGTTTCTAGGAAAATAGTGGAAAGCCTCTAGTGGAATAGGCTCAAATAATTCTTCAAAAGTATTTTCGTTTGAGCCTTAGGGATCCCTAGGTATGATTGGTATGTATTTTGGGGGGATCTTTTGTATAAATCTTCTGTGGGGGCCTCTTTTCTTGAACCTGCAAAAAAGGAAGCTGACGATGGAATTTTTTGTATAAAATGAGGTGTTCAAACTGTATCCTAGTAACACTAAATAAAAAAGGCTATTTTGTTCCTCGACAATGGGGCCAAAAAGTGATAGGTTGTCATTAGGTCCCATTAATTTAGAATATAAAATGTCAATAAGTCGACCGAGCAGTGTCCAAGGCAGTTTGCAAAAGAAGATAATTTAGATAACTCATTTTAGCTTTTCTGTTTTTCTTTAAACTATTGAAATCAATCTTAGTCTAAGGCCATTTAACTTCTTAACTAGAAAACAATTTATTCTAAGAAAACTAGAAATACTAAACTAGAAAGCACAAGATAACTAATTTAGAAAGCATCACAACTAAACTAGAAAGAATAGGAATAAGTAAACTGAATAACTTATAAACTACAGAAGTGGAAACATAAGTAAACAGACCATGGAACATTCTCTTAAACAGTAAAATATTCTAACAGCTGCAACGAATAACTCATAATAATTGAAAAAAAGGAGTGCTCCAGAACTTCAGACTCAACAACTGATAGACTTTAGCGATTTCCTACTGAATAGTTATCTATGTAACAAATAAAACAACATAACAATAAGTAATTATCTATTTAAGCTATCTTCCCTCAAGTGGCCAACTCGCGGGTTAACACCTCGTTCTCAAATCACATAAACTACAAGTTCTTAAGTCCTCCCATTAAAAACAATTATCATCCATAGTTCAACAATTTAATAATTGACAAAAGATAGTTATTTTATTCATCAGTATTCAAAGATCATGTAAACAACATAAAATTACTATTAAGTGTCTCATTCAACTTTAGGAAATTACATTTTTATAGAAAATTGTAACTAAATCCTAGATTCTAGATGGTGTGGATAGCCATTAAAAAATTCTTTAACAACTTTTAACTAACTTCCTTGTCTTTAAAACTCAT
Source organism: Sequoiadendron giganteum (assembly GCA_007115665.2). NCBI lineage: Eukaryota > Viridiplantae > Streptophyta > Pinopsida > Cupressales > Cupressaceae > Sequoiadendron > Sequoiadendron giganteum. The sequence continues at coordinate 99,951,038 of CM021106.1, forward strand.
AAAGATAAATAAGGCTCGAGACGAGCCATGAAGTTTTTGATTTAAAGATTATAACATAAATTAAATAAACAACAACTATATCTTTGGTTCATCAGCCTGATGTTTAGGAACAAGTTCACAACATCCATCTTCAATAATTATTAAGGCACATGTTGGTTCAAATGTTTTGTAACTGCTGCAAGATGACCAATTAATACCTTACAAAAACACTCAAAATAACCCATTAAACCTGTATTGGTAAATTTCCTCAATTGATCATAATAAATAAAGTTTGCATAATTTTCCTTAAAGATAAGAATTTATTCCTCCTAAATTTAAATAAATTGGCATATATTTAGGATTGAGTTTGTATAAATAGGCTTTTCTGGTTTCATTATGATGAGATTATTTTTACCTCATCACCCTACATTGAGATGGAATTCCTTGGATAGTGACTTTGCCTTGTCGTGCGGTGACTTCACACTAGGCCCTTTGACGGTAACGACAGTGATGATACTATCATAGGAAGCAACCACATTGGAATATGTATGTTGCACGTTTATGTAATCCTTATCTTTTTCAGTGTTGTTTCCTTTGTTATAATCGAGCATAGGGTGTTTGCATATCTTAAGATCATGGTTATGGCCTTGTACTTCAACGGATATGGTGTCACCTCTCCATAAGGTCTTGGACAATATTTTTGAACCTCATGGAGTTTTTTGTGTCCTTTGATTTTATGAAAGTCACAAAGATCATTCTCATTGTACCAAGATGGTTTATCCTATGGTTCTTGGTAATTTTCAAAATTGGGAAGCGTTATCAAGTTTGACTCTATCGATTTCTTCATGATGGTTTTGATGGGTTCTGAAAACTGTGTGTACTTGCATTTCAAATAGTTGTACTCGTTAAGGGTTCATTGTTGTTGTGTTTCAGTGTTGTTGATCTAATTATTCTGTGGAGGTGTTATTTTTACCACAGTTGATTGAATGTTATCTATTTGATTGTTCTTCAACCTAGGATCACTTAGGACCACATTAGCATCTACCATGCCATCATTGGTCACATTCTTGTTCTTAGCCAAAACAGGAGGCTTGTCATTTGCTCTAGTTGATGGACGATTGTCTTTGTAAGCTTGAGTATTTCCCTATGAGATTAGAGCTCTTTTGATGTTAAGGGATCTAGGGACAAGCTTGTCATAAGAGGTAATGTACTAGATTTTTAAGTGGAAGGATAGATTTGGATCTAGATTTTCTATGATGATTCCCACTTGTTGTTCATCGGGAATGGGCCACTTTCTCTTATGAACTCTTTGCCTCCACCATTGCAAGAAATTGGTGAAAGATTCTCCTTTTTTTTGTTTGAGAGTAGATAACTCTTCTAAGATTACATCCATGCCAAGGTTAAAGGAGAAGTGATCTATGAATTTATCGTTGATTTCTTGAAAAGTCTTGATATCGGTAGACAGTTGAGAAAACCAATCCATGGAAAGACCTGTTAAACTTTAGGGGAAGAGGCACATTAAATAAGAATCATTGTAGGTAACCTCCATACACATGACGTTAAACTCTTTGACATGGTCTATAGGACTTCCTCTCCCTTTGTATTTATCGAATTTGGGGATTTCAAAGCCAAGAGGGAATGGTACCATTACAATGTTTCGATCAAATGGATATGGACGTAAGTTCTATGTATGGGGCTTCTTCATCTTTCCCATCCGAAGATCCTAAATTTCTTGTGATAACGCCTTAATTTGTGATGCTAGATCATCTTCTGGGTTTGGTGGAGGAACATACATTGCATATTGTGTGATGGGGGATGGGTTGTACATGGGATTATGATAGGATAAGGTTTTGTATGGTGTGTATGGTGGTGTGGAATTTTACAAAGGTAATTGAGGTATTGATGTATATGTTATTGACATGTTTTGGATGATGATGTTTTGTTGAGGGTTATAGTAGGAACTTTTTTGTAGTTTTTGTTGGGCCTACTATTGAGCTAGTCAGACTGCTTGTTGTTGTTGATCCACAAGGGATGCTTGTTGGGCTTGTTGCTGTTGTGCTGCTAAGGTTGCTTGATGTTGGGCTTTTTGTTGTTGTGCTACTAAGGTTGCTTGGTGGGCTTGATTTTTTTTGCTATGCTAAGGCTATTTGTTGTTCTGCTAAGGATACTTGTTGCTGTTGTTGTGCTAGTAGGGTTGCTTCTTCTTCTTTTTTTTGTTGTGCTACTAGGGTTGCTTGTTATTTTTATTATTTTTGTTGTTGTGCATCTAAGGCTGCTTGTTATTTTTTATTTTTTTTGGATGGGTTGATGATAAGCTTGTTGTAAAGCTAAGGCATGTGCTTGTAGTGTAGGATCAGTTGGTTGTTGGGACATCTATGATGGATTTTGGGTGTTTATTTTTTGAGTGGGAAGTGGATTTTTGATGAGAGGTTGGGGGATCCCTTGGTTTAACATTCCTTGTAAGATGGTGGATTGAGATGAAGGAATGTAATTTTGAGGTCTCATTTGATTTTTCGTGGTGAAAGGGATTGTAGGGAATGATGAGGATGGCGTCATTAGATTTTGTGATAGTAATGACATACTAGGACCTTGCATCCATTGATTGAAATGGTTCCCTTGTCCAATGTCTTGAGGATTTCTTTGCTCTAGGAATGTGGAAAAGGTATTCCCTTGGTTGATGGTGTTTGTGACCAAGGGATTGTTTTGATTTGTATCAATGATGGATGGGATGGATGTGTTTTGTGAAACCAATGGTACATGAACCAGTTAAGGGATTGGATAGAGATATCCCTATTTTAATGTTAAGGGTTGACCTTGCATTAGGGTGTTGACATGCCCTTGTTGGTCTACTTGAGACAGTTGGCCTATACTTCCTTGCAGGATGTTGGTAACACTTGTGGTACTTGTGGGGATGGATGAAGATGGGCACCCTTGATATGTTGATGTTGCCATGGAATCATGAAGTGTAAGTGCTTGATGTTGATGTAAGGGGGTTTTGGAAATGGTAGAAGCAAAAAATTGTGGTGTCCAAGTGGTGGATGGATTGGTGTTGAGAGTATCCACAAGTGTGTTGTTTTAAAATGGAAGAATATGTCCAAAATCTCTAGCAAGACTAGCTGCAATACTAGGAATGGATGTTTGATTTAGCAAATGGAGTTGTTTGCAAGGTGGATGAAATCAATCCTCGTGCCAATTATTGTGCAACAAAAGATGGGGAAATAGGCACAATGTTTTCTAAGGCTTGGTATTATTGTTTTTACTCCATGATTTCTTCCTTAGTAAGTCCAAATGGGTTGTTCGTGATGTCTTCTATCTCATATGGCCTGATGGAGATGAGGGTTTTTTTGATGGGGTAACTTGACTTCTTGGATCAAATTCTAAAGGATTTGGATCACTTGAGGTGAATGTGACTTTTATTTTCTCCATAATTCTCTTGTGTTGTGATCTCTTCTTTACTATAAATTTTGGGTCACCCATGGGAGAGTTTTGTTGATATTTATAGTGTTCAAACTCTCTAGTTGACTCAAATATAGGTATAAGGGACACTCTAAGACTTTTGGAGCAATGATGATAATGGGAGATGAAAAGGTGAATGATGTGGAGAATGATCTTCACAAAAAATTTGGGACAACACTTTCGACTTATAAGTTTTTATTGTTTGATGTTTGGATAAAGGATGTTAATGAACTTGTGAATCTTTAGGGTAGAATCATGACCTTAAAGATAAAATAGTTCAAAAATGATAACTAACTTATCTAAGTGCATGGAAAATTATTTATTTCACATATAGAGTAGATAAGTTAGGGGTTGGTTTGATAGATGTTCAATTCAAAAAGTGTTGGTGTATTTGAAATTTTTGCAAAGTTTGGTGAAGTGAAGGATGATTTTTGATGAAGGGGTGGATAAAATGTTTGACCTAATGTTGACCTAGAATGAACCTTTTATTTTCATAGACCAAGGTAGTGAGAAAGATGCTAGACCTCAAAAGTGTTCAAATCCAAAAGACCAATGTTTGACTTAAATGAGGGGTTCATATTGAGCATACATTTTTGGATTATTCAATGGGATAAGACTATAGAACCTTGTAACCAATTTATTCCTATTGCAGTACTATCTTAGGACACATATTCTAAAGTACTTTGAACTATGATGTCAATATTTGAAATAGAAACAAGTAGACCTTCTCCTAGGGATTTTGATTTTGCATGAGATCACTTAGAGAACTTCAAGATCATGGAAGACACCAATATTTTGAATTTCAAAGACAACATACAACTTTGGATTATTCCTTGAAACACGTACATAAAAGTTTCTTGTCAATCTAGTACTATTTTGGTAGTCCCACAAGGTGTTGTTTGATAGATTTGGAATATGATGCCTAAGTTTGAAGTGATGACATGTAGACCTTTTCTTAGGGTTTTTTTTTTTGTGTGAAATCATTTAGAGAAGTCTAATATTATGGAAAGGAGGATATTTATTGTCATGCGAGTGGTGGTAATAGGGGTCGTCTAACCACAATATTGATTTGTTCCTCTTCTTTGTCTAAGATGTTTGTTGTGTTTCTCCACCGAATGAGTGTTTCATTTATTTCAAAAGTGAATCTTCTCAAACTAATTATTGTATCGAATTGTTCTCCTTCAATGAGTTCATAGTTTTCTTAAATGATAGCGGGCGTAAGGTTAGGTTATTCAAATGGAACGAGCAATCACCAAATGGACATGTAGGGTTCAATTTTTCAAGATTATCTTGCTTGAATAAGTTTATTTTTACCAAAAACACTTGTCTTTCTTAAGTTCAAACTAAATGTGTATGTCAAAAACATCATCAATTCCACAAACTCCATTTTGTGAAAAGGATGAAGTCAAGGGCATAGTTACCTAGGTTAACTTTGGGAAGTATGGATTGAGATGTAAACCAAAATATTTAGAAGTATCTAAGGATAAAAATCCTTAGGAACAACATCACTATCAAGGCTATTTCAAAGGGTATCCATCCTTAGACCAAATAGTTTTAAATTTAGAGGTAGATTATGAATGTTTCTGTGCAATGTTTTTAGAATCAAGAAAGTATTAAAGTGACTCACAAGAAATAACAATCCTAGATAGATAGATTAGGTACATATTTCTGAGTAGGCTTACCAACCATAAAAAGAGATGATTAATCTAAGAATATGAAGTGGACAAATAGGATATGTCAAGGAAATGTAACATCTTGACATGCCAAGCAAAGGAGTCTCTTCCCCATTTTCTTTATTGCCTCAATAAAAATAGAACATGGTAAGTAACTTCTTGGAGTGGTTCTACTCCAATGCACTACCTTAAAATACATTTTAGCAAATTGGACTTGGCTAGCCACTATTTAACCAAGGTTCTTATTGACAACAAACCAAGAACACCAAGTCGTATATATACACACTTTGCCACTTGTTATGCCTTGCATAACCAGCCCATCTTTACTTTGGTAAAAATGGGTCCCCTTTTTTCTTACCCTTGGTGTTTTTGTTTGGGACTTAGGGTTTGTTCTTTTCTCCTTAGTATTTTGTCTTTTCTTTTTGTTCTAGTGGAATCAGAATGAAAATTGAACCTAAAATTGGAACTTGCATAGGTTCCATGTCTTGATTTTGACCTGACTCTGCTTCCATTTTGATTCCTTTTGCTTTTTCATTTCTCATTGCTTCATTTGGGACAAGATCAATCTTGGTCTTGAAATCCTTTGTTTTTTGTTGTTTTTTTGTCTTGTTCTTTGTCTTTGGCGGAACTAGAACCGAAAACGAAACCAAAATTGAAACTTTGATAAATTCCTAGTTTTGTTCCCGTTCTGATCATGCTCTCGCCTTTTGTGTTTTTGCTTGTATATTTTTCTTAGGTTTAGTTCCTTTGGTTTTGATTTCTTTCCTTTTTTCCCTTCTCGTTTTGGCATTTCTTTGTGTTTGTCGGAATCAAAACCACATCAAAACCAAATCGAGAAATTTTCAAAAGTTCCCTAACCTGCTCTAATTCTGATCCCACCCTCACTCTTTTGTTTTTTCTCCACTTTACTTCAGTTGTACAATGTTTCTGTGCTTGTTCCCGTCATGATCTCATGCTTGATGAATTGTATTAATATCATTAATTGTAGGACCTCCCATGCGCTAAATTGAATTCATAACATTAATTAAGGTTAATTTTCTCTTTATTATTGTTGTTTAAACTATGAGAGAAAACTAGATCCGAGGTAGAGAAGGAGGATCTTGGTTTAGTAAAGAAGCAATCATTGCATGTGGATTGGATCAAGTTTCAACCTGTTGGGTAGCATTTGAGGTAGGTGGGTTTTTCTCCCGTTTCATTTTGTTTGTTGTTTTGTTTTCCTTGTGTTCTTCGTGCGTTCACGAGATTTCTTGTGGATCTTCACTTTTTTTTTTGGTGTTATGTTTGTTTTCCTTTTTGGTTTTCTTTTTCTATTGTTTTTGGTTTTCATTTGTGTCTTTTTTTTTTATTTTTCTCACTGAAGTTATTTTCGTGTTCAGTCGCGTTCGTACTACTGTGCCATAGCTTTTCTTAGGGTATCTTTTTCGAAAGGATTTGAGGGTTCTTAAAGGGTCTCTAATCTGTTGAGTCACTCTCCCAATATTTTATGTGTATTGCTCAATGATTTTCACATAGAGTTTTTATGCCCTAGGTTTTGCTTTTCGTTGAAGTAAGCTAGGGTTTTTGTGTGCCATTTCAATTTAAAATCATGCCCTAGCTGATGGTTTCCCTTTAGTCATATGAGGCATTGATTTATGAAGCTATTTTAAACCTTTATTTTAAATTATTATAATTTCTTGAGGTGGCATCATGCTTAATGGTAAAGGGAAGAGTTGGATCCAAGAACATATTTGATCCATAAACCTCTGTTTAAAATTTTCTGGATCTAGTTTCAGACCCGCTTTCAATGAGCTTTTGGATTTCAAACTTCCTTGACTCAAACGGAATCAAAACTAGAATGGAGGTAATATTTGGAACTTACTAAAGTATTGGGTCCAATTTCCATCTCGATCCCGATCATGATTTTCATTCCTGTGCCGATCTTGATCCCAACATTGAGTTCGATCTCGATCTCGGCTCCGATGGTGGTCTTGACCCGAATCCCACCATAGTAGAGGGGTTTCTAATACTGATTTCATTTTGGTTCCGCTTCTAATAAACCTTCAAATTGTACTAAGTGCAAAAGGTTACCTTTTGGAAGATAGGGTAATGTAAAGGGGTAAGTCCTCTAATGCTAATTATTACATTCTTTCTATTGATCTAATCTGGTGTTGTCTTGCAGGAATAGGTAATGTCAGGAGCATTTGCTGAAGTCTCACAAATCAAGGGCCAAGCTATAGAAATTTCAAAGAGGGTGAAGCCGAAGAAGATAAAGGTGGAACAACTACCTTATAATTTGAGGTATAAGCATCAAAATGCTACTCCCACAACTAGCAAGATGGATTCAGGATGGTCAGATATCATAGACACCAACTTGGGATCCTATAATTGTGAGGATTCGATTACAGAAACCTTTACGGAAGAAGTAACTACTAGAACAAAAAGGATAGTCAAGTCTGGGATAACACATGTTGCATTTTTCCCTCTATTAGTACAATACCCAAAATTTATTTTGGCTGCAACAGTGGCTTATAATGCAGTGTCAAGGTAGTGCATGGACCAACAGGGGAATGTCATCATTGATCTATATACATAAATGATGAGGATCATGTTTAATTCACCTACTCCAAGGAACCCTAGGCAACTGACTGAGGTGGAGGCATTACAAATATTCAATAAAAATAAAGAAGTTAACAAATCCCATATGAACAAAAAGTGGTTAAGGACTGAGAAGAAGTCTTTAACTAAGATTCCTAAAAAACCTAGAAGAGGCGACTTCAAGAAAGAGGTATATGATTTGATCTTAATTCTTTCTAGGGTATTTGGTCAGAGGGAATCTGCATATTTCAAAGAATGGATGTTCACATACATGAAAGCCATTTTTGATGGTAAACAGGAGTTTGATTCTCAACCCAAAGAAATACTTTGGAAACATCTCTCTCCTACCACATCTTCCTCTACATAGGTGATAAATCTCCTTGCTACTCCTACATGGCTAAATCTCAATCTTGAGAAGAAGCAGATAGTACAACCAAAACCCCTTAATTGGGATGGTTTTAGAAAGGAAATAGAGAAAGAGAAGACAAAGAAGAGATCAGAGTTCTTCATTCTACAAGGCTAATAGATGCTGGGGAAATTGTTGTTGAATGTGTCATCCCCATGGTTGACAAGGATAAATAGGATATGGAATTAAGTGATTACCAATTGGGCATTTTCAACTTAGGAAGGCCCACAAGGAACCAACAAATAAACTTAATTGATATTGTGGCTTCTTTTACCAAATCAAGAATGATCCAGGATAAGCAAAATAAAGATGAGCTTAAGTCACAAGCTGATCAGTTGCATAAGTTCTTGAAGGACTTATCTTCCCCTAACTCTTCACAGTCTGCTACTCCTGAAACACCCATTTTTCTAAGTAAGAAAGATGCAGATAACCTGGTGGAAATGAGGAATAAAGTGGTAATGATGGATAAATGGATTAAGAGACTAAACCAAAAAGTGGAGGAGTTGCTTGTGGAAAGTTGAAAAGCTCATGGAATGGCATTCAAATTGATTAATGACATGGTTACACATGCCGAAACTCTTGGGAAGCTAGAGGAAGAGTATTCAGAGCATGCAAGGAAGCTACAATACGTCAATAAATTACCCAAGCAAACCCTATTAGAACAATCCATTCTCAAAGAAGACAATACTGATTTTGTTGAGAAAACTATTAAAATCATCAAGTTCATGTATTCATTCATCTATAAACACAGAAATGAGGTGCAATAGGCTAGGAAAGATCTCAATGAATAGGCTAAAGAATTAGGAGTAAGTATTGCCATACTTGTTGATCAAGAGATCCCTATGGAAGATGGCCTCATCCTTGATAAACTCAAGGAAAAATGGAGTATCAAATTTGAAGGGGTGATGAAAAAAGGGTATGATGGCGATGATATCTTGATGGACAGTCTAATGGGTGTTAAGGAATAGGTAAAGGCTGCTAGAAGGGAACTCATCATACTTAAGGATATGATATATTTTTCCTCTACTAAGCTAGCAAGGATAAAATTTGAAGATAGTTGGGTAGATGGGCCAGATCCAAAAATGCTTCAACAAGTGATCACCAGTTATGATGAGTATATGTTGGATCAGAAAATGCAAGACTAAGGCACCCATACATTTGTCCCTTGGCCAGGTCAAGATCAAGAAGGCATGGTTTGCTGGAGATATATCAATTGCCTATTTTGTAGGAAGGTAACATAGAATCAACTTAAGATATCAACATGTCTACCCTCCTCCTTTTGGAACATAGGTTTTAACAAGAATTTTTCCATCAACAACTGAAATATCAAAATGAACGTATATTCTGCATTGCCTAGTCGCCCCATAATTTGTGGATCTAGATTTTGATGAGAGGAATTAGTGCTAAATAGGTTTATATATAGAATTTATCTCCAATTTGTAAAGGTCAGCTCATTGAATCAAGATTAGCCACCTAAAGGAGACTTGAGAGATAGTTTACAGTTTTTAAAGTTTATTCAAAATACACTTGGATACATTTTCTTTACAAATTTTCAATACAAGTTATGCTATCTTTGGAATATTGTTCAATGATAATTTTGATGGACTATAGCCATTCGTATTCCAGTGAATATTATGCATAAGTGTTTCTTATTCGATGCAAATGACTAGAAGATTCTAAATTTAAAATTATTTCATTAAATTATTTGTAAATGGGATTATTTTATGTTTGTTGATCTATGAATTAATGATGAGCTAGTGATGTATTCTTGTCTAAATTTGAGTTTTGATGGTTGTACATTTTGATTTATCCCCATGAGTGAATACAATGGTACAAAATAGCCTGTAGATTGTATCATTTAATGGTTTTAGTTGTTTAAAAGGAATGCTCATTGTGAAATTTATATGTCTAAATTGAAAGGAGTTTACATTTATGATTTGTTGTTCTATGTTTTGATCCATCTTTTTCTATTTATTTTATACACCAAACGTTAGATTAGTTCATATCATGCAGTTTGTGTCCTTTTTCTTGCAGGCCCCTTGAATATTATGGTTGCATGGGCTATTGAATGAATTAACACAATTGAGAAATAAGTATAGAGACTTTGGAAGATAAGTGGTTTTAGATCAATTATCTTTTTCAAGAGAAATAGAGTAGAAATATTGCGTTTAACGTTGTTCTACTATTTTGACCATCAATAGAACTGGTGCTAGAAGGAGGGCCTGAAGGAACAAACTGGAGGGAATTGGGTCATTTTCACCTGAAAAGTTTGAAAGAATTCTTAGATCTTCTACAAACCTAGATCCCTTTGTCAAAATCTGAACACCCACTAGGCACAAAACTCGTATGGATTTAACCCCAACACCCACTCCTCCTGGGTTTCAACCAATATTACCGTTGGCACAGCCACCTCCATTGTCACCCATGGCATTATTTTCCAATAACCCTTCACCATTTGGAATCATTCTTTGTGTTATCCATGATATGCCTAAGAATCCTAATTGTTTTTGTCCTAGGTACTCCCATGGGGAATCTAGAAGTATTGAAGATCACATACATGCATTCAAAGATGCTTGTACATGGGATGAGATAGCCCATCATGATGTTGCATACAAATTGTTGCCATATTCATTGGGGGATATGACATACAATTGTTATTTGAACCTACCCACTAGATCTATTTTGAGTTGGGAAAACCTATAAGATGCCTTTATCAACCAATTCCATGTTTATGTAGTTCTATCTATTTTGTATCATTAATTTTCCATAACCAGGAAGGAACCGCATGAACCACTGCCCCTCTTCAACACTCGCTTTCAAAGAATGTATCGATGATTACAAGATCATTACTTGGTAACTAATTTTTTTTTCATCCAAGCTTACCTTAAGGCCATAGATCCCTTGATTGAAAAATTTTGCAGAGAACATACCGTGCATTTGACATTGATTCTCTGTCCAAATTTTACCACTCAACCATTAAGCTACAATAGCATATCAGTTCGCAAGCAGGAAGTTTAGGAGGAATTTTTCCTCCTATAGGATATCCTCAAATGACCAACCCCACCCCGTTGTTTAATATAGTCTTAGGGATGTCACATTCTTCATATGGGCCCCTGGCCAAGCTATAGTCCCCATCACAAAAAAAAATCTTTAATAGCCAGGCCCCTAACCTTTTGCAGCAAGCTCAATGCTCGCACAATTTCGTTGGAGGATCCAATCCTCCAATTCCCTTATTTGTCATAAATTTGACGGAAAGTGAACGCACTACCCAGCTGACCTTTGAGGGAGAGGCTTTCAATAAAACCCCATCATAGGTAAAAAACAAAATGGACCAACTTAAGTTGAAACCTTCCCAAGGCCAAAAACAAAACGAGGGTTACCAAAATCAGGGAGGGTTTTCAAATCATAATAGTTATTCAAATCAAAATTCCAACCAAAACCAAAGGTAATAGGGCCAAAACTTCCCTAATCAGAACTACCAAAATCAGAATAGGGGATACAATCAAGGGTCAAATAACAATATACAATGGAATAAAGGAGAAAATAATGGAGGGGTATCTCATAACTATTAGGCTAACGAGGACAAGCCTCATATTGCAAATGTTGTAGATTTGAACCTAATGAAAAATTGGTGTAGGTTACATGATACAACCTCACATCCTAAAGTTAACTACCCGAAGATGGAGAAGGTCATCAAAATAGCACAAGATGATTCTTACCCACCACAAGGGAATCCTAAACCAAGTGATGGGTCAGTAGATACAACCATGACGTTTGAAACTATTGATGAATAGTACCAATTTCCCATGCAGGGATAAAATGAACCAGAAGAGGATACTTATGAGCTCAGGCATTCCAGACCAAGGGAGGCCATTTCTTGAGAAATCGAAATAAAGGCCCATTCACCACATCTGCTCCTCCAAATACAATATTCCCACCCAATCAAAATGCATATAACAACCCGCCTCCACCCAAAGGTCCACCTAAATTCCAAAATAAAGGTAATTCATCTTTTGTCGCTAAATATCAAATGAAAAATGATATGGAATTTGATTTTGTTTTAGAGATGTAGAAGCAAAGGATCTCATTGTCATTCTTTGACATCTTGAAGTGGTGCCCTGCCCAATGTAACATCATGTTGAGAGCTTTGTAAGAATCAAATCATTCAAAAGGAAAAAGCAAGGGGACTCCAACCAATGAGATGAACGTGACCCTATAAAAAGGAAAGGTAGGAACTTCACTATTCCTGTTAAGTTTGAGGATCTTCAGAAATAATCTACACAATTTCCTCTTAGATTTTGGAGCCCCAAGTAATGTCATGTCCTATTCCATTTGTAAAAATTTGGGGTTAAGTACATTCCAAATTAATAAGAAGGTAATACAACTAGACAAAAATTAGGTTAACGTAGTAGGGGAATTAAAAAATATTCATGTACAGGTTGGGTCAAACCCAAGGATCCAAAATTACATGGATATCCATGTAGTTGATATTCCTGAGACATACGACATGCTTCTAAGCCGAGATCTAATGAAAATTATTGGGGGTTACTTATCCCTAGACTTTTCACATATGTGGCTACCATGGAAGGGAGTAGCAAGATAAATTAGGATTGAAAGTGAGCCTCCTCTCAAACACATCATCAATTAATACAATTTTCCTAATGAGGTATCCTATTTTGAAATAAGGATATGGGTATATAAGAGGGAGGAGTGCATGACCTTTTCAATATTCAACCTGGATGCCCTAAAACCTTTAGAATGTAGGGATCCAACCAACACTGTTAACCAACAGGTTTTGATTAGAAGGTTACAACATGAAAGTATGGTTCTAGGAGAAGAGGTTGATCTATGGATTATTTTGCTCCCAAATTGGTGCAGAGTCCACTATGATGGCCATTCTGAGCAGACATGCCAACCTTGTGTGTATATTCTTAATTATGTTTATGAGTCAGAAGAGACTTGTGAACCTTAACTAGTAACACCTCCAAACCAATTACCATTCCAGGCTAGGGATGCTACTATCCTAATAAGAATTGATATCACCAAAGGGGATGATTCTCCCCAAGTTGAACAAGCTCAGGTTTTACGCTCTGATTTTCAAAACAAAACTGAGCAATTTCAATAATTGTATATTAAACCTTCTCCTAATAATATTTTGATGCTTAAGGGGTTTCTTGAAAAGATACCCGATTCTAAAACCATCCAACAAGAGGTGCAAGAACTAGCTTCTACACTAGTTTCAAGTGAGAATGGACTCGCTAATAAACATCATGAAAAAAAGTCTTTGAATCTAGATAGCCTAAACTAGTTTGAGTTGCCACCCATTCCTTGTAAATAACCACCTGTAGTATACAAAAAGAAAGAAATCCCATCTCCAGATCAGCTATGGATTCTTAAATTTGACAGTTGTAAGTCCAAAATGGGGAGTGGAGTAGGAATTGAACTAACCAACCCAAAAGGGAAGACATACTTTGTATCTTATATGTTACAGTTTGGTTTTACAAATAATGTAGCATAGTATGAAGCACTCACTAGAGGTTTGTTGTTTTCACATCAGAAGAAGGTGACAACCATCACAATTATGGGAGATTTAGAAGTTATTATCAAACAGGTCCATAGCCAATACACCTATCACAATAAGAGGTTGGATGCATATCGACATTAGATATGGAATTTAATGGAAGAAATTGATTCTTTTTGCATCAAGTTGATCCCTAGAGAGAAAAATTAGATTACAAATGATCTCGTTGTTGTTGCGAGCACTTTGGAACCTATGCAGGATTCCAAGCTCAAGAGATTCTCAATGGAGTTAGTCTCGATTCTAGCCATCCCTAACAATGTCAAGAATTTTCAGGTCTTTGATGATGACCAACATATACTTGCCTTTCTGGCAAGCTCAGATGTCTTTGAGGGACAAATAATTGATAAATCAGATAGAGACCAAGGAGACTGGGACCCAAAAATATGCGATGAAGAAGGGATCATGAATTTTAAAACAAACAAAATTCCTAAGGGAATGGTAGCATTGGAGAGGATATTCGACTTAGATCCTCGTGCTCGTGAAATATTACCCACGACTACTGATGGAGGGATGTATGAATCAGTTAATTTGGCTAGTTTAGGCCTAGAAAAGAATGTATTTATTGGCAAGGATTGCCTGAAACATATTCATGACAAAATCATGAAAGAACTGAAGGTGGATATTGTAGTGATTTCTTGGGGTTACGAGGACTTGAAAACATTTGATACCTCAGTAATAACTCACACTATTTCCTTGAAGCCTTATACGAAGTCTTTTTATCAAAAACAACACCCAGTTAATGCCCTGATTGAACCATTAATTAAAAAAAAGGTGCAAAAGATTCTCTCAGCCAGAATAATATTCCCAGTAAGGCATTCCACTTGGGTCACTAATTTAGTCCATGTACAAAATAAGAGCGGTGAGATTAGGCTATGTGTTGACTTTCAGAACCTCAACAAAGAATCAAAGAAGGATAAATATCCATTGCCTTCTCTTTACAAGGTACTATAGATTGCCAATGGTTCTCAAATAATGTCATTCCTTAATGGTTACTTAGGATATAACCAAGTATTGTTTAATTATGAGGATAAGATGAAAACCACCTTCACTACCAAGTTGGAGATATTTGCCTATCGAAGAATGTTGTTTGGCCTCATCAATGCTGGAGCTAACTTTCAGCGTGCAATGGATATCGCATTTAAAGACTCGGTTGATAAGTGTATAATCATATACATGGATTATTTAACTACATTTTCTAAAGATAGGGAAAAACATTCTACGGATTAATCAAAAGTTCTTAAGAAGTGTGTAAGTTATGGTGTATCCTTAAACCCGAAGAAGTGTGTGTTTTGGGTTTCTGAAGGGAAATTGCTAGGCTACATAATATCAGAAATGGGAATTTCAATTGACCCAGATAGAGTCGAATCCATTCTAAAATTGACTATGCTAGGCATCAAAAAGGAGATGAGGTCCTTTTTCGGGAAAAACAATTTTTCTACGAAAATTCATAACTGGATTTGTAGAGATTGTTAAGCCTCTCAATGAAATGATGAAGAAACAGGCTAATATTGAGGCTAAATTTTCCTTTTCATAGATCAAACAATCTATATCAGAGGCACCAATTTTGACCAACCCTGATTATCTAAAGCCTTTTTACATTTACTCTTTTGCATCTGATCACTCTTGTGTTGTTGTCTTGACGCAAAGAAAAGGTGAAGGAGATGAAAGGACCATTGCCTTTATGAGTTCTCCATTCAAGAACTCTGAAGTTAGATATCCACCTTTGGAAAAGTAGGATTTTGCATTAGTGTGAGCGATCAAGAAATTTTATCACTATATTCTCCGCAGCCAAATCACTGCAATATTTATAGACCTTGTTGTCAAGTCCCTCCTCATGCAAAGCGAACTAGGGGAGAGACGAGGAAAATAGATGGTCATCTTGTAGGAATATGATTTTGAAATTCATCCAATGAAGCTTGTATGAGGACAAGGATTGGCTAAAGAAATGGATAATGTTGATACCAAGATCATTTGTCAACAATACATGGTGCAGTCATTTACAAGAGATCCTTGGTATTCAAATTTTATCTTTTTATTGCTAAATAACAAGCGTCCAGATGGGATGAATTCCACTTAGAGGAGAGCACTGAGGTTGAAGAGCTCTCATTACATGCTCAAAGGAGGAGATCTGTATTGAATTAAATTTGAAGGTGTTTACCTACGTTTCCTTGATCAGTAGCAAGCAAAGCATGCCATTACAAAATTCCATGGCAGACACGGTACTGGACATGGGTCTATTGATTCCATGGCACATTGAATCTTGAGATCAGGCTATTATTGGCCCCATGTTTTCTGAGATGCACATCAACATGTGAGTACATGTCATACATGGCAGACTTCCACATCCAGGGAACACAATCTGACAATGCCCCTACAATTGGTATACAAGATAAAACTATTTGCCCAATGGGCATTAGATTTTCTAGGGGTAACTAATCTAAATTCATCTGCAAGTCATAAATTCATTTTGAAAACAACCAATTATTATAGACATTGGACTGAAGCTCAACCTTGTAAAAACAACACCACTGAGGTGGTAATCAAATTTTTTAGTGAATGCATTGTTCCCTGGTATGTGATAATGGACCTACTTTTTCTTTCGCATAATTTATTCAATGGGCTTATGAACATAAGATAGTTTTGAATTATTCTTCTAATTATTACCCATAAGGGAATGGAGTAGCAAATTCTACTAACAAAAACCTATTGGAAGTAATTAAGAAGTTGTTGGAAAGTAATCCCAGGGATTGGCACACACAATTGAAATATGCCTTACAGGAAGATAGAAATCATATTAAAGCCACCTTAGGGAACTCCACATTTAAGTTGGCATATGGCCAAGACCCAATATTTCCTATGCACTTATAGATACCAATTCTAAGGTTCATGCAAGAATTTTACTCAAACAATGATAGGATAGAGGTCAAGCTTAATAACCTATTGAGTTTGGAGGAACAAAGAGATGTTGCTTTACAATAATTTTCCAAGCATCAAGTTGTTGTAAAACATTGGTTTGAAAATAGAGTGAAGATTAATGCCTTTAGAATCAGACTTAGTATTGTTGTCAGATAAGGCTAAGGAAAGGAAAGGTGATCACCAAAAATTTGATCGACTTTGGTTAGGTCCATATCAGATTGTTGAGATCCTTGGTGAGAATGATTTTCGTTTAAGTACTTTAATGAGATAACTTGTTCCACTTCCCGTCAACGAGAAATTTCTAAAACACTACTTTGGCCCATGAAGGGGTTTGATCATCAGTTTTTCTATAAATATGTAATTAATTGTTTTTTTTTGCTTGTTGGTTTCTTTGTTTGTTATTTTTTATTTCTTTCTTTCTTTCTTTATTTTGTTTGTTTATGGGGTTTTTATTTTTCTCCAATTCAAGTGATGGGTGAAGTTATTTGAAGCATACTGAAGGTACTAGGATGACGTTGGTTGAGTTTTTTTTAGGTATGTCTATTGAACTTTTTCATTTCATAACTTGTGACTTGTGTTCCTTTTGTACAATGGTCTGATAGGTTAAAAAAAAATGTGTATTATAAGAGATCTCATCAACCATAGTTGAATTTGTCACAAAATAGATAAAAAATTTTGTTCTACATAGAAGCTCATTTGTCTCTAGGTGGTTATATTCTAGGTTTGGGTGAAAAATACGAATCTTGACACTGTCATGATGTTTATGGTAGTTCTCAACCCCAAATCTCAGATTTTTTTATTTGAGTATTGAGAAAAAGCTAATAAATAATTCCTCCAAGAAAATTTATAAAATGAGAGAGAAAAGAGAATCATTGAATGATAACAAACTCAATACGAGAAGGGTGATTCAAGTATGTCTATCGGGGATATGGACACCTAACTGGAAGTAGAGAAATGCTTTGAGAGAACTAGAGGTATCTCCGTCAGGGCTATAGGTGCCTGACTGGAAGCAAAGCAATGCCCAGGGTATCATTGCATGAAATTTAAGAGGATTCAACTCATGTAGCTTGAATCTTGAATATTTTTGTTGGCAATGGAGGGAGTTTTTACCAAAAACAAATGCACCATACATGCACACACTCAGATTCAAAGTTTTTAATGCTAATTTACATATGATATTCCACCTCAACCTTGTTTTCTATGAAAAATCACACTTGAGTGTAAAACATTCATGAGCCAGAGGTTCTGGGTGAATGGATTCTTCAATATCTTGAAAAGGAGTAAACCATTTTTTCCAACCAAGTTGCCATTTTTTATGCCTTGCATAACCACCCCATATTTACTTTGGTCAAAATGGTCCCCCCTTGTTTCTTGCCCTTGGTGTTTTCATTTGGAACTTAGGAGTTATTGTTTTCTCCTAAGTCTTTTGTCCTTTATTTTTGTTCAGGCAGAACCGGAGTGGATAATGAGCTTGAACTTGAAACTTCCATAGGTTCCATGTCCTAATTTCGCCCTGACTTGGATTTCATTTTGTTTCCTTTTGCTTTTTCATTTCTCGTTGCTTCATTTGGGAAAATCTCGGTCTTGGTCCTGAAATCCTTTGTTTTTCGTTGTTTGTTTGTCTTGTTCTTTGTCTTTGGTAGAACTAGAATCTGAAATAGAACCAAACTTGAAACTTTGATAAATTCCTACTTTTGTTCCCGTTCTGATCTCGTCCCCACCTTTTGTGTTTTCACTTGTCTATTTTGTTTGGGTTTGATTCCTTTGGTTCTGATCTCTTTCCTTTATTTTCCCTTCCTATTTTGAGGTTTCTTTGTCTTTGTCAGAATCAAAACTAGAACCGAAACCAAATTGGGAACTTGTCAAAATCTCCTTGACCGGTTCCAATCCCGAACCCACCTGCGCTCTTTTATTTTTTCTCCACTTTACTTCAATTGTAGAGTGGTTGTGTGCTTGTTCCCTCAATAATCTCGCGCCTGACCAATCGTATTAATGACATTAAATACAAGACCTCCCATGTGCAAAATTGAATTGATAACCTTAATTAAGGTTAATTTTCTCGTGATTATTGTTGTTTATACTATGATAGCCAACCAGAGCCGAGGTAGAGAAGGAAGATCGTGGTTTAGTCAAAAAGAAATCATTTGTGTGCAAATTGGATCAAGTTCCAACCTATTGGGTAGCATTTGAGGTAGGTGGGTTTTTTTCCCTCTTCATTTTGCTTGTTGTTCTGTTTTCCTTGCATTCACGAGATTTATTGTGGATATTCTCTTGTTTTTGTGGTGTTATGTTTTTTTTTCATTTTTTGTTTTCTTTTTCTGTTGTTTTTGGTTTTCTTTTGTGTATTTTTTGTTTTGTTTTGCTTGTTGCAGTAGTTTTTGTGTTTGGTTGTGTTTGTACTTTCGTACCCTAGCTTTGCTCAGGGTATCATTTTTGAAAGGATTTTAGGGTTTGAAAAGGGTCTCCAATCTGTTGAGTCACTCTCCCAATCTTTTGTGTTTATTGCTCAATGCTTTCCGCGTAGGGTTTTGATGCCCTAGTTATCGCTTGTCATTGAAGTAAGCTAGGGTTTTTGCATTCCATTTCAATTTAAAATCATGCCCTAGCTGATGGTTTCCATTTGGTCATATGAGGGATTTATTTATGCAACTATTTTAAGCCTCCTCAGCTTGTCATATGACCTTGTTTTGAATTATTATAAGTACTTAAGTAAGGTGGTGACATGCTTAATGGTAAAGGACGGAGTCAGATCCAAGAGCGGATTCAATCCATAAGCATCTATTTAAAATGTTTCAGATCCGGTTCTGGACCCACTCTCGATGAGATTTTGGTTGTCAAACTTCCTTTTCTCAAGTGGAATCAGAACTAGGATGGAGGTAATATTTGGAACCTACTAATGTATTGGTCTTGGTTTCCATCTTGATCTCGCTCTTGGTTTTCATTCCAGTCCTGATCTCAATTATGACATTCAGTCTAATCCCGATCCCGGTTCTGATGGTGGTCTTGACCTTGATCTCGCCATATTAAAATTCTTTCTGATATTGATTCCATTTTGGTTTCGCTTCTAATAAACCTTCAGATTATACTAAGTGCAAAGGGTTACCTTGTGGAGATAGGTAAGTGTAATCTCTAATACTAATGATTAAATTTTTTTATTGATCTAATCGTCCTATAGGAATAGGTAATGTCAAGGTCATCCATTGAAGTCTCACAAATGGAGGGCCAAGCTACAAAAATTCAAAGTAGGTGAATCCAAATAAGATAAAGTTGGAAACACTACCTTATAATTTGAGGTATAAGCATCAAAATGCTACTCCCACAACTAGCAAGATGGATTTGGGATGGTCAGATATCACATACACCAACTTGAGATCATATAATTGTGAGGAGTCAATTCTAGAAATCTTTGTAGAAGAAGTAACTGGTAGATTAGAAAGTATAGTACAATCTAGGATAGAACATGTTGCATTTTTCCCTCTATTAGTAAAATTCTCAAAACTCCATTTGACTGCAATAGGGGCTTATAGTGCAGTGTCAAGGCAGTGCATGGACCAACAGGGGAATTTCATCATTTATCTATCTCCACAAATGATGAGGTTCATGTTTAATGCACCTATTCCAAGGAACCCCAGACAACTGACTGAGGTGGAGGCATTACAAATATTCAATAAAAACAAAGAATTTAATAGATCCCATATGAACAAAAAGTTATTAAGGACTGAGAATAAGTCTTTAACTAAGATGCCTAAAGAGCCTAAAAGAGGCAACTTCAATAAATAGGTAGATGATTTGATCTTAATTATTTCTAGGGTATTTGGTCAAAGGGACTTTGCATATTTCAAATAATGGATGTTCTGTTACATAGAAGTCATTTTTGATGGTAGGAAGTAGTTTGATTGGTGTATAATCTTGTCTGATAATTTATATAATCAAATTCTAAATGTAAGGGAAACAAAAACCTTCTTCATGACTTCCTATGTCATATTGCTACTGCGAGAATGGGTATCTTTCCTAGGTTAAATGTAGTGGGAGTGTTGGGGGAAGCTCTAGGACAACAAAAGGTTTGGAATCATTATGATCAGCTGACTTCACATACATCAAAGTTGCATCATAGAAGGGTTAATGATGCATTTATTTATGTTGTTATCAATTGATTAACAAGAGATTCTCGGTTCAGGCTAAGAAGAGATGCCATGAATTTCATAGCTCAATGGGGAAATTGGTATATCCAATATACTAAGTTTACATATTTCAGATTGGAAGGATTTGATAGTCATCCCCATTTATTCCCAAGGTGTTGCAGTGATAGGATAATCCTTATGGATTTTATTTATCAAGCCTTAGGATTCAATGCTAAAATTTACCTCAAGCATAAACTGGGATGCCACAAGTTCCCTATGAAGTTAGGGGAATATTTTTTCATGCACAATATAGTTGCAAAGGCCATATGTGAAGATTTGAGCTATCTGAAGTTGGGGCTATACACATCCCGAAAATAATTTGATCTAGGGAGTAAGATATATGATATAAATCCCAATCTTTTTTATAAACATTATAATTTATTTGAGGACTTTTGGATTGATTTACAAGGTGATTATGATGTTAGGAGGAGAAGTTATGAAAGACTTACTATCCCTCAAATGATTGAGTATGGGGTAAAATAGGACATCCCTGAAACACTATCAGATGATTGTGTAACTTTGGATACAAGATATGAGGTAGAGAGAATTGGTACCAAAGACATGACCCCCATCAATTGGGATGAAGATGAATTCATTGATATTAGGAAGATTTATAGAAAAGTGATGGACAAGAGTATCCAATGAGTGGTCCTAAGAATCAAAGATCCATAGGCTCAAGTGTCAAAGAAAAGGAAGGCATTGGAAACTAAAGGATATCAAAGGACTAAGAGAAGAGAACCCCCTAAGGATAAATTAGAATATCCTCCTCCTATCTCTAGAGGAGATATTATACCATAGGTACCCACTCAAGAGGTCTATGAGTCATAGGGCATGGAGAGTGCATCAATTGGAGAAGGCTCCTCTTCTCAACTTACCTTTACTCAAGAGCCAAGCAAAGAAATACGTACATGAAGCCTTCATGAACAAGAAAAAACTTTGAAGGGAATAGAGCTTGAGGTTGAAATTCATGACATAGACACAGATTCATAAGAGACACATTTTGATGATGAGGTTGCTAAATATGTGTCTGCCCAAAATATTGGAGAACATGTTCTCACTCCAAAAGATCAATGAAAATTGTTTGAGGATGCTAATAAGGAGGCAGATGCAAAAGTAGAGGCCGAGGAACTAAAAAATTAAAAGGAAGTAGAAGCCAAGGCCAAGGCTGATATAATGGCCAAACAACAGGAGTTGGAAGCCACTATGAAATCTGAAGAATTGGCTAGACAATAGAAAGAGAAAGAAGACCTTTTATTGAAGCAAAGGGAAGTAGAGCAAAGGGATAAGGAAGAAAGATAGAAGTTAGCCATTCTACAAAAGATCCATGAGCTAGAAGAGGAGAAGGATCAATAAAGAAGAGAAAAGGAAGCTCTTGAAGCTAAGTACAGAGAAATAGAAGAGGCTCATAGGAGGAAATAGGAGGAAGAATTAGAATTAAAAAGAATACAAGATGAAGGGCAAGCTAATAATTACCAAGAGGCAATCGGGGTGTGGGAAAGGGTGCAGGAATTAGAAAAATAAATAATTCAATAGTTGGAGGAGAGGATATTAGAAGAAGAATGATTGGCTAAAGTTGAACAAGAAAGGAAGGCAAAAGCTTAAGCTGATAAATTGGCCAAGAAGAAAGTAGAGAGGGAAAAACAACAAGAGGTTGACTCTCAACCCAAAGCAACACTTTGGTAACCTTTCTCTCCTACCACATCTTCCTCTACATAGGTGATATCTCCCCCTGCTGCTCCTACATGGCTAAAGCTCAATATTGAGAAGAAGTACATAGTGCAACCACAAACCCTTAATTGGGATGATGTCGGAAAGGAAATAGAAAAAGAGAGGCCAAATAAGAGAGCTAGAGTTATGCATTCTACAAGGCTAACAGATGTTGGGGAAATTATTGTTGAATATGTCATCCCCATGGTTGACAAGGATAAACAGAATATGAAATTAAGTGATTACCAATTTGGAATTGTCAACTTAGGAAGGCCCACAAGGAACCAACAAATAAACTTAATTGATATTTTTGCTTCTTCTACCAAATCAAGAATGATCTAGGACAAGCAAAAGAAAGATGAGCTTAAGTCACAAGTTGATCAGTTGCATAAGTTCTAGAAGGACTTATCTTCCCCTATCTCTTCACAGTCTTCTACTCCTAAAACACCCATTTTTCTAAGTAAGAAAGAAGTAGATAACCTGGTGGAAATGAGGAATAAAATGGGAATGACAGATAAGTGGATTAATAACCTGAACCAAGAAGTGGAGGAGTTTCTTGTGGAAAGTTACAAAGCTCATGAAGGGGAATCGAAATTGATTAATGATATGGTTGCACATGCATAAAATCTTGGGAAGCAAGAGGAAGAGTATTCAAAGTAGCAAGGAAGCTAAAAGACATCAATAAATTACCCAGGCAAACCCTATTAGAACAATCCATTCTCAAAAAAGACAATACTAATTTTGTTGATAAAAATATCAGCATCAGGAGGTCAAGTCTTCATTCATCTATACTCACAGAAATGAGGTGCAGTAGGTTGGGAAAGATATTATTGAATGGGTTGAAGAATTAGGAGTAAGTATTGACATACTTGTTGATGAAGACATCCCTATGGAAGATAGTCTCATCCTTGATAAACTCAAGGAAAAATGTAGTAGCAGATTTGAAGGGGTGATGCAAAAAAGGGATGATGGCGATGATCTCTTGATGGATAGGCTAATGTATGTTAAGGAAGAGGTAAAGGATGCCAAAAGGGAACTCATCAAACTTAAGGATATGAAAGAGTTTGCCTCTGCTGAGCTAGCAAGAATAAAATTTGAAGATAGTTGGGTAGATGGGCCAGATATGGAAATTATTCAACAAGTGATCACCAATTATGATGAGTATATGTTGGAGCAGAAAATGCAAGACTAAGGCACCCATACATCTGTTCCTTAGCCAGATCAAGATCAAGAAGGCGTGGTTTGTTGGATATATATCAATTGCCTATTTTGTAGGAAGGTAACATAGAATCAATTGAAGATCTTAGCATACCTACCCTCCTCCTTTTGGAACGTAGTTTTTAACAAGAAGTCTTCCATCAACAACTGAAAGATCAAAATGGATGTCTATTCTACATTGCCCAGTCACCCCATAATTTGTGGATCTAGATTTTGATGAGAGGAATTAGTGCTAAATAGGTTTATATATAGAATTTGTCTCCACTTTGTAAAGTTCATCTCATTGAAGCAAGATTAGCCACCTAAAGGAGACTTAAGAGATAGTTTACAGTTTTAGAAGTTTTTACAGTTTATGCAAAATACACTTGTATACATTTTCTTTACAAATTTTTAATACAAGTTATGTTATTTCTGAAATATTGTTCAATGATAATGTTAATGGACCATATCCATTCATATACCAGTGAATGTTGTGCATAAGTGTTTCTTACTCGATGAAAATCAGTAAAAAAATATGAATTTAAAGCTATTTCATTAAATTATTTGTAAATGGGATTCTTTTATGTTTGTTGGTCTATGAATTAATGATGAGATAGTGACACATTCTTGTATAAATTTTATGTTTGATGGTTGTAAATTTTGAATTATCCCCATGAGTGAATGCAATGGTACAAAATAGCCTATGGACTGTATCATTTAATGGTTTTAGTTGTTTAAAAGGAATGCTCATTATGAAATTTACATGTCTGAATTGAAAGGAGTTTACATTTATGATTTGTTGTTCTATGCTTTGATCTATCTTTTTCTATTTATTTTACACCCCAAACGTTATATTAGTTCGTATCATGAAGTTTGTTTCCTTTTACCAACATGCCCCTTGAATATTATGGTTGCATGGATTACAAAATGAAACAACATAGTTGAGAACCAACTACAAAGACCTTGGAAGATAAGTGGTTTTAGATCAGATATCTTTTTCAAGAGAAATATAGTAGAAATATTATGTTTAACGTTGTGCTATTTTGACCATCAACACCACTTAAGGCATGGTATTAGGTGCATTATGTTATATATTATTGTGAACCTTGATCCTATACCTGCACAAACACGACAAACAAACACATAGTTAGGTTCATATGCAAGATAAAACAAGGATTCCCCATGAAATCCATTTACAATGATTAAAATAGGAAAATGAAGAAACAAAAATGTATAGATAAGTAAAATCCTAATTAAGCAAGAAAACTCTTGATCCCATGGGCGAGTTGGTGCCAATTGGTGTGTCAAAATTAGCCCTTTCCCAACTGCTTTATAATATTTGTGATAAATTGTGGATGAATGAATATCCTTGATGAGATTTTGGCATAACCTAGCTATGAAATGGACAAAATTAGTTGTCAATGTGAAGAGGGTAAATTTTCTCTAAGTGTGGATGAGGATGAAGTTGATTATAGTAAGCTTACTCAAATTGTGGATGAGGATGAAGTTGAGTATAGTAAGTTTACTCAAATTGTGGATGATAGAATTAGAGGAAGAGTCTCTCATTTATAGATTTCAAATTGGAAGAATGAGCAATATTTGAGCAATGTGGGACAAAATACCAACCAATGAGAGAAGGCCACTTGTCAACATGTGATTGGAGGAGTAATGAGCACATTTTGGTCAATGTGTAAGATAAATGCTATGAGATTCAAATTTGAAATTTGAGTGTGACATGTTTAGAGGGAAGGGAAATGGAGTTAATGTCACTTGTCTCAATGCCAAGGACATGTAAGAGACATTAAATGCCTTGTTGGAAGTACCCATCCCATTTTGGAAGGATTTTTGAATTTGAAAAATGTTCCACCAAAGATTTCCTTTTGAATGGAAAATGATGATTTAATAAATCAAATAGATTGATTTATTCTGCAAGTTGCAAAATCTAGAGGATTGGAGTGATTAGGATTAAATTAATCAAGATTTGATCAATTTAATAGGAGATTAGATGATTTGACAAGTTTGACTTAGATTTATGTGTTGATTTAAATCAAAAGGATGAGAGATATATTTAATTAAATAAAGGGATTTGATTTATTTAATTAAAGAGGAATGATGATGTTAGATCAAATAGAACAAGGTTTAATTTATTCCATTTAATAGGATTACTTTAGAGATTAATTAAATAAAACATATTATTTAATTAAACAAAGATATAAGATTAATTAAATTAAATTGATTAATTTAATCAAGAATGACTTAATTAGATAAATAATGATTTATTTAATTAAAGGTGATGACAAGCTGAGAAGGTGATTCAGGATGAAGCGATGTTAGTGATCAGGATCAGGTGTGGAGGATCGAATTTTATATTTTCCATGTCTACAAGTCCAAGATAGAAGGTACTTTCTCACGATTTCCAAAAATTTAATGTATCCCATCGATAAATGTGCTTGCAAGAACTTGCCTATGAGTTTCCTATTGTGGGGTGTGTCTCATAGTAAGTCCTCTCTTAGGGGTAACACGAAGCATAAAGGTTTACTTAATTATTTCTCTTCACCCAAGATCACACGAATCGTAAGGGGAGTGGATATGTACTACAAGTGCACATAAACAATGAAATACACTTTGAGTGTTTCTCTTCACCCAAGATTGCACGAAGCACAAGAGGAGTGGATACACACTACAAGTGTGTTACACAAAATAAATCACTCATTCATTTTAATCTTGTAAAACAAGATGAGTTCATGTTAAACACCAAATAAAGTATGGAAGTTGTATTGTTCAATTTTTAAACCAATAAGAAAAATGATGCGAGGGTTCAATTTTAACTAATTTGAACATTCATTTTAAAGCCCAATTGAAAGCTAGTTTGGTCCTAAAACATAAAATAAAAAAGCATCATAAATTGGTTATAATTTCCTCAAAAGTGTTGAAACACTTTTTTAAATTATACAATAAATGATAAAATTCTCCTTCACTTCAAATTTTTATCGTCCAACCTGCAAAACCCAGTAAGCCTAAAAAAAGCAGGAAATCGTTGATGTGTCGAAAAGTAGATAAAATAAAAAATTTAAAGCACATACCAAAAATTTCTCACTATTTTTACTTACTAGTAAAAAGCATCGCTATAAACGATAACATCATCATAATTCAAATGAGCGTTGCTCAAGTGAAAGATAGCATCGCTATGTATCAAGACATTGATGATGATAGCCTCACTATTTGGTAGCATCACCATTTTTTAATCCTCAATACTTGTAAAAAGTATTAGCATCGCCGTTTGTTTTAATTAGTGTTGGTAATTAATTAGGCATCACTATATCAGATGGAAATAGTGTTATATGGAGATGCCTTACAAAGGCGTCACTGATATCTCCAAGAGTGTTGTTGTATCTGCAAAAACTAGAAAAATAGACTTCGAAAGAAAAATTCATTAAATTTGATCAGTTCTGCCCTCTTAGCGCCAAAATGTGACTCATAGATTAGTATGGGAATACTACACTTTATCCATCGGGATACAAAGAATATTCACGCTAGTAAACGTCTATCTCAATAGAGATCAATCAATAAATACTAAACTAAGAATCCATTAAAGCTTAACATATTAATCTACAAAATATTTAGAAACACCTATTCTAATCCATTGAAACTTATCCTATTGGGGGAGTGGTGTCACGTTGATGTGGAATGATGACCCTTTCCCAATCCCTTGGATAATGAGCATGTTTCATTCAGTTTTATTAAAGAAAACTGATGAGACCATTGATAGATGTATGATGAAACATTATTTCAATGCTAAACTAACATGATGAAAGCTATTTTAACATGATCTATGCTAAAATTATCAAGATGTGTGAGTGCAAAGCTAATCTAAATGGATTTTAAACTAAAAATATTCAAACCCTAATTAACTAATAAGCTAAATGTATTCATCTATGTTATCATGGAAGCCATTAATGAAAGCTAAGATAATATGCAAGTAAATTAAGCTTAAATTATGTAAAATGTGAGTGCAAATGCAAGTGATTTTAACAACATAAGTTTGATGTTAAAAGATAGATCCATTTGTCTCCAAATAGTGGTCTATTTATAGGAGAGAAAATGAGAAATGAAGGGTAAAGATTAAAAAGGTTAATCAATGGTCAAGAATGGAGGAGAGATGAAACATGGATCATGGACTCTCATCAATGGATGAGAATTAATGATCACACGGATCAAGCAAAGAATCACGGGTTCATATTCTTCCAAACAAACACACATTCAAAACTTACACAAGAAGTCTTGTAAGTTAACTTGCACATGAAGTCTTGTAAGTTTGTTATAAGGAATAATATTCCTTTTTTCAAATGAGTGAAGATAGAGAATATTCTTTGGAATATTCTCATGGGTGAGGGAAATTAGATATTTAGAAAATTAAAAATAAAATTAATGTGCAAAAAGTGAAGGAATATTCCATGGGAATATTCCTTTCAGAGGAATGTGCAAAGAAGGAATATTCCCTTGGAATACTCCTTTTCAAGTGGGGGGAATTAGATTAATTAGTAACTGATAATTAAACAAAGGTTTAACTATGCAATTAAGGGGAATCAAATGATATTCATTAAATAAAGTGATTTAATGAAAAGGGGGAAAGTGAAATGATATTTAATTAAATAACTTAGAGTTAATTAAATAAGAAGACTTAGGGACTTAAATTAAATAATTAGATTTATTCAATTTAATAGGACGAAATGTTAGCATGAAAGGGGCTGAATTAATCTGATTATATTAATTAGGTTAATATATGCAAATGACATAATTAATTAAATAGCTAGGCTAATTTAATCAATTAAGCGAAAAGAGGATGGGTTTCAAGATGAAATGATGTTAGTATACTTGATTCGAGTGTATGATATCATTTAGGACATTTTTAAGTGTCTACAATGTGTATACTTTAGATGAAACTAACCTCTTGCAACCATAATAAGTGTAGCCCACAACAATTGGATTGACCAACTTGCAGCCAAAGATTTTAGGCAAATTACACGGGAGATTCTAGAACATTGAGATCATGATAGTTGCAAGAAATGATGGAAGCAATCATTAAAGTGGTCAATTTTGAGTCATCAGATGATCCAATAAGATGATAGGAGGAATAATTATGTATTGATAAAGAAGCCAACATGGTAGTTTTCACGTAGCACGTATCTATCAAACTATTAGGAAAGAGTTTCAATTCTAGGGTATGTGTAGGATCATCATGGAAAAAATAGCTCCTTAAGTGGCAATAAAAATATAGAAAATCAAAGTTAGACAACTTGACGTAAAAATTTGAATAATTTATCTATATTATTTCAAAAAAATGTGAAAAATAGAATTTGTAGCAAATTGAATGTAGTTTCTAAACTACTAGATCTTTATTTTTTAAAAAAAATCTATTTGGTGAAAATTTGAAACTCCAATGCGGTAGTATTTAAATTTCAGGGTAAAAATAAGAAGTAGGTGTCTGTCTGACCACCCTAACCACAATAAAATTATAATATTTTTTTATAAGCTTTTAGATATAAGTAGAGGACTCATGTGCCGATGTGATGCATAATTTTTTATAAAAAAATTCCAGGTAAATAATTAATTATGATTTTTTTATTACAACTTTAAAAAATATAAAAGCGCGTCTGTCTAACCACCTTGACTTGGTCAAAAATTCATGAAATTCATTTTTTTTTTAATCCTATAGTATGCAAAGCATAGAATGTAATGCATGTTTTGGATTCAAAAAATGTGATACCATTTGAAATTTATAGATGTTTTTCAATTAGCCTATCAATCAAGAATTTATTCGTAATTCTAATAGAAAATGAATAATAATTATTTATTAAATTCAAAGTAAAGCATAATTTATATTAGTGGAAATATGAGAATCTCCTCTAAAAACCCTTTTTATTTCATCAATTTTGGGTAAAAAAAAAGTCGTCGGCCGCATGGGCTATCATGTGGCTTACATATCGCCACTTTTTGGCCCATCATGATCCTGCACATACCCTTTATTTATATTTTTTTGTCTTTTTCAATTATACTTTCAGTTGCAAAGACTATTCCTCTCCATAGTTCGAAGGAGAGTGGATATTTGCATTTAGTTTTTTGTTTTTAGTCCTTATGCAAATAAAAATCCTCTTGAGCCTATATATTTGGATCATTAGTTGAGGAGTATATCTAGTTAGGAGATATATGTTTTGGTAGTTCTAGTTTTTTTTCATAGACAATACTTCATTGTTAGTTTTTTGTTATTAAGTTATAATGGATATGCACTCATCAATGAGAGATTTGTGAAGATTCTTGTCATATTGTGAGAGTTCAGTTATATGCAATAAGGATGTTCTAGTTTATTGTTATGATTAGTTAATTCAAGTAGCACATATTTGATTTCTCTTGTGGGTACAACAACTTGAGCTGGGGCCACTCGAGGAATTGTTCACCCACCTTAATTTATGTTATTAGATTAGAATATTACATTGTTGTATTCATTTCAAGTATATTATCAATTACATGCACATGAATAATATCTTGTATCATGAATTATGCTCTATAATGTGTCTTTGAGTCATTATCCGGAGAGGTCAAGAAGTTAGAAGTAAGAGTCTATAGTGTTAGTGAATTATAGAGTTCAGGTTTAGCAATTAACAGTTACAACGTTAAGTTGAAGGTACCTATAGCATCAATAGAAAATTAAGTTATTACCCCTATTTTGCAAGTTAACGCTTTATTTACTTTTCCAAACTTTAATATTTTCATATACATGTGCAAACCAGCTATACTCACTAATATAGGTCATGCAGAGTCCATGAATGCACATATAGTTCCAACATCATCAATAGATTACAAAGCCATGATTGATAATTAAATGAAGTCTTTGTGAGGGTTTAGTGAATTGTTAAGCTAGGAAATCCTCCTCTGAATTGTGTGTCTAGCACCAAGTTGACCAATCATTAAAAGAGGCCTTACACCCATAACATAAATCAACTCAAAAATCACCTCCAATTAAGATCCACTTTTACATCTGACAAATTTCATACTTGATTTGAGTATGATAGGGGGACAATAATGAAAAAGATCTAATGTGATACCTCCAAAATAACCACTACTATGAAATAAATAAGACCTAAATGTTGCAAGTATGAAGGTGTTGTCATTGATGTCAACTGGCTGATTTTGTAGTTCGTTATTGATTGTATATATCGAGGATATTGAGAAAATTGTAATAAAGAAGGTTTTCAAGTTGTGCATGAATAGTTGAGATGTTAAAGAAGTGATATGATTACATGGATTTATCCTTATGTTTCTATGTTTGGAAGTGTGTTAGATTGAAGTATGTGCTACAGTTAAGTCTCTATTACTTGGGTTCCAAGTGCTTTTGAGAAAATTTGATAAATAGAGAAAGTAGTGTTATTTAGGTTTTCAATGTATGCTCTGAGATGTGCTCCATGTTTATTTTGGGTTGATGTTATCCTTGTACGAATCTAAGGTATTATTCATGGTTTTTCTTATTTTCTATATCTAGAATTTAGGTTTCTAGATCATCGTACAGTGCAAGATATTTTCACCAGTATGTGAATTGTGTATTTTTATGTGTCCGATTGTGGTCTGGGAGCAATATATTTTCTCTGCATTTCTCTTCATTTTGGTTTTAGGACTTACAGTTCTAAGATTAAGTTGATAAGGTTTCTCTCTTTCTTGGTTCAAGAGGATTTGATATTTGGTTTTGTTTTTGATGAGTTTTTGAATTACAATGTATTTCAGTGGCTAATAGGGTTATTCAAATGTACAAAATATTCATACTCTTTAGGTGAAGTTTTTTGCAAATATTTTGGATGAATTTACATGTGTGTATTACATACTCTAGATCGTGTTCAAGTGAATTTTGTTGTCCAAAAATATTGGATGGAGTTAAGGAAGTGTGTGCTTAATTGTTTTATGTGTTTTGCACAAGTGTTAGTCGACCTTGTGTTAAACACTATTTGAGAAGATGTTAAAAGCATGTTGAGGCATGTTGGGACTTATTTAGGTCCTCATTAAGTATATGTATAGGTCACCCTCATTCTCTTCCACTATTGGAATTATTTGGCACCAACCTAATTTGAATTTATAAATGAAAATCATGCATGGATGACCTTGAAAGGGTTTCAAGGTTTAATACAATATAAGTACAAGTTGAGATGTTTGTGAAAGGAAAGATAGATGTGAAATATGTGTGTGTGATGCGAGTTCAAGTAGATCAATGTGAAATTCAAGTGTTGAGTTCCTGAAGGTAGCGAGCTGGAGGTGTACTCTATCTTTCAAACATGTCTACAAGTGTGTGTGAAAATTGAGGTGGACTTCTTGTTGCATTGAGATAGTTTTCTCTCTATAAAAATTCTCTTCTATCTTCTTTGTAATTCTATGGCAGTAAGCTTGGGCAGTGATCCCTATCTTGGAAGTGAGCCTTTCTGATGGTGTGCCTTTGTATTTGGTTTTGGAATTCTCTATATTGTGAGCTAATCCTCACCGTGGTTTTTCCCTCATTGGGTTTTCCACGTAAATCTGGTGTACTTGTGTGTATGGTTTTTTTATTTCCAATTTTTGTTTTTACATTTAATGATTAATCACACTACCGGAATACAGGTTACATGAATTTTTTTAAATCTAACTTTTGTTGAGGGTTTTGAAGATTAAAATTTCTACAAGTGATTCACCCCCTCTCAGTTGTCTTATTCAAAAATTGGTATCAAAGTGAGGTTCCTTGGAGAAGAGATTAACCGCTTAAGGAAGGTATGGGATGGAAAACAAGATCAAAGCACATTAAATCAACAATAAGGAAAGGTTTATTATAGTAAATATTCTTTCACATTCTGAATTAGTTAAAGTTATGAATTTGAAGATTTCTAAAGATGTCTAGGATAAACTAGAAAAGATATGTGAATGAGATGAAAAGGTTAAACAAGCAAAGTTCTAGATTTTGGAGGCACATTTTGAGATCATGTGAATGGGAAAAGATGAGAACATTAAATAATACATGCATAGAGTAGATGGGCTAGTAGGGGAATCAGAGGACTTGGTGCACAAATAGATGAATCTGGGATAGTGAGAAAGGTACTCAAAATTATCCCTAATTGAACCATCAAAATTTAGGGGAAAGAGATGCACTCTTACACATCTAGGGTTTTTGCACCCAAAAGGAAAGAGGTCTTCTTTCACACTCAAAACTTAGAGGGTTCACTCAAAGAGGGATTAGGTTTTGTGAGATGTTTGTGAAATGTGTCTAAATTAAATAATCTTAGTGTAGTAAATTAAAAATAGAAATGATTTATTATTGCTAAACTAGAGAATATGAAATACTGGAAAATACATTGTGATGCACAAATGACCTAAGAAACAAAAACAAATTACTATAGAAATGAATGAAATTGAAGAAGTGAACATGGGAATGAGTTTTATATTGGATTGGAGGCTAGGGGTGTTGCTAAATCTGGAATTCTAGACTGTTGGGACACTTATGCCATTCTGGATGACCTAGTCCTTTTTAGGGAAAATTTTGGAAAACTACCCCGGAGCCCGTTTCGACCAAATGGGTATCCAAATCTACCAAGATCCTTGAAAAATAGTTTTAGTGGGAATAGGTCTCCATTTTTGGAAACTTAGTCCTCTTCTAAATTTCTGAAGATCAGAAACTGGAACTGGAAGTTCTCGGTCTATGTTTTCTGCTCCTCCAGGTGTCTGGTCCCGAAAGTGAAGAATCTAGTCTGAGTTTCCTCCAAGCTTCAAATAGGTTTTCTCCAACCTTGAAGATCTTGGAAAAGTTTTTGAAGACTCTTCCACCTTGGTTCTTCTCCAAATCTACACACAAGACCTGCAAATCACACAAAGAGGGAAAACTTGTTGATTGGTAGGGATTAGGGGTTTGCCTTAGTCAAACCCCTTTTAAGTAATCAAACCAAAATGATGAAATGAATTAAAGAAGTATAAAACAATGGATTTTACCTTTTCTTGATGATTGATCTTGAGTTGCAACAATGGATATTTAGCCCTTGGATGCTTCTTAAGAGAGAGATGTCTTGCTTGACTTGGAATACTCAAACCCTAGCTTGCTTGAGAAGAATTTTGGAGAGTGGACGAATAGAAATGAGTGATTAGGGTTAGAAGAAATACAAAATGATGGAGAAGACCCTTATTTATACAATTTATGCCCTAATTTTCCCAAATTAACACCATATAGGCCGACCTTAGGGTTTTTAGGTTAAAATTGAATTTTATGCCACATGGGACTAGGTCGCCCAAGGTGGCGACCTAGTCCACTTGGGAAATTTTTATTTCTTTTCGGGGATTAAAACGTGATTAATAATGTTTTCCAGGATTGTCTCACAAAACACACTAAAGTAAGGTATGTATGTGCATTAAGGGTTCATTATAGCATAAGAAAGGGCTTATTTAGTGATGACAAGCCTAGGAAAGTGTGAAAATGTATGGAAACACATTACAACACTTTGGCACAAGGCTAGAAAAGGGATAAAAAGAGGTCCAAAATCCATAGGCAAGGGTCCAAATGAGTGAAAAGTGTCAAAGTCTACACTTTTTGGCTACACATTAATATATACAGTGAAAAGGTATCTACTATAGAGGAAATTGTAGACTATAATACATATACTAAAGATCAGTTGATTGGTACTCTAACTTCATTTTAAATGATAAAGCTTGGTTTGAAAAATGGAACAAAGATAAAAACTACATTTAAGACTGCAAAGGTGGAAGATCCGGATGAAAAAAATCTTGATGAAGTATAAGCAATATTTTTAAGAATGAAAAAGGACTCTGGTAAGTATAAGGGTAAATTACCATTCAAATGTTTTAAATATGGAGGAATAGGTCATTATGCTTCAAAATGTCTAAAAAGAGCTTAAAGAAATAAACATAAAGAAGGTAAAGAAAATAAAGGAAAGATGATCAAAAGAGCATATTATGTCATTGAAGATGTTGGTATTTCTGATGATAAGTTTGATTATAGAGATTTTGATGATAATGAATGCTTGTTCTCGGCTTTAAAACATGAATATACTCCTGAAAAATGCACGAAGGAAAGTGCTTCGAATAAAGTTGAAGGTACTGTGGTCTCTGCTCTACATTCTAAACAAGAAGATAACTACTAGCTTGTTGATAGTGGTTGCTCAAATCACATGACCGATGAAAAAATTAAGTTTGTTAAACTTTAGAAATATGATGGAGGCTTAAAGTTAAGTTTGGAGATGATTCTGGTGCTAAGATCTGTGGGATAGGTTCAATTAGTTTTGATTTCAAACATAATATTGATGGTGTCTACTATGTTAAGGGTTTGACACATAATCTCTTGAGTGTTGGACAAATGTGTAAAAAGGTATATAATCTTGTGTTCAAGGATGAAGAATGTGAAATTAGAAAAGGGTCTGAAACTATGATTATTGTTGGGAAGAAAATTGAAGGAAACATCTATCAACTTAAAGGTGTTGACGGAAATTTCTGTATGTCTCACGTTAATGACAGCTGGCTATGGTATTAGAGTATGTGTCATACGAATTTTGACAACATGGTGAGAATCAATGTATTACATGTTGTGAGAGATTTACCAAGAATTACAAATCTTGTTAATGAAGTATGGAAGGACTATCAGTTTGGAAAGAAAGCTAGAAACAACTTTAGGTGAAAGGAACAATCTACTATTGGACTACTAGAATTGATTTATATAGATTTTTTTAGTCCTGCAAGGGTAAGAATTTTACAAGGTGGCATGTATTCTATGCTTTTGTTTGATGATTACTCTAGAATGACATGGGTTACTTTTCTTAGAGAGAAATATGATGCATTAGACAAATTCAAGGTATTTAAGGCCATGATTAAGAAAGAAATAAATTTGAAAATAAAATGTTTGAGGTCTGACAGAGGTGGTGAATTCACCTCCAATGAGTTTAACATGTTTTAAGAAGCACATGGAATTAGAAGACAATTATATGTCCCTAGAATTCATTAGCAGAATGGAGTTGCTGAAAGAAAGAACAAGACAATTCAGGAAGCTTCTAGAATAATGATAACAAAGGAAAGTCTACCAGATTTTTACTGGAGAAAATAAATTCACACTATTTTTTATGTGTTCAACTGAATTCAAGCTAAAGCTAACATCACTAAGACCCCCTATGAGCTATGATGTGGAATGAATCCTACTATCAAGTATTTCAAAGTATTTGGAAGCAAATGTTATATCAGAAGAGATAAATAAAATCTAGGAAAGTTTGATGTTAGATGTGATGAAGGTATTTTCCTTGGATACTCTACTAGAAGAAAACTTACATATGTTACAATAAAAGGTTGAGAAAGGTTGTAGAAAGCATAAATTTCAACGTTGAGGAGACATTGAAGAATTCAATTCAAGTTGATGGATATGTGTTGCATGATCTTTATTGCAAAGAAGTAGAAGAAATAGTTGGATAACACAAAGTGCAAAATGAAGAAGAAGCTTCAAAATAGGTTCCTCAAACTCCTATGTGCAAAAGAATCATTCAAAAGATGTGATCATTTGAGACAAGATGAAAGGTGTATTGAAAAGAATCGGAGTTGCTGAACTTGAGGTAAATTATTGGTTACTTTTTAAAGTTCATCCTAAGACATTGAGTGAGGCATGTAAAGATGAACATTGGATGAAAACAATGGAAGAGGAACTTATGTAAATTCAGAAAATCAAACTCGGGAACTGGTTCCTAGACTAGCAAATAAGAACATAATTGGAAGTAAGTGGTTTTTCATAAAACAAGGAAAGACTTCCTTTTAAAGGCTACTCACAAGTGGAAGGTATAGATTTTTAGGATACATTTGCTTCGGTGGCTAGAATGGAAGCTATCAAGATGTTTTTGGCATTCACTGCTCATAAGGATTTTAAATTTTACTAGATGGGTGTGAATTTTGCATTTTTGAATGGTGAGTTAGAAGAAGTCTACATGGAAAAACTAGAAGGATTTCAGTTATGAGATCAATCGGATATGGTTTGCAGATTGAAAAAGGATTGACATGGTTTGAAGCAAGCTCCTAGAGCTTGGTATGTAAGATTGGACAAATATTTAATTAGCAAGGTTTCAGTAATGGTACTACAAATAGAAATTTATATTTAAAAATTGAATATGATAAGATATTGATAGTAGTTGTATATGTGGATGAAATTTTTTTTAGAGGAAATGAAACTATGTGTAAGTTGTTTGTTGAAGAAATGTAAAAATAGTTTGAGATGTCTATGTTTGGTGAGATGAATTTATTCCTTGGATTACAAATCAATCAAACAAACAAAGGGATTTTTATTTCATAATAAAAGTATGTAAAAGAAGTGTTAATTGTTTTTGGGATGGATGGTTCCAAACTGGTATGTGCTCCTATGTTAATTGGTTGTAAACTGAGTAAGGATGATGATTCATCTAAGGATGATTAGAGAAAATACAAATCAATTATTGGAGGACTATTGTATTTAACTGCTACTAGACCGGATATCATGCATGCAATTTTTCTTGTGGCTAGATTTCAAGAAGATCCTAAGTAAACACATGTTGCAACTATCAAGAGGATATTCAGATAACTAAAAAGCACTCTAGATCATGGCTTATGGTATCCTAGGGATATTTATTTTATACTAAGTGCTTATAAAGATATAGATTGGGTAGGTTGTGCTGATGATAGAAAAAGTACAAGTTGTGGTGCATTCTTTCTTGGATGCAAATTGGTGTCTTGGTTAAGGAAAAATAAAGATTCAATTTCCTTATCCATTCCAAAGCTAGAGTATATTGCTGCAAAATCTTGTTGCACACATTTTTTGTGGATGAGACAAACATTGAACGATATCAAAGTAATGTATGATGATCCCATCTCCATTTTATGTGATAATACAAGTATAATTAGCATTTCAAAGAATCCAATGATGCACTCAAGGACAAAGCAAATATCAATCAGGTATCACTTTCTGAGAGAGAAGATTTTGGAGAATGAAGTAAAGCTTGATTATATCTACAAAGGATCGGATTGTTGATATATTTACTAAGGCTCTTCCTAAAGATACTTTTGAGTATCTCTGGGAGAAGTTAAGGGTTATTTCCCCTCCTTTCTTGAACTAGATGTATATAAATATGCATCAATCCAATGGATTTATGGATCTATCTTCCTTTTGGACTAATATTTGGTGGCTACCTCTTAAGGGGAGCAGGTAGTTTCATGTGTTGTCATTATGCAGTATATTGGGTGTACTCCTAATGGGGATTATTCAATACTATTAAAGTTCTTGGTGTCAAATGGGGAGAACAATGTAAAATATATTTTTCCTTTTCCAATGATGTCAATGGGACAAAGAAAGAATCATGTGAAAAAATTTATCTACACAAGGGGATAGGAAGTAAAAGAAATCATGAGAAAATGTGTTCAAAGTTGTTGTGTTGTTTTTGATGGTTTTTCACATCATGTGTTGTCATAAATGACAAAGGGGGAGATTGTTTCAAGTATGAAGGTGTTGTCATTGATTTCAACTGGTTGTTGTTTTCATTGATGTTAACTATGTGTGTGGAAGTTGGTTATTGATTGTAAATGTCGAGGATATTAAGAAAATTGTAATAAAGAAGGTTTATAGGTTGTGCATGTATAGTTGAGATGTTGAAGAAGTTGAATGAGTAAATGGATTTATCCTTATGTTGCTATGTCTAGAGGTGTGTCAGAGTGAAGTACGTGCTACAATGATGTCTTTGGTACTTGGGTTCCAATTTCTTTTGAGAAAATTTGATAAATAGAGAAAACATTGTTATGTAGGTATTTAGTGTATTCTTCAGGATGTTCTTTGTGTTTCTTCTAGGTTGATGTTATGCTTTTTTCAATATGAGGTATTATTCATGGTTGTT
This sequence comes from Sequoiadendron giganteum, assembly GCA_007115665.2. Taxonomy (NCBI): domain Eukaryota; kingdom Viridiplantae; phylum Streptophyta; class Pinopsida; order Cupressales; family Cupressaceae; genus Sequoiadendron; species Sequoiadendron giganteum. The sequence continues at coordinate 99,989,608 of CM021106.1, forward strand.
GCTAGTTTTTATATCTTGAATTTTGGTTTCTAGATTGTTGTAAAGTGCGAGATATTTTCACTAGTATGTGAACTGTGCATTTTTGTGTGTTTGGTTGTGGTCTAGGAGAAATGTATTTTCTTTGAATTTCTACACATTTTGGTTTCAAGACTTGCAGTTATGAGAATAATTTGATAAGTTTTCTTTCTTGCTTGGTTCAAGAGGGTTTGATATTTGGTGTTGTTGTTGATGAGTTTCTAAGTTATAGTGTATTCTAGTGGTTAACAAGGTTATTCAAATGTATAAAATATTCATACTCTTCAGGTGAATTTTGTTGGGAAGCTTCTAGATGAATTTACATGTATTTATTACATACTCCAGATTGAGTTGAAGTGAAGTTTATTTTCTAGAAAGATTGGACAAAGTTAAAGATGCATGTACTTAATTGTTTTATGTGTTTTGCATGGGTGTGGTTGACCTTTTGTAAAACACTAATTTATAAGATCATAAAAGTGTGTTGAGGCAAGTTGGGACTTATTTAGGTCCTCATTAATTATATGTATAGGCCACCCTCATTCTCTTCCATCATGGGAATTCTTTGGCGCTGACCTAATTTGAATTTATAAATACAAATCATGTATGACCAACCTTGAAAGGGTTTCAAGGTTGAAGACGGTATAAGTACAAGTTGAGATGTTTTTGAAAGAGAAGATAGATGTGAGATATGTCAAATATGTGTGTATGATGCAAGTTTGAGTAGATCGGCATGAAATTTAAGTGTTGAGTTCCTAAAGGCAATGAGCTGGAGGTGCACTCTATCTTTCAAGCACGTCTACAAGTGTGTGAGTGAATTGAGGTGGACTTCTTGTTGCATTGAGATAGTTTTATCTTTGTAACAATTATTTTCTATGTTCTTTGTAATTTTGTGGCAATGAGCCCTTGTTAGACAGTGTGTCTTGTCTTGGAAGTGATCCTTTCTGGTAGTGAGCCTTTGTATTTGGTTTTGGAATTATTTATATTGTGAGCTAATCCTCACCATGGTTTTTCCCTCATTGGGTTTTCCACATAAATTTATTGTACTTGTGTGTATGGTTTTTCTATTTCCAGTTTGTGTTTTTGCATTTAATGATTAATCACACTACCAGAATAAAGGTTATATGAATTTTTGTAAATCTAACTTATGTTGAGGGTCTTGAAGATTAAAATTGATACAACTGTTTCACCCCTCTTCTTAGTTATCTTTTTGAACACTAGATATTCAAGCAAAGAAATAACCTTGTACAAACATACTTAATGCATATGTTAAGCATACTTGGTTAATATATAATAGTCGAAGCACATCATAATCATCCAATGGGGTACATCATCATATAACATGTAAATAGATGAATCCAAAATCACAAAATAATGAAATAATATAGTTCTAACATGTATAATTATATGCATATCCATTTAAATATATAAAAAAATGAAGTCAAGTAGAGCTACTAATAAATCTGATCATAACAGTATCACAAGTATCTCATAATATACACCATAGTCTACGTGCATATAAAAATAACATGTTGAGAACACATAAACACAATAATATAAGTATATCGATCAACAAGTCTAAGTACAAAATTAAGGCTATCTAAATGAAAATTATAGGCGTTATATCCTCCCCCACTAGGAATAGGATTAATCTTTGAAGCCTACAAAAATATGGGGATATAGAAATATCAACTAAATCACATCTTCCCATGTCACTAAAGTCTCACCCACCAGGTCCTACTAGACCCTTACCTGATCCAACTCCTATCCTTGAAGTGTTAGCCTTTAATGTTGTAGATGTGTACAAGATTCAAATAAATTTGTGTGTGCTCCTCAAATTGCATGGCAACCTAACTAAGGACATGTGACACATCTAGAATATCTACTTGAGAATTGAAACATGCAACACATCATGTGTGTATTAAAGATCAAGTGGCAAGGCAAGATGATAGGACCAATCCTCTCAAAGATATCAAAGGGTCCAAAAACATTTAGTGGAAGATTAGAAGCATTTCCGTAATGGATTTTGATCTTATGTGGTCTCACTCTTAGAAACACATGATCACCCACTAAGAAGTATCAATCCAATCTCTTGGAATCAACATTTTTTTACAATCCTATGAAATGAAAAATAACTCCTTAATGTGAACTACTTGTTTCTCCATGTCCTACATATTAAGACCTAAAATAACATGATACTCCAATCTTTCCCAACTCAATAGGGTTTGAAAAGGTCAACCTTACAATGCTTGAAATAATGTCATGCCAAGAGAACTATGGTACCCATTATTATAGGAGAACTCCGCAAGGTACAAATGGTAAGTTGGACTATTGATCTATAGAATACACATGAATAATGTCCTTGGGAACCTTTTTCACTCTCTCCTTCGTACCATCTATCTCGTGATAGTAGGAATAACTAAAATTAAGTTAGGTACCTAAGACATACTAAAAGAATATGAATGATAGATCATGATCAGAAATGATCATGCAAGGTACCCCATACAAGAATACAATATCCTCCCTAAACACATGTGCCATAGATGAAAATTATATGATAATCTCATAGGTAAAAATTGAGCAACCTTGGTGAACTAATCTACTATCGCCATGATGGAATTATGGTAAAGAGGAAACATAGGTAGTCTAATAATGAAATCCAGGGAGATCATATTCCATTTCCACTCAATGATGGTGTACAACTGTATGAGACCTATCAGATATTGATTCTCTAGCATCACCATCTAACACTTTAGCTACCTATCCATAAAATCAAAAAAATTATGTTTGATCCCTACCCAATGAAATAACTACCTAAGATCAACATACATCTTCTTAATACTGAGATATACTACATATGAGGCACAACGCACCTTAAAAACACTATTGAGTGAAGATATCTAGAAATTGGGATATAGATACACCAAATATGTCGTAATAGTCCATATGACTCTAAGGAATAGACTAAAAATTTTCCCACAAGAGCTCTCTATAATTTTATCTCTGCTCTTAGCTCCTAATACCATGGATCTTTTAGAATTCCCTCAACAATATGACTTTGCAAATTTATGCTCGATATCAAAATTGAGATCTAACAATGCCTTCTACTCAAGGAATCAATAACCATATTCTCCTTCCCTTTGATTTAAAGTGTTATGGCTTGCATTTTTTCATGCCCCATCTTATTTCCCATCATTTATAAGCGAACTTAGAAAATCTAAATGGTTTTGTTATGTGTAGGATGTTTCTTTAGTCACTATGTTCATTCCCCTATTTAGGCCTAAGTACCCAAGTTGAAAAATAAAAAATTACTAAGTGTAGGGGTATTCTAATTTTTTCACTTTGTAGAGTTCCCAAATGAGTACCTCTAGTTTAAATCTAGTAAGAATTGGACACAAATAGGCTAAGTTATGCTCTTATAGATTTGGGTCTCTTATAAAAAATTTACAAAGATCTATTGTTGTACTAGCCCAATACTCTTTCAACCAGTTTTGAATCATTTTCTTGCATGACTAGTATTAATTATTTTTTTGCATCTATAGGAATATGTTGGTCAATTGAAATAAATTCCTTTTAACCAACCAAAAACTGTTATTTGGTTCAAATCTATTTCCTCACGTGCAACTAGCATCAAATCAATTTTTGAGTTTTAGAGGGAACCTAGTGGCTAGTTGAATAAGCTCAATTTAGCGGTAGGCTAATGATCCACAATGTTTAATAGGAGGTAGATACTCCACAAAGTTTTGATGATTTCATTCAGGTATTTCCAAGTGAACTAGAAATTTGCATGCAATATATTAAGGTGTAGTTCAATAGCGGGTCAAATATGTATAACATATTATAACGTGATTGAAAAATTACTTGAATGTGGGTATCTTCATGTGAACAGATTCATTATTAATAAGTGTAATTTATATGGAGGTTGATTCCCCATAATGTTCAAATGGAAGTTGGTTCCAAACTTGATTGTTAATACTTAATACAACTAGTTCACTTGTACTTCACCACATGGTGGTAGCAAGTGAAGGCACCACATGATGGTAGCAAGTGAAATTTCTAAGTTTGTAGGAAAGTCACATCCAACTAAACCAAATGCAAACTTGAATAAAAATAACCATTTCTTTTCAAGCTTTGATGCACATAGGTATAAAAGGAAAATCTAAATGTTTAATGGAGTAATTTTCTCCTAATGAATCTGACCACTTCACACATTCAAAATGCAATTGGTTTTTGTGAATGTTTTGCTTCCAACTTCCTCTAGGCCAATTGATGTATTTTTGATGATAGAGAGATAGAAGGTACCAAAAGAGGCATAAAGAGGTGTCAATAATTTATTTTCTTCTAGGAAATTAAGGAATCTCCACTAGGTTCCTAGTTCCCAGCCAAGTCTCGACAAAGGGAAAAGTAGAAAGAAGAAGATAACACTGAAGAAGGGTATAGCATCAAATCTTTTAGGTGCTCCAAAAATACCTTGATTCATTGATTTGTTCTAGTTCCTCCCTCAAGTCTCGACAACTAGAGACAAAGTGAAGAAAGGAAAAATGTGATTTGGAACCAAGGTAAAAAAGGAATTAAGAATACAAATGAAAAAATCAAAGGTTTCACTTGTTCAAGGAATCATCAGAACCTTGGTTAGTTTTAGTTTGTACCTAAAGCTCTAATTAAGTTTCAGATCTATTACAAACCTCTAACAAAGCTTTAGAAACATATTAAATTTCTAATTCAAACTTGGAGCATGTCATTTTTGTGTCATCAAAGGTAAATATTTAATTACAACAAAAATTAATTTGCACGAGAAGTCACTGTTATGAATATGATCATTCTACTACAAAAAGGAAAATAACATGCTAACAAAGACTCTAATTTATCACAAGTAGTTTCACTAGGAAATGTTTGTTTAACATAGGTGACATGTGTCTCCTTCTAATGAGTATACAAAATTCATAGTTTTCCTTTAAAGGGGAAATCATAATCAATTTTAAGGGGTTCTAAAGAGTTTGAAATATTTTAATGACTGAGATAGGAGTATTATGAGTCTATTTCTAGGGAAAATAATTGTCCAGGTATGTGAAATTCTATAATAACATTTCATATTTTAAATTGAGGCATATATGAATACATGATTGAATGTGTCGCATATCCATATTGTGATATGGTATTTAGTTGGGTAGAATACTCAAGGAGTGTAATGTCCTCCAATGCCCATTTGTTGTATCTATGTTAATTGCATTTTTAGTCTATGCTCAAGTATCATTTTAATCTCTTTCATTGAAAATAATAAGAATATTATTGTTGTAAAATGGATTTTGAAGAAGGGTCATAATGTTAGCCTCTAGTAGGTCAAGTTATTATAAGGTAATAATTCTTGAATGACCACCAAGTATATTTGATTTTTATGAAATGAAGATGTATGGTTGACTTTGTGACCTTAAAATAGGCATCATCTATTCTTTTTTCTCCCATTACCCCACAATTGCATTTAAAAAATAAAAATCTTAAGCCAATCTTATATTATTTATATTTATTTTCTTGCTTCATGCTTGGATTTTAGTGATTACAAGGAAATAACCATTTTCAAGAATAATTTACAAATCCTTCTTATAATTGTATGAAGTCCTTCATTTAGAAGGCAATAGGTTATATATCTATTACATATTTACAGTCAGTGTCATAAATGGAAACCCATTAGGTACTATAGAGCCTAAATTGTAGAGGAAAACATATTGAAAGAGTTTCCTATTTGTTGGCCTAACTTCCAACATCTTTGAGCATAAAATCTATCTAATATTTAGGAGTTATTGGAATACAAGGTGGCAAACCAACATAATAAACACCAAAGTCATAGTAAAAAATAAACTTCATACAACAAAATTTATGGTCATCCAATATTATTTAACTAAATATATATTGCAAGTTATGAAGATTAGTATGGAACTCAAATCAATAGCCCAAAATGAAATTCTTCTATTGAAGAAGCACACTGACAACTACATCCAACTATAAATCATGGGTGGTGTAATTTAGTTCATGATCCTTGAGATTTTATTATTCATATGCAATAATTTTGTCCTCTTGCATAAGGACAAACCCCAGGCCATCCAACAATGTATCGATAAAAACCATAAAATCAACCACTAGATTCGGTACAACAAGAATACGTACACTAGTCTACCATTGCTAAATAACCTAAAAGGATGTCTCACACTTATTCAAGAAAACAAGCTTCTTCCCTTTACTCTAAAGAGAAGTGATAGGATGTGCCACTCTATAAAAATCTCTTACAAATTAGTGATAATACCTTTCCAAGGTTATAAAACTACAAACCTCGAAGACACTCGAGGGTGGTGGCCATTCCAAAATGGCCTAAATATTTGAGAGATCAACTTATATTATCTCACTAGATATTATATGACCCGAATACCTCACCTTAGATTGAAATAATTCACACTTTTCCAAGTTTCCATAAATTTGGTTCTCACACAAATACTGAAGAGCCTAGCACAAGTAGACCTCATGCTCCTCTAATATCCTCAAATAGATCAAAATATTATCTAGAAACACCAAGAATATAAAATACCCCATTCATAAAACTCATAAATACTGAAGGAGTATTCATTGACCCAAATAGAACCACTGTAAACTTGTAGTCTCCATAATGAGTATGAAATGTCATTTGATGAATTTGAAGTTGATAGTATCTAAAATTTACGTCAATAGTAGAGAACACATCATTTTTCTTCATTTGGTCAAAAAAATATCAATATGTGGTAAGGTGTATTGGTTTTTCATCCTCACCTTATTCAACTATAGATAATCAATGCACAAACAAAGAGACATGTCCTTAACAAAGATGATTGGTGCACCCCAAGGGGGAAAACTAGGTTGAATATATTACCTCTCCAAATATTACTCTAAGCTCATTGAGCTCCTCAATGGTCATAATATATGGTGCACAAGAGATAGGTTATGCTCCTAGAAAAATATAAACAAATCTATATCCTAATTTTATGGCATACCAGGGATCTCACTTGATAATATATTGACAAAATCCGTAAGGAGATGATGATCATCAAAAGATACCTCATGAAAATTACCTTCAAAGAGATCACTCACTAAAATAGTGAACATATAACAACCCTTCTACATTCTTTATTTTTATTTTATGTATGAAATCATGTGAAGATAAATGGGTCTTTCAACCCCTAATAATCCCACTCATTTACCAAGATCATACACACACTCAACCAACTTATACTGGTAATTGATGTGCACCTGGTGAGAATCTAACAAATCCATACCTAGAAAAACTTGTAGGATCCCAAGTTAAAATACATGTCGATGGTTGTGGTGAAGGTTCTTAGATCCAATAAACAACCATACACAAGGGAAACATCCATGCTAACACCAATAGATAAATAAACCTTCCAAAAATCACTTTGTATCACTACCACTAGTTGGCGATGCTCTACTAGGTATGGGGAAATAAAAGATTCTAAAGCACCAAAAAAAAAAAAAAAAAAATTTGAATCCATCCAATACAAATGAGATCTCAATAATTGTACCTTGATACTTAGCTTGATAGTTATTTGCCACTACAAAATCTCTATGGTACTTGCTAACATCTCACACTATTGGATCTAAAGCTACAAGTTTCTTCCTACTAACTATTATGAATCTTTGAGGATAAGAACCTACAAAGTGGCCATGTTGGCCACATGTGAAGCATGATCCCTTAACTTGAGTCAAAGATAACGTAGATTCACTTGATTGATAGAAATCCGAGTGACTCAATATGATATAACCACCTTAGGATGGATACCTAAACCTAAATTCATTGGTACATTGCCTATTATGGTAGAAAAAATAACATCCACCAAAACCATGCCTAGTCTAAGGGGGCTGCAAAGGCATTTACATTTTCTATTTCTACTGAGTTTACCTAGAAGGCATTGAATATGCTCTATAAAATCCTATGGTTTTAAGGTTGGGAACATTTCCCACATAAACTTGATGGAGATGGAACCACTTCTTGGAATTCAATCTGACCACCAAAACCCTTAGCTAAATTCTTAATAATCTTGGCATTCTCCATGGTGATCACCAATTTCTTCAAGTCAAACACTCAAACACCGCTACTAATCTGAGAATTAAGGCCTCTCATAAAACACTAAACTAACACCCCTTCATCCTCATCTTATCTTGCATATTTCTTAAGCTCAAATAAATGATTCTCATATTGTTCAATCATCATGCCAAGTTGGCATAGTTCATGAAACTCATTAGCACACCTTTTCCTCTAATTATATGAAAGGTAAGATGACTAGAACCTCTCAATACAAGTCTCCCATAAGATAGTGTAAATATATAAATTATTCTTCTACCCTGCTTATACCATTAGGTGGAAGAAAATATATATTCATGCATGATGACACACCAAGCCTTTGTATTGTTACCATAGGTATACATCACAAAATAATGATCCAAAGCTAAAATCAAATTCTCTACCTTAAAATCCCTCAACAAACCTCATAGGTGGATGAATTTTCTTAAAGAATATCTCTCATGTGCCTTACCAATCTATTATCCACATCCACAACCTACCTATCCCCTCCATGGGGTGGCTCCTAAATGGGCATCTCCTCCACTCTAGAATGAAAAGGGATCCTAGAGTGCTTTCTCTCAAACTTTGGGCTACTCATCCTTCACTTCTTGAGAAGGATGGGAATGAATTAAATGAGACATCTCTCTATAAGGGCCCAAGCTCACTATAATATCTTGAATAAGATAAATAACCCGTGATCAAGATGATTCTCAGGTGGTTCCTAAAATTGATATGTATTTCCACCCTAATGAGTGACATGAAACCTAGGAGGCATCCTTCATTTACAACCATTTTATGGATGAGAACATACATATTGAAAGGAAATATACATCCACTTAAGATAATTTCCACATAACCTAAATGGAGAAATCTATGTAAACAAGTATTCAAAAATTTTATGCAAAATAATAGACAACATTCCATCAAAGATGACACAAGATATACCTTGGAAAAACCCTTAAGAGGTAAAAAAAAAAGCCTTCAAAAGCATCCATAATTCATGTGTTATTCAACAATAAAGATTATAATACATATTTAGAGTTCTCCATGAACGCCTTTGAAATATCAAGTCCTCTACAAGCACTCCATGTGAACAACCATGTAATGACACATCTCATGTCATGCTTCAAACCCTCATAAATTCTAACCAGAGATGATCTCAACTCCTTAACCAAAATAACCAATTAGCCAACCTACCAACTACCCATGTGTTTGATTTTATAGAAACAAGCTCACACAAAACCACCAAGTGGTATTACATAAAAACATGTGACTAATGCCATGAGCTTACAAAACCATCAACCCCCACATTTACTTTTTTAATACTTATATTTCCTAATATTAAATATTTTACCCAATGTGCAACCCCACATTAAATTATTATCACAATATTACATATAACATGTAAAGTGTCCCCAAAAATGCTAACCCATGTGATGCACACATCCATAGATCCCCTAGGTGCACCACATAATAATAAAATATTATATTATAACATTATGCAAGGTGGACAACACACATTTTCCTAACATTCTCCTACTTGTTGTATACATTACATAACGGTAAACAATTAAAATTAAACATGAACAAGGGAACAATCCCTATAGCTAGATATACCATCAAGGAATCAAATTTCTCCATGTGCTCCATCAAGATACTTGTAAAAAGAATCAAGGTGACCACCATCTTGAGCATTAATTCTCTCATCCTCCATTTGAATGCACAAAGATAAGAATCCATCCAAAGAGATGCCACACTATCTATCACAAAGATGCATAAGTCCTACCTCCGACCAATATCCCAAAATACAAACACTCAATCCAAAGGTAAAAAGTATGCATCAATAGCTATCAAGATATAATCACTATAGCTGAAATAGAACCCACAAAAAATGCTAACATATCAAATATCCATACCTTAAAGGTATATAAATCATAACAATTGAACCATGTGCCATCAACATATGCAACCCATAACATGCAATCACAAGCTCCGGGTGCCAAACATGTCATACAATGAGCATATACAACTGGGAACTCCTATTGCATAGGTACTATTAAATCTAAAAATTATTAAGGAATCCAAAGATCCACCAATATCAACATATGAAATTGTAATCAACATCATGTATTACCAAGTAACATCCACAAAAATATACAAATCCAACAAACCAATGTTGCAAGACATCTCTCACCACAATTCTCCATAGCTCTCCCAAGTTCTTCACACACAACAAAGTAAAAAGATAAAGGAAAATCTATGTCATCACTAAAGAATGATGAACAACACATAACCAAAAACATGGTGATCACCATAGCTCCACACAAGACCTCAAATCCAATTTCATGTGAAAACAAACATCCAAGAAGAGGAAAAATACCAAAAAGAGAGAACCTACAAATCAAAACCTATAGCATGTCCTTCTACACACACCTTCAAATGTTGAGTTGTGAAATTAGTATGATATCCTCCCAGAAAACATAAAGAGAATAAAATTATCCACATATAGCCATAACCAAGATGTATGGAACTTGAACCAAAGGAACATCAAACCAAATTCATTCCTTGTTGCAAGATGGTGTGTCCCTTGGTCTTCCTTGTCCAACACAATAATTGGGTTTGTGACATGGATTAACCACCTCTTGTGGATCTTACATAAATTTGGCAGTTGTATCAAGCATTAACAAGTCAATCCTTTGGTGCAATGACAACCACCAATGTAACAATTGGTAGCAAATTTGAGGTCATAGGTTCAAACCCCTCGCATGTGTTGGGGAATTGTTTCAAGATGGTGTGTCCCTTATTCTTCCTTGTCCAACACTATGCTTGGTTTTGTGATATGGCTTAACTGCCTCTTGTGGATCTTATATAAATTTGGTAGTTGTATCAGGTATTAACAAATTGATCTTTTGGTGTAACGATAACCACCAATGTAATATTCCCAAATCAAGGGAATAAGCCCAATAAAATCTCCTAAACCCAACATCAATGAATGATCCCACAATGAATAAGGAGATAAATATTCCAACATTCCTCAAATTAACCCTCAAAAACTAGCTAACCATAGCTCAAGATCTAGATGCATGAGAATAAAAACCATAGAACGTAATGTATCTAAAAAACAAATGGGAAATATCTTTCAAATGAAAAACAACTAAGAATACCAAGAGTGGGGAATGAGAATGCTCCTCCAAGATATCCAAGTGATCAAGACTCGTCTAAGAACAATCTTCTCATAGGTACATGTTGAACTCATGTTCAACCAAGGTGTAGGCTCATCTAACTTCCAACTAAAACCTCATCAATGAGTAACCATCTCAATAAATATCTCTAATCATAAGATATCTCCTAGCCTCACCTATGTCTCCAAGTATCCATGAAAAATATAACTAATCAATCTATACCAAACTCCAAATTCAACATAGCATTATCATGAAGCTCCTAAGAAAATGATACATATACTCAATACCAAGAGAAATAACCAAGATTAAATTTAAATCCCAACCTAAAGAATCAGGAACACAATCATGACATCATGATCTCACATCTCATTAAAAGAATATCATATGCTCCAATGGACATATCATGTACATGTATCATTCCAATCATTCTAACCAATATTCAAGATCAAACCAAGACATAATACCATAACCCTCCTAACAAATAAGGATTACATGTCAAATATAGACAACCTACAACACTACACAACTCGTAGATCCAACAATGCAATATACAAACTCAATAATATACTGATAACCATGTCAAATGAGATCAATAAAAGATGTAAATGTGAGTATAAAATGAATCAAACATCAAATCACCAAGATATGAATATCCATAAGCTCACAAAATCATCATAGTCAACAAGAAATCCTAAACAATTTAGATGGAAATAAATTCAAATAAATCATGCCAAAACATATCCAAATCTAATCCAATGTGTAGTTCCCTAAATAAGATTTTTGTCGACTATAAGAAGTTCAAAATTTGAATTTTTAAGAACAAGTTATGACCTTTCCAAGTCTAAAAATAACATCCAACTTCTAGCAAGAATATCTCTCTTAAAAAAGAGAAATCTGGAAAACCACTAATACCAAAGTGAAGCTCTTAGAACCACCTTTCCAATGACTATAAGAAGTCAAAAAATAGACACCCAAGGTGAAAGATATGCCTCTTGGAAAAAATTCCCAATTTGGTTATATAACCCAAGCACGGAAAGGCGACTCATCGGTGGTGGAGGTGTCACCTGCTGAGCATCTAGACCCAAAATCATATTAGATAGATTATGATAAAAGAAAGTGAAAAGATAAAGAGAATAGATATACAAGCTAGAATAACAATATGATATCAACGTAAAAATAATAATGCAATATAAAATAATGTAGTTACCCTCCCTTTAGCAAGAGAGTGATGTTGAAAGGAAGAGCATGCAACATTTGAGACATGCAAAGAGTGCCAAAGTGTTGGTGTAGAGATCCAAGTGCAAGAGAGCTTGATAGAATGAGAGAATGAGAGTGAATAGAATGAAGAAGAATGTGAGAATGAGAGCTAGAGAGTGAGATAGATCAAATAGAATAAATGAATGAGAGAATAAAAGGTTTTGAAAATATTTTAGGCATGCAAATGGATTTTTTTGAGTGTATGTTAATAGTTTGTCGTTAGGTCCCATTACTTTAGAAGATAAAAGATTCAATATGTCGACAGGGCAGTGTCCAAGGCTATTTGCAATAGAAGAAGGCTTGATTATCTCCCTTAGATTTTCTAACTTTTTAGAGGTACTATCATTAATTCCTAACCTAAGGCCATCTAACTAACTAACTGGAAAGAAGTTTATCTTACAGAAAACTAAGAGTATATTAAACTAGAAAGCATAAAATGACTAATCTATAAAACATGATAACTAAATGAGAAAGCATGGAAACAACTAAACTGAAAAATCATATAAACTACAGAAGTAGCAAAACTTGTAAAAAAACTATGAAATATTGATTTGGGGGATATTTTCACTGAAAATTGAAGTATATCCAAAGCTCTAGAATTTAGCACCATTAGAAGTATCTCAGAGTCTCAGTTCCAACGCAACTTGAATGGAGCGAAAAGGAGGTTGTATGCAAGAGTTATGCTTGGTCAAAGGTTTGGTCAAATAGGTGAATCAGGCATTCAAAAAGGTGAAAATTTGATTCTCAAATCCAAGAAAAAATGATACCAAGTTGTAGTGCTTGTTGCGTTGATTTTGGAACTATCTTTGGTTTCAAAAAGGAAGTTCGTATGAGCAAAATAGAGTCGGTCAAAGTTTGCAAACAAAAAGAATTGACCAATTCAAATGATGATGTCATCATGTTGATTTGGCAATTGACTAGATGGTGACATGTAAATTGCAAGTGATGTGGTAAAAAATTCACGTACACCATGCTTTATATTTGAAAAAATAATAAAGTGGTGGAAGTTATTCCACAAAATCCATGTGGTGGGATCGAATTTTGTGGGATTCCAACCGGATTTGGTGGGATCCAAATCTCTGAAAAAATTAGAAAGATTAACTCATAGAAAAAACAAAGAAAAAACCCTCCATTTTAAAGAAAAACAACTTAAAAAAGCTTAAAACCAAATGAGCCCGTGAATAGGTGTCAAGGGCTTAAACAAATTAAATTATTTTTTTATGGGGAAGTTATTGTTTTTTTATAAACGGGTTAGTGTTTTTTTTGTAAGGCTTATAATTATAAAAGCCAAAAGGGGGTTAATTTTTTTATTTTATTAAATATGGAGGTTACACCCCATATAGTATATGTATTGTATAAAAAGGGGGTGTAGGTTCTTAATTTTTCAACCAAGTTATTTGAAAACTTTAGAGGGATTCTAGGAGATCTTTTGAGCCATGTTTGTACGTCAGAGGACTGTTATGTTGCCAAAGTGCTGGAAGGGAATGTTCATAGTGTAATTGTAATTTCTGATTGAGGAGCTTAATCGAATCGGTCACTCCATTGGAGCGGACCCGAAGACGTAGTCACGATTGTGGCAAAATCCGTTATTAGATTGTTTGCACTTTCTCTCTTCTTCTCTCTTGCATTATGGTTTTCACCTTGATTTTTAATGCATAATTTCATTAATGTATACATGTTTTGAATTTCCTTTAAGTTGTTTAAATTAAGAATTTAATTATGCAATTAGTCTAGATCCTGAATCAGATCAAACATCTAATTAAATACAACAAATAATGGTTCATAACAATTAGCACACTATATAAATGACAAACAACGAGTGCTTTGAAACTTCAGACTCTATAACAACAGTGTTAACGAATTCTACAAGATTAACATGTGTAAATGACTATACTCATCATTGGTATTCATGCAATAAAGACAACATAAAGGAAATTACTCATCTATTTAATCTAGTCTCCCTCGAGTGGCTAACTTGCGGGTTACTACGTTTGTCCTCAGGTCACATACACAACATTTTTGAAAGTTCCCTCATTAGAAATAATTTCCATCCATAATTTCAACAACTTAAAGATTCATATGCAATAGTCTCTTTATTCATATATATTCAAAAAACATGTTGACAGTATAACATTACTATTTTGTGTAGTTTTTTTCTTCTGGAGATTACATATTTATAGAAAACTCCTAACTAAGTCCTATATCTCAGATGGCTTAGATTACCATTGAAAAAGTCTATAACAGATTGCAAACAAACTTTTTTTCTTTAAATTCACATTACATAGATATTAAAGAGGCTCAAGTCGAGCCATGAAGTCTTTAAACTTTTTAAAATATAACATAAATTTAACCAAAATAAACTATGATTTTGGTCCATCATCCTAAAGTTTTGGAGCATGTTTCCAACGCATATCTTCAATTTGTTCTAGAGCTCGTGTTGGTTGAATGCTTTTAATTATTGTATGATGATCGATTATTATCCTACAAAATAGTTAAAACTACCCATTAAATCTGCATTGGCAAGATACTTCAATAAATCACAAGAAATAAAGTTTGTACTATTTTCCTTAAAAGACAAGCAACTATTTTGCCTGAAGTTTAATTAATTGGTAGAGAATAAGGATTTTGCATATGTAATATAGGGCTTATTTATGTTAACATGATGTGGTTATTTTTACTTCATCATTTCCTCCCCTTCCTAATTCCTGGCAGGTCCTCTTGCCCCTTTGTTGTATCCCTGCCCTCCATCTATGTTTAATTCTTCATACTTAGCACTAATATCATATAGATCCTTTGATGTTTTATCAAAATCTTTAGGTGCATTGAGGAAGCCTTGATGATAAGTAACTCCTTTTTTCTACATATTGAAAACTCCATCATCTTGATATATATTAATATGAAAATCAGGGGGTGGAAAGAGCAATAGGGAGGTCTATACCTCATCCCTATCCAATTTGTTTTGAGGTCTTTCAGGATTTTGGCCAAGGTATCTACTCTTCTGAAGGACCATTTGATGTTAATAGGGGAGATCACTTCTCTTTTCTTTAGATATGTTGGTAATGGAGGGTATCTCTCTTCACAAGCATGCCAAGTTTTACCAATCAATTTTTGCAATTGTTCTATGAATTGATTATAAAAAATTTGGAGGCTCTCATCATATTTATGCTTCATAGTTTCATCCACTTTAACAACTAAAAAGGTATTTTTAAAATCTATAGGTTTACTATTGGGACATCTACTTTGGAGACCCGCATTTTTCTCTACTTGAGAATATTCCCTAATGTGTTCTTTCCAATGAACCTGATTACACATGGTAGATAACACATATATCAATTGCACTTCTCCAACAAAAAGGTTAATAAATAAATCAATATGTGTTTCCAATAGTATATCGTGAACAAATAATTCACATAGCATATATTTTTGTTTAGGAGTTGATTCTATAAACACTTTAACAAATTCTTTGTCATCGGGGTCATGTGGCTGGTCATGATAAATTCTTCGCAATTTCCATATTAATAATTGTTCATTTAAAAACATTGAATATAGCCTTGATGGTCTCCTACATATTAATATAAAATTTCCTATTTGACATGCATCTTTCTTTTCCCTTTAGACCCTATGAAATGACTCTTTCAAGAGTACCGACTCCTTTTTTAACTTGTTATTCTCAATCTTAATATCTTTCAAGAAATAGCATTGTTCCATCCACTTCATTAATAATGGAGGAATTCAGACTTGGAACCATTCACTTACAGTTGGCTCAGTTTGAGTTCCTTTTGATTCCATTATTGGCTTATTGGCGCTTTCCTGTAAATCTTGTTCTAGTTCCACAATCTTACTAAGAGAAACATTCAATTCTTCACTCTGTCTTTTCTTTTCCTCTTCAAAATATTGAAACATGTGCATAAAATTATTTTTCAAACTTCCAATTTTTTTGTCCCTATCAGAAAAATTAGCATTATATGTCCTATTTTCTTGATTCTATTTATAAATTTATATCTACAATTCATTAATGAATGTATCCTTTTCTTCTATCTACAATTTCCAATTTTGAATCTCCTGATCTCTTTTTCCTATTACAGTAATATGTATTGTTATTTCCTCTTGTTGATGTACAATATGTTCTTTATTTTTTTGCAATTGATTTCTTAACTCATCAATTTCTAATCTTAGTTTATTCTAATTTTGCATTAGCACCTTCATTTTCAACTGTTTCAATAAATTTATTTACAATGGAAGATAAATTTTCTAAAACATTATCCTCAACCTCCATAAAAGGTGGAGATTGTTCCCTCTCCTCTTCCTGTATTTCCTCAGTAAGGGCTTCATCTTCATGCTCTAGATGGGAAGGTATTTCCTCAACAGGGGTTTCTTTCTTTGGAGACTAATGGATTTGTTCCCATGTTTCTCTTATTTCTTCATTATCAATAGGAACCATGGTTTCTATGAGCTTTTTCTGCTTCTTGGACTCTTTTTTCTTTGAACCACTTCCTATATTTTTAATTGGGGTTTTTGTAGACTCAAAGGAAAATCTCTTGCTTCTCCTCAAAGGAGGAGTGTTCTAAAAAGTGACAGTTGTTCTTCTTTTCCTCTTCCTAAGGGGAATGTAGTCTACATTTAGATGAATAATTTCAACATCTTCTAGTTGACCGGGGTTTTCAATTCCTTGGTTAAAGATTCTAGTGCTTCCTACCTAGGGGTTGTGGGATTTTGGACCTTTAGAGTCCTCAGGGGAAGTTCCTCCAGAAGTTGAAGCAACTTGTTTAGAGGTTTCCCCTTCTTCCAATTTTCTTTTGGGCAGAAATTTTTCCCACTTGCTTTCAGGTTTCTTTCGAAAATGATATTTACAAATTAATTAAATTAACCCATGGTGCTTCAATGGCCCCAAACCAGTCTTATATCTTTCTATGGAGGAATTAACAAAGTCACTCAAACAGTTAGGTAAATCAACCCTAAGGGCAGGGTTTTCTTTCCCATGTTGCAAATGTATCAGCATATGAAATGCAGGTCCTACCACAGTAGTAAGTTCGCCTTCACGGGTAAAGTTTTATAATCCATGCAACAGTTGTTCCCCAGGGCTCTAATATAGAAATTATTTGAAACCATTTATTTTATCCTCTAGTATTGATAACTATCATGGTCTGAGGGTCTCCTTCTCTAATAAATAATTATGATAACTTTTGATATGTAACTTGAGAAGTTTCAGATAATTTAATACCAAAATTATCTAAACCTGAGAGGTGAGAAATGACTTTTGGACTCACCTAAAAATTCTTCCCATGAAGTGTCACTTGACCATTGGAGTAATTTTCTACAAATGCATTCACCAACTTCTCATTGTATCCCTCAAAATTTTTAATGAAATCCAACCACCCCACTTCCTCAAACAAACTGGAAATGTTGCTCAATCCCAATATTTTTTCCGCTGAAGCCGGCTCTGATTTTTCTCTTTGCACCCCCCATTTTCTATCTCCAATCTATGATTTTGTTGAGAAATTCAACAATACGAGAAGCTTGTGCACAATTGTTATGAAAATATAATAAAAAAGTGATCATTTATTTTATCTTTTCTCAGAGCTTACTATGCAATGATGATAATTTGCATGGAGGAGTTTGAAAAGAGTTTCGTACTAGAAATTAATCAATTAGTGGCTCAAGTTATTAAATTAGGAAGGGAGAACTCATGCCAATTAATTACACCTTATTCAAAAATAACTACTTACTTTAATAAAAAAAATTATAATTACATACATTCTATGATCACTTGAAGATTTCATACCTTTACCGATTTAACAGGATGATGGAATGGTATTGGTTGAGGTGAAGGCATATTTATTATTACATGAGTGAGGAAGCTTGTGAATGACAGAGTCATAAATGAGGACAGACTGCTGTCATGACAACTTTTATTTATGATGAAAAGATGGTGAAAATCAGCATAACAATCGTTAGTATGAAAAAAAAAAAAGACGTGTGTACATAGGTGTGACAAATCAAAGCATCAAAAATAATTCATATCTTATGGAAAGAGGTAGGTGGAATGGAAATAGATAATTTCCAAAGCACGCTTATGAGCATGCACTCAAAACCGATGACTAAGCTCTGGAGCACACTTTGTGGCATCCGTTTGAAACGAAGAAGATGAATAAGTTTCAGAGCACCATTGAAAGATGCAACCAGATCAGCAACCGAAAGAAGATTTCAGAGCATCATCACAAGATGTAGTCAAAGAAACAATCAAAGGAAGATTCCAAAGCATCATTGCAAGATGCAGTCAGAGCAACAACTAAAGGAATATTCCAGAGCATTGTCACAAGATGCAGCCAGAAAGAAGAAAAATGGCTATATATAAATGAACTCAAACTTCAGGAGTTTTTCTCTACCAATCACCATTCTACAGGAACAATCATCTGATGCATTGAGTTGAGATGCAATTTTTGGAGCACCTTCACAACTAAGTTCATGCATTCGGGAGCTTCACCATGACAAGTGGTAAGTTCTGGAGCACTAGGCATATGGACTATCAAGTTTTAGAGCATCTTGGAAAGGTGCTCCAAATGTTGTTTTTAAATTTATGAGAAGTCCTACAAAATGGAGACAACATGTAGTTAAGTCCAAAAATAAGAATTAATGAAAAATTCTTTGAAACAATTTGGTACACATGTCTTTTTATTACACTTTTTCATGTTTTTTTATAAGCAATAAGCAAGGTTAGGTGGACTCTACCTTGGCAGAGTCAATGCATTGGATTTCTCCCTACATTTCTACCAATTTTGTAATTTTTTCTTTTTTGATAGGTTTATGGTAGATATGTAAGCAATGACCATTTACCAAGAGAGTTCATGTATCACCATCAATGGGTTTCAGCTGAACTGTGCCATTTGAGAAAACTTCAAAAATTTCATATCGGCCCAACCAATGAGTTTTGAGTTTTCCTTTGTGTTTTTTATATTTAGAATCGAATAGCAAGGCCTCGTCACCATTGTGGAACTCTCTCTATTTAATGTGTTGTCATGCCAAACTTTGTGTTGATGTTGAATTGGCTTAGTTTAATGGACAACATCTAAATGAAGTTCATCCAACTCACTTAACTGTAGAACTCGTTCCACTTGGGCTTGTTTCAAATCTAGGTCCAATTCCATAGTTGTCCTTAGATTTTTGAGTTCAAACTCAATGGGAAAGAGAGGTTTCTTCCCAAAAAAAATCTCATAGGGACTGAACCCAGTTGTGGATTTTTGTGTTGTGTTGTATACCCAGACAGCTTCAGGCAATTTCCTAGCCCAATCTCTTCTCCCTGAAGAAACCATTTTTGTCAATATGTTTTCTAACTCCTTATTAGTCACCTCTACTTGGCCATTTTTGTCAATATGTTTTCTAACTCCTTATTAGTCACCTCTACTTGGCCATTTTCCTGAGGGTGATAGGGAAATGAATTTTTGTGACTCACTTGAAAATGGTTTGTAAATGTCAGAAGAAATTTGGACATTAATTGGGGTCCCTGATTTGTAACGATGGTTTGGGGGGCTCCAAACCTAAGAAACATATTATTATAGAGGAATTCAACAACTTGTTCCTCTCTAGCAACTGGTAGGGCTTGAAATTTTTCTCATTTAGTCAGGTAATTGGTGCAGACAATAATGTATTATTTCCCTTGGGAGGAAGGATCTATGGGACCAATAAAATCCAATCCCCATTTTTTGAATGGTTCAAGGACTACCTAGGGCTGCAAGGGCATTTCAGTTGAAGTAGTTGGTCTTCCTACTCTTTGACATTCATCACAACGATGAATATACTTTTTAACGTCTTTATGCATTGAAGGCCAACAATACTCGACACCCAAAATTTTATGAGAAGTTATTTTTGTAAAGTAATGACCCCTAGAAGGATCATTGTGATAGGCCCTAAGGATACTGTAAGTTTCATCGACCCTAACACATTTTCTCAAGACCATATCAAGGCCAAAACGGAATAAAATCCCATTAATCCATTTAAATGGGGCACTCTCTCTAATAAGTCACTTCATTTGTTTTTATGTTAAACTAGGTGGTACTTCTGAAGCAGCTAAATAGTTGGCAATGTCAGCGAATCAAAGTGTCTTTATAGAAATAGCAAACAGATATTCATCTGGAAAGTCTGTCACTACATTAAATATCCCTGGCTTGTCAATTATTGTTACATTAAACCCCTGAAGGAGTATTAACCACCTCATTATTCACCCATTAACTATAGGTTTATTCATTAAATATTTTATAGATGAATGATTTGTATAGACAGTAACTTTATATCCTATAATATAATGGTGGAACTTTTTAATGGCATGAACCAAAGCCAAGAATTATTTTTTTGTTGTCGTGTAGTTTTTTTCAACAGATTTTAGGTTTTTACTAATTAAATATATGGCATATTTACCTCCATTCTCATCTTCTTGCCCCAATACTACACCAATTTCATCATTTGAAGAATCGACATAGATATGGAATGGAAGGTTCCAATTTGGCCCATGCAAGACAGGAGCAGAGACAAGCTTCTCCTTTATTGTTTCAAATGATAGTTGACACTTAGGTGTCTAGTTAAACTCCACATATTTCTAAAGAAGGTAAAACATAGGGGCAACTATTTTACTAAAGGCTTCTATAAACCTTTGATAGTATCCAGTATGCCCAAGGAAACTTCTAACATTCTTTTGCGTGTAAGGAGTAGTCAATTTTTGAATGAATTCAATTTTCCTAGGATCAAATTTTATTCCTTCTGAGGAGATATGATAACCTAAGACTATTCCTTGTTCCACCATTATCAAACACTTTTCGTGGCTAAGGGATAGTCAGTGATCCTCGCAAACCTCTAAAAATTTATCCAAGTTTTGAAGGGCTTCATCATAGGTTGAAGCATAGACAGTGAAGTCATCCATATAAACTTCTACACAGTCATTGACAAGCTCAACAAATATAACCAGAATGGCTCTCTCAAAAACTATAGGAGTGTTACAGATTCCAAAGGGAAGAACATGATATGAAAATGTTCCCCATGGACAAGTAAACGTTGTCTTATCTTGGTCTTCTAGTGCTACCTGGATTTGGTTGTAACCACTAAATCCATCCAAAAAGGAGAAATATTTCCTCCCATCCGAATTGCCTAGAACCTGGTCAACAAATGGTAAGGAAAAATAATCTCGATGAGTGGATTTATTAAGTTCTCTATAATCTACACATATTCTGCACTTCCCATTTTTCTTTGGCACAACAACCATAGGTGACACCCACTTACTATCAGAGATAGGATAAATAAATCTTGCATGAAGGTGTTTCTCAATTTCAATTTTGACAAGATCCTTTAATGCAGGATTGAGTCTCCTCTATGGATAACGTACAGGTTTGATGTTAGGATTAGTATAAATGTGATGTGTACAAACACTTGGATGGATTTCCCTCATGTATATGTAGTCCCAAGTAAAATCTTTATACCTCTTTACCAACACATTAAATAATCTATCCACTTTTGATTATGTCAGCTAGCTATTGATGTTCAAGGTTTTTCTTGATAGCAGCATAATTGATTTTGTTCCTGGATGGGCGGAAGTGATAGTATGAACTGGTCATAACAAGGTGTTTAGAGGACATCTATGAGGTATTAATCAATTAAATCTAGTAATGTCCTCAAAAAATTAGCTAGTTTTGGGAATCATATTGGAAAACGGACAAGGCATTCCCATAGTAGTATAATTTTGTTCCATCCCATGTACATTGATCGGTTGCCCCGGAATTTCTGAAGCATCAACCATTTCCTTATCACTTGAACCTATGGTAAGATGTGCTACATCACTTACTAACTCATCCTCTAATTCTTATCCATGTTTGTTTAATGACTATAATGGCTAACAAGGCCAGACTATCTTGATTATTAGAACCTTCTTGTTCATCAACCCAGAATTTGCTATATTCAGTGGGTTTAGCAAGAGGGTACAAGAATAAATGTTTACTATCTGGACATGAGAAATGGTCATTCCTCGTTCTTTGCAATCAATTTTAGCTGCGATAGTGGCCAACCATGGTCTTCCAAGAATTATTGGATAGCTATCTTTGGGTGTAAGTGACTGGATGACCTGAAAGTCAACTGGAAATTCCCATCCATCAACTTTGACAAGAACATTTTCAATAATGCCCTTTGGAATGGCTATGGACTGATTTTCCATCTGTAAGACTATAGTTGTGGGATGTAAATCAGTAAGACCTATTATTTCCATCACATCCATAGTCATTATGTTAATGGTTGCTCCTAAATCCACTAATGCATTAGGTATTTCTACCTCATTAATTGTGACCATTATAAGTGAACTATCGGGATCATCATAATTTGGAGTGGCAATCTTTCTAGAAAAAAAAGTCAGTTAACTAGCCATCGATGTGCACAGTATTTATTTTCTTTGGTTTACTCCCCATGGTTTTAATACACAGTTGTTTGATCAGATGATTCAACTCTTGAATTTCCTTTATTGCTTGCAGAAAAGGAACCTCTATTTGTAGTTTTTTGATTTCCTGAATTAATGCAGTTTTAGAGGTTAAAGACATTTCTGAAGTATCTTTTGAAGTGATCGATTTCAGACGCTCCGGAAATGGTTCTTGAGTTTTCTCTTTTGGAGAGGTATCCTTTCTAAGATTCGTTGGATACTAACCTTCCTCATCCTCCTATAGTAAGTCAGAAGCTCCCACTGCTGAAGGAGGCACAATATTATTTGCGGTAACAGTGTGGTTGGGTGGAGTGCCCTCAAGAGTTTTAAGAGTAGGCTCATCCATAATTTCTTCAATGGTTGGTGGTTGAATTTTTCTACCAGAGTGCAGCTGAACATTTCCACAATGTATTGCATTAATTCCAATAGCATTATCTTGTTCAGTAGAGTATACTATAGTACTCTGTCGATTGTTCTTAGGATTGGGAAGTGGTTGCACTGGGAGCTGAGGTTGATTTATTTATTCACTCTGAGGAGGATTTTGGGGTGGAGGTAACAAATATTTTTGTTGGTTCCTATGAGGCTCAGTCTAGAATTGATTTTTCCCTTGATTCCATTGAGGAGTAGTATGTTGTGGATACCACTACTGTTGATTTTGGGTTGGACACTACTAAGTTCCCCATGATTGGTTTGCCCATTTAGGGGGTCCCCAATAGGTATTTCCATAATTAGGTTGTTGAGGCAGTGGTTGAGTCCATGATGGGGTCCATTGATTACTAGCCCAGTTTTTTTGGGGTTTCCAAGCAGGCTTGGAATTATATCCATAAGGAAAGTTCCCTCCTTGGCGTTGATTTACCACATTGATTTCTTCCTCAACATGTCCAGTCCTTTTCTTGGAGTTCTTGATATATGTAAGGAGCTCACATTGGTTTGTAGGATGATTTTGTTCACAAAGTTGACAAAAATTAACCTTGTTTAGGGGAAATTCTTGCAACAAATGTTTATTTCGACATCTAGGACAGTAGATGGACAAGGTCTCAAGATTGCATGTCTTAGCTTGTATGCCATCTAATGTAATGTTCAATTGAATGATTATGTTTGTTTTAAGGTTTTTTATTTCCTCATGGAGCTTGTCCATTTCGTTGGACCCTTTAAAAAAAGTAGTTTTGTGAATTCCTCCATGAGTACATATTTCATCAAGGCCCATCTGAGACACGTCTCCTTTTCCCATTAGATCAAGGCTTCACCTTGCATCCTAGTCGAGTCCTTTAAGAAATATAGTCTTGATAATTTTATCACTAAAGGTCTCTTCTCCACATCGTTTAGATAATAAAATAAACCTGTCTAGGTAGTCCTCCAAACTCTCATCCTCATTTTTCCTAAGTTTAAACAACTCCTCCTTTCGATCACTCACCCTACAATAACTTTGGTATTTATGTAGGAAATCATTCTCCATATCATCCCAAGACGTAATAGATCTTTCAGCTAATCCCATAAACCAACGCATGGTCATATCCTTCAAGGTAGAAGGAAACAACTTCAGTTTTTTATTCTCATTTTTATAGTCATAGGTTTGACAAAGGACCTTAAATTCGAAAAGAAACTAGTCTGGGCCTTCTGAGGATAAACCGCAGAAGGTCGGTAGGAAATTTGGAGAGATATTTTCCATCGTAGAATCATCATCTGCATCTAGAGTAATAGGATAAGTGAATGTTCGAGGTGGTGGAGGATAATTGTTATTACGGTTGGCATTATTTCGATTAGGTTCAGCCCTACGATCACCCATGATGTTCAGAGGAATGTGTTCCTCTAGGATAATTTCTTCTATGATGGGTTGTTCTACTGGATGATCTTCAGAAAGATAATGGAAAACCTCTGGTGGGTCAGGCTCAAGTAATTCATCAACTGAGTGGTCCTCTAAGCCTTGGGCCTCCCTATGTATGATTAGAACATATTTTGGGGGGGTCTTTGGTATAATATTTCGTGAAGGCCTCTTTTCCTGACCATGTAGAAAAGGAAGCCAAAGGGGGTATTTTGGCCTAAAAAGAGGTATTTGAGGCTTCTCCTATTAACACTCAAGCAATAAATTTGTCCTCGGAAATGGTGCCAAAAAGTGATAGGTTGCCATTAGGTCCCATTACTTTTGAAGATAAAAGCTTCAATATGTCGATCGGGCAGTGTCCAAGGCTATTTGCAATAGAAGAAGGCTTGACTATCTCCCTTATATTTTCTAAATTTTTAGAGCTACTATCGTTAATTCCTAACCTAAGGCCATCTAACTAACTGGAAATCAATTTATCTTAAAGAAAACTAAGAGTATATTAAACTAGAAAGCATACAATTACTAATCTAGAAAACATAATAGCTAAATGAGAAAGAATGAAAACAACTAAACTGAAAAGCATATAAACTATATAAGTATAAAAACTTGTAAATAAACTATGAAACATCTAATTAAATACAACAAATAATGGTTAATAAAAATTAGCACACTACAAAAATGATAGACAATGAGTGCTCCAGAACTCCAAACTCTATAACAATAGTGTTAACGAATTCTACAAGATTAACATGTGCAAATGACTATACTCATAATTCTTATTCATGCAATAAATACAATAGAAAGGAAAGTACTCATCTATTTAATCTACTCTCCCTCGAGTGGCCAGCTCGCGGGTTACTACGTTTGTCCTCAGGTCACATACACAACATTTTCGAAAGTTCTCTCATTAAAAATAATTTCCATCCATAATTTCAACAACTCAAAGATTGATATGCAATAGTCTCTTTATTCATATATATTCAGAAAACATGTTGACAACATAACATTACTATTTTATGTTGTTTTTTTTCTTCTGGAGATTACATATTTATAGAAAACTCCTAACTAAGTCCTATATTTTAGATGGCTTAGATTACCATTGAAAAAGTCTATAATAGATTGCAAACAAAATTTTTGTCTTTAAATGCCCATTACATACATATTAAAGAGGCTCGAGTCGAGCCATGAAGTCTTTAAACTTTTTAAAACATAAAAGAAATTTAACCAAAATAAATTATGGTTTTGGTCCATCATCCTAAAGTTTTGGAGCATGTTTCCAATGCATATCTTCAATTTGTTCTGGAGCTCGTGTTGGTTGAATGCTTTTAATTGTTGTATGATGACCGATTATTATCCTACAAAATAATTTAAACAACCCATTAAATCTACATTGGCAAGATACTTCAATAAATTACAAGAAATAAAGTTTGTACTATTTTCCTTAAAAGACAAGCAACTATTTTCCCTAAATTTTAATTAATTGGCAGAGAATAAGGTTTTTTCATATGTAAGATAGGGCTCTATTATGTTAACATGATGAGGTTATTTTTTACCTCATCATTTGCAGGCTGCAAAGATGTTACACTTTACGAGTTTGCAAGAAGAGTAATGTCACAACAACTATGCATGAAAGAATTTTTTCAGGATGTTCGTGCAGTGCACAAACATCTACACAATGCATGATTTTCCATGATAAAATTTTAGTTTAACAATCGAGAATGAAAGGGTTAAGGAAAAAATTCAAGCTAGGTGAAGGTAAAATTGCATTATCAAATTTATTTAAGCTAAAGGAGAGGTTATGGAATGATAAATTGCATGGGATGCAATTTTCAGCATTACATTTTTCCCCCACTTTAGCAATCATATGTATTCTAATAGATGTGAGATAAAGTAGAAATAAAGAGGTTTAAGATAATATACCCATGATGAATAGGATGCAATTCTTCGATCTGGTATATGCAATTGAGAAGCTAAGCAAGGGAATGAAGAGAACACCTATATTCTATCCTACCAAGACAACTGAGAGGGGGGTGAATCATTTGTAGCAAATTAAACCTTCAAAATCCTCAACAATAATCAAATCCACATGTATTCATTAAACCCTTATTATGTTAATATTATTAAGCATGAAATGCAAATAACAAAAACTAAAATCACAACACCATACACAAGAGAACACTAGATTTACTTAGAAAACCCAATGAGGGAAAAACTACATTGAGGATTAGCTCACAATATAAGTAATAGAAAAATTAGTACAATAGGGCTCACTACCAAAATAGGACACACTATCCAAAAAGGCTCACAGCCAAAAAAATAAAACAAGATAGAAGAAGAAATTTACACAGAGAAAATACTTCTCAATGCAACAAGGAGTCCACCATAATTGATCACACACTTTCATAGTCTCACATGAAAGATATCATATGCCTTTAGCTCACTACCTTGAGGAACCTTAACATGAAGTTCGCACTACTCTAAAAGAAATAAAGTAGTAACAAACATGTTTTTCATTCCTATCAAAAATGACTTCATAGGATGTTTTCACAAAACTATCTCAGTCCTATGATAATTTTCATCAAAATTTGTTAAACGATAGTTTAATCACTCTCTCAAAAATTAGACTGTCACTCAAACCTTATCCTAGTTGGTATGATGCACAAAATTTTTGTCAATACCATTGAGTCCCTAGCCATAATACTAAACATTGTGTGCATCTTTGACACGTTATCCAAGACCACATAGATAGTGGTACCACCCATCTCAATGGTAGGAAACAAAACTCAAATAAAGTTTTAGCCAAGCCTAACAACCAACTATAGATCTACACAAATCCTTTCCCTTCTCATTTTTCTAATCTAATAATAGTTGCTT
Source organism: Sequoiadendron giganteum (assembly GCA_007115665.2). Lineage (NCBI taxonomy): Eukaryota > Viridiplantae > Streptophyta > Pinopsida > Cupressales > Cupressaceae > Sequoiadendron > Sequoiadendron giganteum. Next base: position 100,017,303 of record CM021106.1, read on the forward strand.
CATATTTTGATCTTATCCCCTCTAAGTACATGAACATAGTCTTGTTCACTCCTATTTCTCCTCTGATTTGTGTGGAAAAGATTCCTGACCTAACCTTTACACAAAATGGCATGCCTCTTAATAGGGAACTTTCTCCAGTTTACATCTCGGCTCAAGTCAACGATAACATCGTAATTGGTGCTATGGTTGACCTTGTTAGTTAGTTCAATGTTATTATGGAGGAGACCCTCTTCATAAACAATTTACCTAAGGAGAGGAACCTTAACATGAAGTTGAGGAACCTTAACACGTTTGTAATTTTGGGGAGTTGTGACTGATTTTTGGCTATTTTCTAGAACTTTCTTGTTGGTGTTTTGCATTTTAGCTTTAAATCTTGCTTGTAGCTGATTGTAGTTGCACATCAAGCTTCCAATATGCATTGTAATGTTAATTTTTCTAATTTTTTAGACTTCCAATATTTGTACGAATGTAATAAAATATTTTATGCTAGATTTTTTATTTAAAATTGTCTCAAGTGTTGATTTTGTGAAGGAAGGTTGCAACAATTGACAAACCTCTTTGGTTTCTTAATTGTTGACTACATCAAATAGTGATTGATTTTGAGTGATGAAGTTATTCACCTTCTTATGAGTCCCCTACTTACAATGGAGGATATCAGTGAAGGTGACCTTCACTCCAATGTTTGCTTGGAACTACTATAAGAATTGATTGACTAATTGATCGAAGGAGAAGATGGAATTTTTGGGAAGCGAGAAAAACCATTCCAACGTAGCATCTTTGAGGGATCATGGCAATAACTTAGCTAACAAAGCATCCTAATAGAGTAAATTATTACACATGGTAGTGAATGGTGAGACATGGGTCTATGGGTCACCTTTGCCATTGTACTTATCAAAATTTGATATTTCCATCCCTTGAGGGATGGGGACATTTAGAATGGTGAATGCTAAAGGATTACAGTGATAGTATGGTTGCAATATGGATTGAGAGGAAAAGTTGGTTAGGTTAGCCAAATGTGTTTGAATTAACTCCAAGACCATCCAAGGGCATGATGCTTGTATTATTGGCAGTGGTGAAAGAGGATACAAAAGGAATGATGACTACCATATACACAAACACCTCTGGAATTAGAATGTGCAAATGTGTACCAATGATTTTCAATTGTACATCTTAAGGATTACCCAAGATTGAATTATATGAGGGGACATTGCTCTCTACTAGATTAGCTATCCCTCGAATAAATTCAAGACCTTTGTGATCTAAGATAAGAAATTATTGCATACCATAAATGATAGGAGAAAATTTAGTGTATGTATTATCTCTATTTAGAAAATCCTCAAACTCTTTAAGGTTCTTTTCCAAAGATTGAACCTGCTCAAAGGCAACCTGAGAGCAAACTCATGATCTATGGTAGAAGAAGAGCCAAAGGGAGTGCTTCATTGAGAATTTTCTTGAAATTATATTAATGGTTGAATGAAAAGAAAAGGAATGGTATAACCAGGTGATAAACCTATGGCGAATTGGTCAATTTAGAACTTGAATGGGTTGGACTAAACTATATTCTTGAACCCATATCTAGGTGTCAAAATCTTATCCTAACTATGTGCTTGAAAGTTGTAGATTGGGTTGTGAAACTCATAAAAGTGTCACAACACCCAGTCCAAAAAAATTCCAAACAAGAGAAGAGAAATTTTCAACAAAATATTAAGGTAAGTACAATTTCACATTAGGTTAACCAAAATGTAGAGGATAACTTTGACATCTCAAAATGATGTAATCTTGAAAGGGAGAATGTTCCTTGAGTACCTCAAGGATCAAAGTTCAGGTGACAAGGTGGAAAGACAAGGAATTTGTTTTATATTTTGTGCTTTATGTTGAATTAAAGGATGAGATTTTTAGAGGTCGAAAGAGTAGGTTACAAAGGTCTAATGAGAAAATTATTAGGTCTTTAGCCAAGGACGATAGTGCAATGTGTGAACATCCTCGTAGCACGTTATAGTCTCATTGGCACAAAAATCAAGTTTTCTAATAGAAATAACAATGAACCTACTAACTATCTAATTACTAAATCTTGGGAATATATTTAACTAACAGAATGACAAAAATACACTAAATAACATAAATTCTCATAAACTAGATGAAATAGAACAAAAATAATGGAATGAGAAAGAATAAAGGAAACTCACAAGAAGTCCATGTATGAAGCCTCTCGCAAAGCAACACCTTCAAAATATGCACACATGAAAATGAGAAAACGGTTGGGGTTTTTTTAAGGACTTTCCTCAATCAAACCCCCATGTAGGTGTTCCCACCTCCACGAACAACCAGATAAATAATGATAAAAGAAAGTGACAAGATAAAGAGAATAGATAGAAGCTAGAATAACAATATCTATCTACTTAAAAATAACAATGCAATGTAAAAGGATTTAGTTACCCTCCCTTTAGCAAGATAGTGATGCTAAAAGGAAGAGCATGCAGCATTTGAGACGTGCCACGAGTTCCTAAGTGTTGGTGTAGAGAGCCAAGTGTAGGAAATCTTGATAAAATGAGTGAATAAAATGAAGAATAATGTGAGAATGAAATCTAGAGAGTGAGATAGATTGAGTAGAATGAAAGAATGAGAGAATAGGAGGTTTCAAAAAGATTTTAGGCATGAAAATGTATGTTTTCGACGTGTTTGCATGTTGCAGAGGTGTTACACTTCACAGGCAGGTAGGAAGTGTAATGTCCCAATGGCTACGTGGGTAGGAATATTTTCAAGATGTTCACACGGTGCATAAAATAGAAGGTGGTCCCAAAAGAGGACATTGTAGACATTTGCATGATGTGCGGTCATCTATGACAAAATTTCACTTTAACAATCGAGAATGAAAGGGCTAAGGACAAAATTAAGGTTAGGTGAAGGGGCCATTGCATTATAAAATAATTTAAGCTAAAGGAGAGGTTATGGAATTTGAAATTACATGGGATGAAATTTTTGACATTACACATACTTCTAGATTGATCCAATAAGGTTCTATTCAACCTTTCAACTACACTATTCTATTGTGGTGTACAAGGAGTTGTCATTTTTTTCATAATTCCAATGTATTTACAAAGTGTCTCAATTTTTTTGAGAAATATTTTCCACCATCATCTATCCTAATAATTTTGGTTCTTCAATTAATTTTATTCTCAACCAAAGCCTTAAACTCCTTGAACTTGATAAACACTTCATACTTTCTTATAAAATATACCTGAGTATCTAGAATATTCATCAATGAAATATATATGATAAAAATATTTATCAATTGAATTGGTATCCTAATGCCTATCATGGTTGGATAACTTCTACACAACCTCATACAAGCAATCTTTCAAGGTTTTAAACATTCTATGGTGGGTTTTTGCTCATAAGGCCTCAATCTCCCAGTAGTACTTCCTAACTGGTTTTTCCATCATAACTTCTTGTGTAGACCTCAAACCCAAAGTATAAAATGATTATTTAGTACCCTTTTGGCTATTATTTAACATATCCCAGAATGAGGGTAGGTTTTTTTCTACAGACATTCCCTAATTTTGACTGTCCTATTTCTTGAACCTAAGGCATGGTAGCAGCAAATTGGTGTTTTTCGGCCATAATTTTCAAAACAGACTTGATACCAAAAATATAAACACAGTTCTAGATACCCATTTGGTCTTTATACAAGATAATAATAATTGGGTTAGGGTTTTTTTGGAACACAAGACTCAAATTTGGATTGTTCTCCCTCAAATTAGGCCTACTAGGGTTTCAGGCTGCCCGGGGTAAAATGGCTCTAACTTGCTTGAAAAGTAATGAATTTGAGTGTTACAAGAAGGATAATAAAGAAGATTAATATTACCACAAATTCCAATATTTTTCAGGTCATGTTGAGGCCATACAAGTCCGTACACATTCTTGGAACAACAAAATCATATTCAAAATTGCAAAAATAGAGATAGTTTTTTTAATTTTTCTTTAAATTACAACTTGCCCACCTTGGTTTTGACCTTAAAAATCCTTTTTTTTTTTAATTACAACCATTTTCCAATGGTTTTCAACCAACTTTTCAACTTACAACCATTCAAATTATCACTTTATGCAACATTGACCCTTCATATTCCACATTGTGTAATTTGACAACATTGACAATATTTTACATTTTTTAGCAACAAGACCCCCAATGACCCAAAAATGACTCAAAAACCTATGAAATGGTCTTATAATACCATATTACATGAGAAAACCACAAAATAAAAATAAAATGACACTTTTTCCTATTGAAGGCATGAAACTTGAGGGTGCCCCTGGACCATACTCCTAGGGAAGAAAAGAACTTGAGCTCCTCTTGAGTTAGGGTCTGCAACATGAGAACTATGCTTGAAACCTTTTTTGGTGTCTTTAAATCCCTTTGAATTATATTTGAAACAATCCCATTTTTGTTTCATCTTCACTGTAGGTTTCTTGAATATTTGACAAAATGTTTGAACTTGTTAATATAAACCTATCCTCCATTTGCACCTCTAAATCCTTCTTTCAACAATGCTTTAACAACTGAAATAGTGGCTCTATATTGTATATATAAAGAATCAAACTCAATTGGCTTGATTTCTTGAACTTGAAAGGACTGAAATTCACTTATAATTGTTGCTAACCCTTGACAAAACATATGACAGGTATATAGAGTATGTTGCAACTCACCTTCCACAGATTCTTTTTCAACTTTTTTCTCAAATGGTCGTTGCTCTTCCTTCATCAATGAAGATTCTTCAATGTTTGGTTTTTTTATCCTCTCTTGCATTCTTCTCTTCTAAATGATTTTCTTCATAGGCCACTTTACCTTCTTTCTTATTGGTAAATGTCAAACACTTTCTTGTTTTGCTTTCTCAAGCAACTGATGCATCTCAAGTTCTATTCTTTTTTCCATTTCTTCTTAAATTTATTTCATTTTCTCCAAGGCTTGTCTCAAATCTACTATCTCTTGCTCAATATCAATTTTCTTTACCTTTTCGTCCTTTTTCTTTATCTCCCTTTCCTCTCTTTTCCTCTCTTGTTGTTTCTTGTTGGGTACCTCCTTACTCTATAAGTCTCCACGAATAAATATTCTCACAATTTCCATTCTTATTTATCAAGAAAGTATCTTTCACCTTGATTCTCCTTATCTTTACAATACCTCACCTTAGGCTCCTTCTTTTCCTTGGCCTAGTCTTTTGGTATCCAGGATTTTCCTTCAACCTATAAAAAGACAACACATAAACTCCAAAAGATTATCTTGCCTAGATCTTCGGGATCTTATAAAAATTTGATGTAGAGAAAGGGTGTATAAGTTCTAAAAAAACCTCATACAAGGAATCTTTCATTGTTTCAAACATTCTATGGTGGTTTTTTGCTCACAAGGCCTTAATCTCCTAATAGTACTTCCTAATTGGATTTTCCATCATAACTTCTTGTGAAGACTTCAAACCTAGACTATAGAAGCATTTTTTAGTACCCTTTTGGCTCTTATTTAACATATCCCAAAATGAGGGTAAGTTGTTTTGTACGGACAAACCCTAATTTTGATTGTCCTATTTCTTAAACCTAAGGCATGGTAGCAGTAAATTGATGTTTTTCGGCCATAATTTTCAAACCAAACTTGATGTGAAAAATACAAACAAAGATCTAGATACTCATTTGGGACTTATACAACATAGTAAGAATTTGGGTTGGTGTTTTTGGAACACAAGACTCAAATTTTGACCATTCTCCCTCAAATTAGGCCTACTAGGGTTTCAAGCTGCCTAGAGTAAAATGGCTCTAACTTGCTTGAAACATAATGAATTTGAGTGCTACAAGAAGGATAATAAATAAGATTCATATTAACACAAATTCCAATAGGTTTCAAGACATGGTGAGGCCATAAAATTCCATACACAGTCTTGGAACAGAAAAATCACATTCAGAATTGTAAAAATAGAGATAGTTTTATTGATTTTTCTTTGTTATAACTTGCCCACCTTGGCTTCAACGTTACCAAGCCTTTTTTTAAAATTTACAACTATTTTCCAATGGTTCTCAACCAACTTTTCAACTTACAACCATTAAAATTCTCACTTATGCAACATCAACACTTCATATTCCACATTGTGCAATTTGACAACATTTGCAACATTGACAAAATTTTACAACAAGACCCCTAATGACCCAAAACCGACTCAAACACCTATGAAATGATCTTAGAAGACCTTATTACATGATAAAACCACAAAAAAAAAAGACACTTTTTCCTATTAAAGGCATGAAACTTGAGGGTCACATTGCACCACATCCACATGAATAAAAACAACATTATGTATCACTTATGAAACCTCCTCTACATTTGTACTTCCAAATTCAAACTATACTCAATTGTATTTCACTAACATACAATACTTACAAAAAAATATCTAATAAAAAAATCAATGATTTTGTCCACCATATGTTTACACACCAAGCTTTTTAGACCTTTTTCATTCAAATATCCCATTTGAACATGTTACAACAACCTTGATTCAAATTTAGTTACATTAGCAAGCCCAAACAATTTTGATGTGTCTAGCTTGAATATAGTACTATAATGCACTCCCTTAGTAAGCACCAAGTTTATTCCATCCAACTTGCATCATTTTCCATCAAAGATAAAATGTGTCCCAAAGTCAGACATCTTAGAAACAAACATAATATTTGGATCCAAAGCTAAAATATGTAGAACATCTAAGAGTTTTCTCACTCTTCCATCCATAAATGCTACCTTTACCTTTCCTTGGCCAAATATCTTTAATGAGTTATTATCACTAAGAAAAACTTGACGTTCACTACAATTTTGTGTATTTAGAGTACCACTCTCAATATGGTTTCATATGATAAGACATGTCTAAGTCAATTAGCCAAGAGTCAAAAGCAATGAAATTAGCAAAAATAAAAGCATCAATATTATATTCATTATTATCTAAGAATCTACCAAAAAAATCATCATTCTTGGGTTTACAGTCCTTGTAATTCTAACCTTTCTTTCCACAATTCCATTTTTTATTTACCTAGAAACTTTAACTGGTCATTTTCCTTGGACTTCTTATCCCCATTCATTTTCTTACCCCCTTTATCCTTAGACCTACCATTAACCACTAAGACATCAAGAGAGGTTTCATCCATGGACTTCTTTCTAATCCCTTCACTTAACAAAATTCCTATGACATTCTCTAGCTTCAATAAAGCATTACTATTGATAGGCATTATTAACTTTTCCCACTAATCAAGTAAAGAAAAAATAATACAATGCATTTATTCTCTTCTTTCATTTTTAATCTTATTGAAATAGGTTGACTAAGAATCAAATTGAAAGTGTTTAGATGATCGATTATTGATTGTCATTTCATTTTCAAAGAATGCATCTTCTTTGTAAGAATTTTATTAACAAGAATATTGAATTGATAGAACATACCTACCTTCTTCCACAGTAAATGAGAAGTCTAGTCCTCAAACACATTCATAAGCATCAAATCTAGTTCTCTAAGACTTTTTATCCAATTTTTTTTGTATTGATAATCATTTACAATATTATTTTTCTCATACGAGCAACAACATGAGAACAACACATAATAGCTCCTTTCGAGCAACCACACTAGAAATAACCCATGGAAGACCAAGAGTCACACCTTAGAAATCCACTTATTTAGAAACCACTTCCACTAAAGCCAACTAAGGAGGACCAAGAGTCACCACTTAGAATTCCAACATAGATGTACCTCTGGGATTCAAACTTGGGTCTCCATATTGGGAATTCAATGCTTTAACCAACTAAGCTCAACCCCTTGGAATTTTATCCAATTTTACCCAATCCTCATCAAATATACGTGTGGGTTTACCCAAATAAGATATTGGAATCCACTAATCTATCTCCACCAAAAGATAGACACCGCTATATTATTTATAATCCAAAGATTCAGTACATATATCTTACAATTCTAAATATATAGTATTACAACATACCCTTCCACAATCAACATTCCAATATCTATTGCTTACCGCCAACCTACATTCAACCCAAAGAGTTAACCTTGGCACATTTGTATGAGAGTATACATATAGGCATCATCATGGAATACCAATTATCTAACTGTCAAATTGATGAGTGGAATACCAAGAACCACACAATTATATTGTAACCATACCATGATGCCAATATATCATATATATCACTAAACCTAGTGCCTTTACATTGATAATCATCGTGTATGCATGGGCACTTTTTTACACTAAGAATCAATAGTTTTTTACTAAAGATTATTAGTGTGGGTACATGTATTCTTGTATAGCCACCACTACTAGGCTCAAGCTTGTAGTAACTTATACAAATATCTTACCATTCTTAAATATTACCATGTTCTCTTCTTAACGTCTTACAGTTTCTAATACAACATCACCACATGTAAACATGCATACATATTATATCGAACATCTTAAATTCATCACATCATATCACATTGCATTTTGTAGTTGCTCACCAATCTATAGATAAACTCTTTCTTTAGGAGCTCTCCACAAGTAAATAACACACCCAAGTCCTAATAGTTGTCTTGAGATTTATATTATCCCTTTCTATCCAAATTAGTATTAAGAGGAGATATGATTCTATTGCTTCTCAAGTGTGATCCTCCTTGAATTATTATCATTAAGCAATTATGTTTGTTGTACATTGGTACCAAAAACACTACAAAAGTGAGACCCATTGTTTTACTTAAGAACATAGAGTGAACCTAGTAACAATTGCAAATGCTTAATACAATTGGTGTCAAAAATATGAAAATAGATGAGTAACCCAAGAATTTTAAACAGGAGTTATAAAAATATAAATAAATAAACAAAATCATAATGACGATTTTGAAAGATGTGTAAAATGCCAAGATGCCAAATGCACATTAAGAACCCACAAAAGAGAAGTTATTGAATCAAATTGAAAATATAAGCTATTTAATGAGTATAAATAAACTCAAGAAGAGGGTGGAGGTGGCAAGTCCATCCAATAAGGAGTGACCATCAAGTGGTTCTAAAATAGCAAATGTAAGTGCCTCAAAAGATGGTGACACCTCAACAACCCACTCACCTAATTAATACTCAATTTATTGACATAAGTATGCTCACTAAATGTGGAAAACCTAAGAAAAAATAAAACCTACACTAACAAATGGCAATTATAAAGGTAGTAACCTGTGCAACTTAGTGAGATGAAATAGTTACCATAGGGACACTTGAATATGATTGTTATTAGACCTAAAATAATGACATGTTATAAGAACCAAAGTGAAAAATAAATATTTAATCAAGCCTAGTTGATGAGATTCATACACGAGGCTAAGCCTTCCTTTTTACATTCACCAAATTAATCTTATAGGGAGTTTTTATCATAAAAATAATATTAGGCTTAACTTAGGTGAATTTAACCATTGTAAGCTTAATTAAGGCAAATAAATTATACATTAGTTTGAGTGTACACATGTCAACTTGCAAATATGAGCATGCCTATCCTAGGTGTGCACTTAGTTAATATGATGGTCATACACAATATCATTCAATTGGAAGACATTTGGTACATGTTGGGTTAGTATTCTTGTGCAAGCTTAAATGTGTCCACACTAGCCTACCTAGCATGCCTCTACTAATACAAATAGAGGTAGCACATACAATAGCATGGATATCTTAAATACATCTATTTAAAATACATGTGTATTATTTACTAAAAAATCATTTTAATTAATTAATAAAAGTATTTTATTTACTTAAGAAATGTACACATAAATATGTAAGACAGACTAAACATTATTTTATTTACTTAATAAATATTTTGTTTTACTTTAAGACGTGAACATATAAATAAATAATCTACTTGAAAATTATTTTATTTAACTAAAAACCTATTTTATTTAGTATATAGACATGGACACAAAAATTTAACTTTTACTTGTGTAGTGTCGTAAAATTGCGCCTCAAACAATTTCACACTACATAACCTCCCCTTTAGCTTAATAAAGACAATAATGCAAATTGCCCCTTTCACTTACCTTTAATTTTGTCCTTAAATCCTTTGTTTTTGCTATTTAAGTGATTTTTTGTTGGGGACGCTAGTGCGATGTGCAAATGTTTGTCCAACAAATGTCCTAAAAAGATTTTTTTCTCTATGGCCATTAGGATGTTACACTTTCACCTTCCTATGAAGTGTAACACCTCTATGGTCACAGATGTTCCCGTGAATACTTACTTGCATCTTATTCTTTCATTAGATTCTTGTAATCTTTCATTCTAGCACTCACTTTTTCATTCTAAATCATCTTTATACCATTTTCTCAAGCTTTCTTGTACATCTTGGCTTCTACATCAACGTCTTGGTTCTCTCAACTCATTTAGAGTATTGCATGCTCTCCTTAGGCATTGTTATCTTGCTTGAGGGGAGGTATCTTCATTATTTTTATCGCATTATTTTGTTTTATGTCAAGTAGCATATTGATATTTTAGCTTGTCAATTTCTTTATCTTGTCAATCTATCTAGTTATTGTATATTTCCTTCTCCATTTGTCTACTTGGTTGTGCATGGAGGTGGAAACACCAAAATAAGGGTTTGACTATGGCAAACCCCAAAACAACCCCAACATTTTCCATTGTCTCTATGTGTGCAGATTGTTTGTTTGGAGCGCTACAGGAGACTCTGTAGCATTGGACCTCTTGTGAGTTCATTCATCTTTTCCTTCTCATTATTTTATTCCATTTAGTTTAAATCTATACATATTAGTTTTCTTCTTGTTTTTATGTTATTTTAAGCATTTTGATAGTTTAGCAAAACATTCAAATTTGAGTTTTCAGATAGATAGTAGACTGTGTGTTTTTGTGAGCTCATTTTGTTCTCAAACCATACAAGACTACAATATGCCATGGGGATGTTTGTGCATTGTGTTGTCGTCCTTGGCCAAGAGCTAGGCAGCTTGCTCCTGAGACCTCTAAAGTCTTCTCTTCCTACCTTTGAAATCCTTATGTCCTAAAACACCACAACATAAAATATAGTCAAAACTCTACTTTCCTTTGTCACATGATCTTTACCTTTGAGGTAGTTGAGGACCATTTTCTCATTGTAGACTCTCTTTGTCTTAGAGACTCTAGAATAGCAAATCTCCTCTACATTTTGGTGAACCTGACGTGAACCTATTCTTCCCTTTTATCTTTTATTTGAAATTTGTTTCTCTCTTGTCGAGACGTGTATTGGATAAAGTGTTGTAACACCCTTTTATGAGTTTCACAACCCAATCCACTACCTTAGGGCATGTACTCAAAAGGAGTTATTAGCATCTTGATATGGGGTCTAGAAGACAATTCAATCTTCCTCGTCAAGGTCTCGAGTTTTCAAACTATCATTCAATTTTTCCCTCCTTTCGTTTCCTATGTCAATTGAAGTTTGCGCAAATACCCCACCAACCTCTCCTAACTCTTCCTCTCCCATAGTTGATGAGTATTCTCTTGTGGTATTTGTTTCGCTAATTGGATTTATTTCTTTGTCGATCCTTGTTGTTGTTGGACCCAAGTGTTTGGATGTGACATTTGTTGTGATACCAAATCCGACCTATTCAGGGTTAGACTGGGCATTATGTGGCTAGTCTCCATGAATGTGGTTGCCTCCGTTCTCCACAAATATATGAAGTTTCCTCATGAGGGCACAATGTATACTATCCAAGACATTGGAAACAAACCACTTGTGTCGTTTGGGGGCTTCTCCCTTGATCATTTCTAGCCTGCTCCAGTTGGACCCTCACTACCTAGAGGGGACTTGCTCTATAAGGCCTACTTTAGGTATAAGACTAGAGGTTCAATTTCTAATGGTGTTTTCCCACCTTCTACCCATGTTATCTCTTTGAAGGCTTTTATGTGTGCGCAACAACATGCTTCATCCTCTACCCCTTTAGAGACTAAGGACAAGCAAGCTCTTGCCCCTAGGCCTTCTCCCTCTTCATCTTCTTCTATAGCTTGACAACCTCCGGTGGTGTCCTTTCTTCCTTCTACTATGCCTAGCACAGGAAAGGGAAAGGCACCCAGGTTATGGAAGTGAAAATCACAAGTCTTCCAGCTCTTTATTTTACCCATAGTCCCCCGACCCACCCTTTATGTTAAGGGGAAGCATTCCCGTGGAGTTGTTCCTGCATCTTGGCCTCTGAGGCCTCCCCCTATTCCTCCCCTTGCTTCTAAAGTAGACAAAGGAAAGGGGCCAATGGTCGAGATCCTAGTCTCTCTCCTTGTTTTTGTCCCTCCTCAAGAGTTTTCTCTTCCGTCGGCAACGGTTGTGGAGGCTATTCTTTTGGTGGAACAATATCCCTCAGAGTCTTCTCAAGTTGCACCTCTTGGTGCCCGTAGCCATCGTAATCAGCTTGTGTGTGAGTGTAAGCATCCTTGACGAGCCTTGGCTCAAGAGTGTGAAGCTTCGCAGAAGATCAAAGATGCACCTACTCTTTTTTCTTTTTCTTCCCCTATTGCTTTTGTTTTTCCTCCTGCTCATGTTCCTATCTCCATTCTTGCTTCTATTCCCATTGCCTATGTTTATCTTTTGGCTTCCTCAACAGATGTCAATGAACCTTACCCCAGACGGGTGCAAGTTTTCATTGCTCCTTCTATGGAGCCACCTTTGATCACTTCTTTACTAGATCTCCCTCCTTTCCCTAAGCCCATTGATATGCCTTATACAAACCTTTTGTCTTTCGCGGCTCCTTCCGCTTCTACCATCAGGATCCCACATCCTCCATTTAAGTGTAAGTTGGAGAACGACCTCGTTTCAAATGATGGTCACAAAAGGGCTTCTTTGTCTTTTGCTTCTTGTTCCACCTTGGCTTATACCATTCTTATCACAAAAACAACGTCTCCTTCCTCGAGGTTTATCACTGCCCCTCTTTTTAAGGTCGAAAATGACTCATGTTTCTTGTCCTTCTCTTATTCAGTCGTATCACTTCACTCCGGAGAAGTCTATGTTTGACTTGGAGGATATTTCAACTGTGTCATCCATCTTTGCTAGATTGATGAAATTAGTCTCACATGAGCTTGGTGATGACCTTGAGGGGGCTTCTTCCTTGGCTCGTATTGCAAACGATTTGATAGGCACTGCTCTTGCTATCCCCCCTACAGGCTCATCTTCCCTCCCCTTACGATGATCTAGACTAAGAGCATGATGACTTGTTGGAGGTGTTGGACTAGAGCAATACCTCTTCTTTATCTTTAGAGTATATTTATGTGTGTGTTTGTGTTCCCCTGTGCTTGTTTATTACTATTTGTGCTCTTGTTTAGAGGACCCTTGCTACCCTTGTAGGTACTTGGATACAAAAGAGAAAAGTATCGTACACTTCTTCTATTTGTCTCATCATTCTTTTATATGTTGTACGCTTTATTTTTTCACGTCGAGAACGATGCAAAGCATTGAGGCATTTAAGCCTCTTCCATGTTGACTCGACATTTTATTTTGTCTTCATGTGCTCTTCTTCTCGTTCCAATCTATTTGGGGATTGATGACAATTCATACATATTATACTATATTTATCTATCTATAAATATGATTAATTCTTACCTTGAATAATTGGGTCCCCCTATGATCTTGATTTCTTTGTCTCTGTTTTTCTTGATGTTGTGGATTTTGTGTTGTCCCTCACGCGACAACATTCCACAAATACATATAGCTGTGTATTTCATGCCACAACATCTTTTTGTCTTTCTCTTCTCCTTATAATGACATGTGCTCCTTTGTGTAGCACACATCACTCCAAGGGGGGCTATCATATCTGCTTATTTTTCAAAAGATTTAAAAATTTGTCTTGATGTCTTATAATCTCGTCATCTAACTTGGGTGAACCTGACTAGACTTGTCTTTTATGTGACTGTTCTGCAATGTAGTTTGCAACAACCATTGGTCGTATGGTCTCTAGCCTTGTTAGCCATACCTATCAACATCGTCTTTTATCTAATTAGATTATGTCATGTCTTTAAATTATATCATGTCTACTTTTCGCTTTTTTGCCTAACATGTTTGTTTGCAGCTAACATGTTTGTGGTGAGACTGTAGTCAGCTTTGCAAGATGGAAGAGTTGTGTGCTCTTTGTGTCCTAGCTCAACATCTCTATCGCATATACCGGATCAAAGACTTGCATCCTCTTCACCTTGGGTATATTCTCTTCAACCTCTTTTTACTTTAGCTTGCATGTGTTAGAGTACATATGCTCACTATAGTGGGGGCAAAATGTAGTGTCATAAAATTGCACCTCAGACAATTTCACGCTACATAAACTCCCCTTTAGCTTAATAAAGACGATAATACAAATTCCCCCTTTCACATACCTTTAATTTCGTCCTTAATCCTTTATTTTTCATATTTAAGTGAACTTTTGTTGGGGATGCCTACACACCACACAAACGTCCTAAAAAGATTCTTGACTCTATGGTCGTTGGGATGTTACACTTCCACCTGTTTGTGAAGTGTAACACCTTTGTGGTCGCAGAAGCGCCCTAAAACGCCACCTTGCATGTTATTCTTTCATTCCATTCTTCCATTCTCTCAACTCATTCTTGTAATATTTCATTCTAGCACTCGCTTTCTTATTCTACATCATCTCTACACCATTTTCTCGAGCTTTCTTGTATGTCTTGGCTTCTACATTGACATTTTGGTTCTCTCAACTCGTCCAAAGTGTTGCATGCTCTCCTTCGCCATTGTTAGCTTGTTTGAGGGGAGGTATCTTCATTCTTTTTATCACATTATCGTGTTTTATGTCAAGTAGCATATTGACATTTTAGCTTGTCAATTTCTTTATCTTGTCAATCCATCTGGCTATTGTCTATTTCCTTCTTCATTTATCTACTTGATTGTTCGTGGAGGTGGAAACACCAAAACGAGGGTTTGACTAAGGCAAACCCCAAAATAGCCCCAACATTTTTCATTGTCTTTGTGTGTGTAGATTGCTCATTTTGAGCGCTACAAGAGACTTTGCAGCATTGGACCTCTTATGAGTTTGTCTCTCTTTTCCTTCTCGTTATTTTATTTCATTTAACTTAAATCTACTCATGTTAGTTTTCTTCTTGTCAATTGTATTGCATTGTGTTAGTTTAGCAAAACATTCAAATTTTAGTTTTCGAATAAATAGTAGACTTTCTTTGTCTCTATGAGCTCGTTTTGTTCTTCGACTGTACAAGACAACAACACGTTGTAAGGATGTCCACACACCACGCTGTCGTCCTTGGCCGAGAGCCATTAAGCTTGCTCCCAAAATCTCCGATCTCTGAAATCCTTATGTCCTAAAACACCACAAAACATAAAATATAGTCAAAACTCTCCTTTACTTTCCTTTGTCACTTGAGCTTTGCTTTTGAAGTAGTTGAGGATCATTTGCTCCATGTAAACTCTTTTTGTCCTAAAAACTTAAAGAGTAACAAATCTCCTCCTCTACAACTTGAAAATTGTTTTATTTACTATACGTGTGGATACATTATTTAATCAGTCTTTTACTTATATATCTATTTCATCTCTCAAATAGTTTTCATTTACTCACTAACAAGTAAATACGACAACTATTTTACTTGAGAGCTATTTTAATTCTTTAGTGGGCTAATGCCAGCTTTGTTAATTTTGCATTTGTTTCAACTCACTCCTTTACATCTCTTGCATTTACTTCTCTGCGTAAGATTTATTGTAATCCTTGTAGAGCATGGGTAGTCTAATTTAAAGATCCTCGTAGTTTGTTTTCATGATAGAATAGCTAATTGTCTTTTATAGCATTTAAGTTTCTCTTAAATTTAAATCTTATTGTGAAAAAATAGTTAGGCACCAGGATTCCTCGGTTAATAACAGAGTTATCTTGCCAATTCTAACAAGCATTATGTTGATTGGTATCAGTGTGCACAACTCTTTGACACCGCATGCATTTAGTAATTAGAGTATAAATGGTATGGTTTGAACCAAATTATGTAACGTGTCTAAGTCATTATATTCCACCGCTACCTGCATTTTACTAGAAATTGTTATAGAATTTGAAAGCAATTCAACGATGAATTTTATTCTGATAAAGGCATAAACAAACAGCAAACGTCGTCAAAAGAGCTGTCCATTCCACTGAAAATCTTTTCGGCCGCAAGTATTATTTTTCTGTTCTTCCTCCGATAGAAAAGGGGCAAAATTGTATTGTTTAACGTAGTTATTCATGGGTTCGAACAAGTTTCCAGTCCTTCACCTGTCGTCAATTACAATCTCAATTGTTGTGTTAAAAGGGTTTGTGTAAGTTTCCAGTCCTTCCGCTGCTTCTGTCCATCAATTACTCTCTCAATTGTTGTGCGGTTGATCGTATAAATCTCAAATATCTTACTTTGCTCGAATCCAAGTTTTTTGGCAGGTATTTTATTGTGCATTGCACCCAGTGATTCATTATCCATTGATTTCAAATTTTGTAATATTTCCTTTTTACTGATCCACTTATAGATTTGCCAAAACTTAAAACTTCATTGTTAGCATGTCCTAAACTAAACATGCAACAAATAATAAATTCCTAGAAACCATTTCCACAGCTAAATGTTCAAAAAATAGTGATGATAGTTGGAATCAACAATAGAAGTGATTGATACATACTATACTACATTTATGAGCCAAAAACCTGACAAGTTCTTGCTTTATAATGGTGTCCTGAAGAGGAATGCATCTATATTCCAAAATTGTTCTCTTATATGGCTAGATCCTCTTTATTTGAATTATAAGGGCAATGTGATTTCTTCAGGCATATACTTCTCAATCAATTAGTGTGACTTAAATCATGAAGTAAGGTTAAGCGATGGAAATTGTTTTCACAGATTATAGTGCAAGAGCAAGATGCAAGCGCACAAAGCAGTGAAGAAACTAATATGCAACAATGAATTGTTTAACCGTTTAATTTTGGTATTTCCCCCAAAAATAGGTCTATAGTAGCTATATGTATTCCAAAGCAGATATCATGGCAGAGAAACTGGCTTCCAAAAAATTATGTGAGAGCATGGGTGAATTTCCCAACTCTCTGTTCGTTAGGAAATCTTGATTTGATGGAACTACACCAAAGTGCAGCAATGAACATACCATCCAAAATATTCAGGGATGAAAGTTTAATTATAAAGCTATCTCATTAACACAAAGTTCAAAGAGGTATATGCGTTCTCAGATACATACATTTCACTTTCCTGGTCCTACAGACATCAGCTAATCATAAAACTTGCCCTCTTATAACAGCACTTGCATTTAGACTACTGTAAAGCATTAAATGGAAAAACAAAAGCAGTCATAATTCAAGATCGTGCAAACACAATCTTGTTCCAAGGCATGTTCAAAACCACAAATCTTGCTCAAGAAAATTCTCTTGCATGCATGTTTGTGGATTTTTGGTAATCCTGATCTTTGAAGCATTGTTTTTTCAATAAATTAATATTCTGACATACAAGACAAATATATTATTTTCACTGAGAGAGCTCTGACATGCACAAGTTGCAACGCTGACATACACAAGATGCAGTTCTTGTCTTGAGAACAAACGAACAGCTTTACCCTGCAAACAAATTAGTTAATCAAAAACACAGTGCAAAAATTTTACATGCCTCGCCTGCGAATAGGTGTATAAAGTACAACAGTCACAAACTTAGAACGGAACCGATGTGTAAACCCAAGTGCTACCACCGAACGGGTATTTTCTGCATTTCCAATATAAAGATGGTTCAATATCACATTCTGTGGATGAGGCAAACTACCAGATGCATCTGTATTGGCAGAAGAATTTAACAAACTGTGATGCAAATGTGGAGGAACTGTAGGTGGCTCTTTTGCCTCATCTTCATTTCCAGGGAAAGAATTACTATAACTGGAATCTGGAGACCTTGGAGTGTCAAAACCATCAACATCTATTCCTTCTTGTGTATTAATCTGGAAATTGTGTCATCGATCAGAATAAACAAGGAAACAAGAATAATGTCAAATATCCTCATGTATCAGAATCTCCTCTAATCAAAACCTAGGATCTGATGAGAAAAATTGTACAATATGTTAAGTCATCTGAAAATACATATGTAAGCATATCATCTGAAGAGTAATCACATTAACAAAGAGAAGCGGATGCATAGTAGCTTACATAGTTGTCCATGTTGCTTGGATTCTCCATTTCCTCACAAGTTAATCGTAACCGCAAGTTCCATTGGCAAGAAGAGTCTTAACTAAAATCTGTTTCGTGTCCACAGATTTGACATTTCCTTTTTATTAGTCACCACGAATACCTGTAATATAAATATCATCACAATCAGAAACTTCATTATTTACATGAGTGCAACCTTATAGCTTACAACTAAATATAAGGTATGCAAAGAATAAATTATTCGTTTACATGTCCTATACTGCAACTTTATTTCAACAATACCTACTTTTATTCCTTCTTGTAATATATATTTACACGTCAGATTGGAATATATAATAATAAATTGGCAAACATATACTGAGAGATAGCTTATGGGCAGTTTACAAAAAAAAATCCATCACTTTAGTATATTATTTTCCACATCTAAGCTATATACATATATTATCAGGAAACTTTTGATAACCATATTTGACTTCACTGGCTACTACAAATTCATTAAGATATCAACTGAAAAAAATTTAAGTTATCGATTGACAATTACTCAAAATTTTCACTTCAACTACCAGATTAACATTGGTTACTGTTTGGGGCACAGATTTTTTCCAGAACAACAAATATATATGCGCAAATACTTTCCAATAAATGATAGTGACAGCGCAGATTGTCGATTTCTTGTGTGGCCCAACTCAGAAGATTCAAAAAGCCTCGTCACATGGTCAAACGTGTTACTAAGGTTCTAGACACTTCAAAAAGGTAGCAACCTTCTTCATGTCAAGAAAAGCTACTCATTAATTAAGCAGTATATCCTTTCAATTATATCCCTTCATTCATTCATCTCTCTTGATTTCAGCATCACTTCTGAAATATATTCAAACTTTTATACTAATATATATCATTATTTTTATATGTATTTATCCTTTGAATTATACCCTTTCATTCATTCATTTCTCTTAATTTCAGCATCACTTCTGAAACATATTCAATCTTAAATACTAATATATATCATATTTTTTTATATGTATTTAATAATTTATCCTTTGAATTATACCCCTTCATTCATTCATCTCTCTTGATTTCAGCATCACTTCCAAAACGTATTCAATCTTTTATACTAATACATATCATATTTTTTATATGTATTTATTATTCTAACTACTTAGGTACCTTACATGTATGCTATTAAGGCTTTTGGATTTTTCTCAAAAATTCTCCTCTAAGACAAGCTCACTGCATAAGACTCGATTCCATAGAAGAAATTGCATCTTATGTCTTACATCTTCCACTTTTTTATGAGGACCATATCTAGAGAGAGTACTCAATTATAAGGTCTCCGAATACCTGTTCTTTAAAAACTCAACTTTAGTCCCCACTTTTCTTTTAATTTTGACTGCTAAATAAGTATTCAAATGCTGCTAATATAAAATCATCTCCTGCAATCACCTATACACCTAATTTCATAATTGTGATGATCATAAATTTCCAATAAGAGAAAAAACATGGGCAAGATAAAAAAAAAGGTTATTACATAAAAAAAGAGATTTTCTATTTTTAAAATGTACCGTGTACCAAAAAAGGACCACTGACTAGATTGTTTATAGCATAGTTGTAAAACTCGAACATGACAATTGCTTGGTAGGCCCAAAAAATTTTAAAAACATAGGACTCGGAAAAAAACTCAGCAAAAACTTGGCAATTTTATCAAACATTTTAAAATACATAAATTTTTAAAATATTCTTACAAAATACATATTACTAAATTTTTAGAACACATTATTAATTTCCATCATATATAAATCAAAATTAAGAGTTTAATACATAACATAGACCTTAGTGGCGTTGAAGGGCAATGCCCCTCATGGGGGTCTGGGGGCAACGCCCCAACAGGGCTGAGGGGCAACGCCTCCAACAGGGTCGAGAGGCAGCACCTCTTGTGGGGGTTTGGGGGCAATGCCCCCAATGAGGTCAAGGGGCAACGCCCCTAGGCCCTAGCATGTGTGAAGTAGCACAGGGTCAAAAGGCAGGGCCCCCACCACCAACCCCAAATTAAGGCCTTTGAAACCACACAAACCTTCATGGTGCATGCCACTTTCACAATTTTATCACTTAAAAGTGAAATTAGGTGTTTGGAGGCTTTTTTGTTTATAAAAATGTTTTAAAAAGCATATAAAATGTTAAAAATTGAGTGAGAAAAACAAAGTTATACTCATTCAGGCGAGTTTTCATGGAAAATCACAGAGTTTTTGGCAATTTTTATCAAAAATTGCCTGCAATTTTTTAGGCAAGTAACTCACCAGGGTTTTTGGCTAGCAAGCTTTGCAAGTACTCTGTAAGTTTTTCAACTATACTTTACAGAATGCCTGTAACTCTATAGGGAAAAATCAGCACTTTGTTCCCTTGCTATGGCACATTGTATAATGTGACAATTACAATGTTTTGCCTTGAACGTGTATTCATGGATAGATGTATCATTGTTTATTCTTTAATATATTATGTTTTATCCTTGTGTTTATTATTCAATAGAAATCACGTGATCCTTAAGTTCGAAACTTGAAACCTTACAAGCAGGTATGAAAACCTATTGTGAACATCACACCTCTAATTACTAACGTTTCAGGCTTTCAGCTCTTTGGCAAGAAAATTCATTGACAACTATTCTAACCATAATTCTACTGCATATTTAAAAAGTTATAAGATGGCTTAAATATTTCTATATTTAAATAAATGTAGAAAATTAAGAATCTTCATATATTAGTATCATAAGAAAAGATGCTGTAAAAACCAAAGTATATAAGACAATATCTAGAGCCTATAATTGCTAATGCACCTAAAATTCATGAGACATCTTTTTATAAATGGACCTGCCATATATTTCATAAAAGTCCAACCACCATACACCATACTTTATAGTTGTTACTCAAAAAAAAATGTATGATCCATGGGGTTGGATCGCCACCCCTTGATCTCCTATGCTCCAACAGCATTTTCTGTGAAGGAATTATCATAGGGACCTCCCCTGCTAGGACTCCTCTCCCCACCAAAAAAAAATAATAGAAGGCGAATGTTAAAATTAAAAATATTGAAGACACGGAAAGGAGAAACTTAACACTAAGTATAAAGTAGTGATAATTAATTTACATGACAAACTGCAAACTGCTTTATTCACATACACCATCAACTCACAGCTGACATTGATTTCAGTGTGCAGTTATTGATTCTGCCTAATAAATTTCAAATTTACATCTATAGGCAGAGGATTGAGAACAAGCACAGCCCATTTGGGCCCATAGCATATACAATATATTGTTTCAGTTTTTTTAAAATAGTCAAGTTTGAGCTATTGTTACATTTATGTTGATTTTGATTTGCAGTTCTTCATTTTCCTATTTTATGGTACGGTAGTTAACTTGGATGTTCCCTTTTTACTAGGATTTTGAAGAAACTCAGCAGTCCATTTTTCATGTTCTTTGATTTTCCCATGCCCTCAAAAAGGAGACTTAGTGGGACATGGAATAGGACATATCCATGATACCTATTTTACAAAAAATTTAAACAATGTTCAAAATTGAACTAAAGACCAACTTATACATGTGAACAGTGACTTATGAAAGAAAATCAATAAAAGCTAAGGTTGCTTGTCACAGGTCACTAAGAAAGTAACATTAATTGATATTAAAAGAAAAGGCCCTTTCCTCAAAAAATTACTAGAAGCGTATCCAATAAAAGAGAGAATAAATTAGACCCCTGAAAGGGTATAAACTATAAATTTATAATTATTAAAAGAAGTATAATATTCCTTTTGTGTTCATTGTGCAACTGAAGCAAGTCAGGCAAATTCAAGTAGAGCAATTCTATGGCTTTCATATGTAAAAAATTTCCAGAAACTTACAAAAATAGAAAATATTAAATCCAAGATTACTTTACTAGCACAAGAGCATCTTTGCTAATTTGAGATCATAAAATACAATACTCTTTTTAAGCAAAGTGATGATTTTGTAGATAGTGTTACAAAAGGCTATCAGGCAAAAGCAATCCAAAAATGAGCATTACTTCCTTCTCCATAATAGGCCAAAAGTCTTGAAAATTGCCAAGAAGGATGTCACTCAGGCTCAGGGCTCTGTCCTTGTTAATTGAAAAAACAGCAATCCTGATTTCACCCTATGAGAAGGGAGCAAAAATTGCCCGAGTTGGAGAGTCTGAGATGACAAGAGCAATGTTATCCAGTCACTACTTGTGTTGCTGATCTATCCTGGTCTTCTTGACACAACACACTTTGGAAAAACTTAACCAGCACCAAGTGGAAATCTGTTGGAGAAGACACCAATCTACTGTCAACTGATTGAACAGATCTTGTTTCCTTCTCTTCTCGTTACAGTCGATTGATGAAAAATGCAGGAGTTTCTAGATTTCCTCTTTAAGCTGTAGTTCCTAAATCTCGGCCTCTTTTAGGAAACACTTTTGCAAGTCATGAGCGAAGAAAATTTGATGGTGTGCTTCTTTAATGGTGCCCCTCCTTGATTATGGAGGTTGGAAGAGATGCTTCATTTTGAAACTGGAACTTGCTGTTAAAAATATTGTTTGGGTTCCACTCATCTCAGGAAGATGCAATGATTCCGTATCATCTGACTTGATAAACAAAATGAAGACCCAGTTGGCTTCCACACACGGCAAGTGATTGTCCTCTAATGACAGATCACAACTGCATCAAAACTACAACCTCGGCTTCCTTCAACAGAAATAGAGGGCTACCATTCTATCCAACTAGAGGGGGCTCAAGAAAGAATACCCAAGCCCATATATGTTTGTTCTAATGGTTGAAATGTTACATAGATGGATTGAGAAGAAAATGAAAAAAGGATTGATACATGAGCTGACTGCAATGACCAGGGTCAAACAATTCACAAATTTTTATTTTGCTGATGTCATCCTGCTGTTCTCTTCACTAATATCAAGGAAATTAATGTACTAAAGGGGATTCTGGATAAATTTTAATTAGCTTCAAGTGAATTAGAGAACATCAAATCAAATGCTATCCAGAATATAGAAAAAAGGAAATTCTTAACATCTCAGAATTCAGGAGGGAACTCTTGCTTCAAAGCAATGTTCCACGGGGATGCATCTCCCCCAAACAAACCAGACATTTCCAAGACCTCTCCCTCAAAGAGGAGACCTTTTTGGGACATCCACCTATTTTGGGGTCCATAGAGATGCCAGAGCATTCCAAGGACCCTCAAGGGGCTCTATCACGTCTCCAGAGAGTCCTAGAGACACCTAGGCATCACAAGTTTCAAATCAGCCAAAAAGCTCATATTGTATTAAATCAGAACTTTTTTTGGATCTTTGTGCCAATAACCCTACCCCTAATGGTCTATGAGTGCCACCCACACCCTAGCAATCACAGAAAACCTAAGTTACCAGTTTAGGTACGGGTGCAGATATGAGTATGAGTATGGCAGTACAGCAATTTTTTTTCCTAGGGTTCAGGTACGGGAATATATACATGTACGTACGTACATACATACATACGTAGCAATCACAGAAAACCTAAGTTACCGGTTTGGGTACGGGTGCAGATATGAGTATGAGTACGGCAGTAAAGCAATTTTTTTCCCTAGGGTACAGGTACGGGAATATATATATGTATGTATGTATGTATGTACGTATGTATTTATGTATGTATGAATGAATGACATATATAATATAAAACAATGATATTCATAACTTACTTTTAACCCTTGATATTATATAAAACCTTTTTTAACCCAATTTGGCATACATGTCCTTGTACAGAAGTTGTACAAATTTTGCTATCCAGCTGCAAATATGGTTACACAATCCTATCGAACAGATTTTAGATCTTGTCACATTGATTCTCACTTCAACAAAAAAATCAATACACAATTAATTGCTAAGTAAAAGTCTTCTTTGAGCACATGATGATGGGGCAACTAATAAAGATGAAAGGAAAGGATAATCCTTAAAACTTATTTGGCTACAAATATTAATGTATATTTATATCAAAACATTGTTCAAAACAAGCACAATGAATACCTATGTACAGCATGAATGGTTCTAGTGAAATCAGATCAACGTAGAATTGCCAAATCAGATCAAACTAGAATTGCCAAATCAGATAATTAGATTAACCGTTTTACTGTTTGGAAGTGACCTTTTATGATTGAAGTCAATAGATTGCCAATATTCATTGACCTGGAAGCTGAAACGCAATGCTATAGGACTAAGCTAGACAAAAGGATGGAAAACAAATTGGCTTTTAAATCTTTGGTTCTTAGGTAACTGATAATTATTCCTCAGGCCTTTCAGCTTCTTTTTACTGTGGTGGCTGATAAACAATTGTTGCCTTTCTTTATATGTGGTGCAGGCATCACTTTTTTTGTATAGGGACATGTACTGCAAAATTGGGTTAAAAGGCTTTTTTAGCTGGATAGAAATGTTTTAAAATTTTACCTTTTTTCTGCTTGTTTTTTGGGCAACTCAACTGGGGTGGCCGAGAGGGACCCTGGGCGAACCCTGAGGCGAACCAGCAAAGAACCAGGACCCTTAATGATATCAAGTTTCCACAATCCATATTATAGATCAGTCTTATTTCTGGATTCGATTGTGTAGAGAGTTTTTAGCATCAACGTTTCGGATCACACTCCGTGATCCATCATCAAGATGAAAGAAAGAGAGCAAGAGGAGAAAAATGGTTAATTGCAGACTTAGACTGGATAAAAAGGAGAAAAGAGGGAGTTGGGAAGGGGACACACAGATCAAGGAACAGGTTAAAATAAAGGAATAATAAATAAAAAGAAAGAAAAGAGAGATTGAAACTAAATGAATAAAATAAAATAAATAAGCACCTAAACTTCAAGTAAAGAACAAAAATAAAAAAACCTTACTAAAAATAAAAGAAAGGATGAACAAAGATAAAAGAGGTAAAAGAGACAAAAGAGGACCAAAAAAAGAAGAGCAAAAAACTAAGGAAGCAAGCAAAACCTAGTGTCTTATGTCTTGAGCCCATGCATAATTTATTAAATTTAATGACATTGTGACATGTACGGTAACCATAAATTTCATTTTTCACAGTGTCATTATGATTTCTTCTCATAGCATGAGTGATGAAGAGGGTGAGCAAGAGCCAAGGGGATTGAATCTAAGACTCCAAATAAAAATGTGGCGAGGGAGGGAGAATACAGAGTGGGGCTTGGGGAGCGTTTGAGGCAACTAGTTCTATTGGCAGTGCTACTTATAGTTTTCCTTACAAGTTATTAGAAGACTTTGCCAAGGGTCCCCTCAATAAGAAGTTTACTTTAAGGTAATTTGCAACCAAAGTATTAGCAAAACCTAGGTCAACAAGCTAGTTCAACAAGGACTCAACTGTGAAGATGTCCTTTCTATCACCTTCAATTTCAAGGCAGCATTACAAGATTTAATGCACACCTTGTTCCTATCGCAAGAAAAGGTTTAGGGGTATTAAGGCATTGTTAGTTGACAAAAGAGTTGAAATAAATACATTGTGGGGTTGTGGTGATAACCAAACACTTCTACCTCCTATTCTACCAAAGATTGTGGTGCAAGTAGTGGCAGATGCATCACATGCATGTAAAGTTGCAAGGAAATTGATTGAGGCAGCCTAAAAGCATATTTGGACTCCTTGTTGTGTGTGTGCCATGAATAATGCACTCAAGGACATGGGCAAAATTAATTGGATCAAATAGGAGGTTAATGATGCTAGAGATGTACAAATGTTTATCCACAAATTTCACTCACTTTTCAAGACCTTTAAGAAAGATTTTTTTTAAATTGTAGAGACTAAATATGCATCTACTTCATTCTCTTGGAGAGGATGATTGAATTGCAAGAGGTATTGCAGCTAATGGTCATGAGAGCAGAGTGGAATAGGTGGCCCAACTATAAGTCAAAGTAGGGGAGGAGAGTGAAAGAGGTAGTGAAAAGTGACAATTTTTGTGTTGATGCAAGACACATTGTTGTCACCATTACTCTATTACTTATGTACAAGGAGAGTTCAGCAACCTGACGGGATGTAGAACTAGAGGAGCCAACATAAGTTGATGATGATGCAACCCAAACAAGGTTGGTTAGTATCGATTTGGAGGAGCTTGACCTTGAGGAGTCCAATGGATTGAGTTATAAGGAGTTTGGTATATACTTTGGGGATGAATGATGATTGGAGACTGGGAAATAGGCCAATTGTATTTGAATTTTGAATGTAATCATCATTTTGAATATAATATAAAAATAATAACATTCAGCATTTTCATTGTTCAATGCAGTATTTCAAAGTTCCATTTGTTATTCCTTATTACATTTTTTGAACTATTTCTTTAAGTACTATATATATTTGCACCGATGTCCCCTGCAATCTCCAAATCTAGTCCCTTGCTCCCCCTATCCTGAGACCTATGGAACATAGCTTCAAAGTATCTAGGTTTTCCTTTGCATCTAAGTCCATGAAAGAATCGAGGAAACCAATCTATCAATCAACCGATACTCAAACTGGGGCAATGGATAAATCAATTATTAAAATTACTCAAAAAGAATGCCCAGTAAAAAGTCTCAATCCTTCCCATCCCTCAGCAAGTAGCAGATCAGCGCATCAAATATAATGCTAGATTTGTAAATATTCCAACATGTAGTGAAAAGGAAATCCTTTAAGTCACAGAATACATAGAGGAAACTATTCATTTAAAGTATCCAGGCTTTCCCTTGCATCTCAAATCCATAAGAAATTATTGAAACTAATAATCAATTGACTGAAACTCAAACTGGTGTAATGCACACATGGATGGCTCCCTTTTTCTGGTCGAATTCAGTTATTAAAATCAGTATTTATACCAAAGGGTTGTAGCTCAATTGGTTGAGCAGAATTGGTGAGGGTGATGATATGTTCTTTGATTACGCCATCCACGGAGATTTAAATCCCTCAAAGGTGCAAAAAATAAGAGATGAAATCGGGATCGCAGCTTGGGAAAATTTGGCAGTATGGGTACCTCTCAATGCTTGACTCAAAGCCAAAAAGAAGTAAATTATTCCTGCAGCTTAGGCTTGTTACTAAAACCACCTAAGATAATTATAGAACTTCCCAATCAAAAAAGAAAAAAAAGAAAAAAAATCAGTACTTAAAGCAACAACAATTTATACTCTCAAATTTCTCATATGTGGCAAATCAAATATTTCAAATTCAGATAAACTTTCTATGTAGAGGAGCACTCAAACACCCATTAGCGACATGAAATGAAGTATGTAGCCCAAAAAAGGGAGGAGGCCTTAATAAAAGAAATCTTAAATGGCTAAACAATTCACTTTTTCTAAGAATTGCATGACATATGAGGCAAAATATGAACTTGCCATGGAGCATTATAATTAAAATAGGTGCTTTCGAACAAGCTGTAGAAGCTTGGAAACAATCTATCAAAGCATAATAGTAAGCAATAGCATAGACAAGGCAGTGAACTGGTTGAAAAAATGCCTCAAAGAAATGTGGTCTCATGGTGATGGAATGCCATGAAAGTCCATAGCAATTCGCTTGTCATGGCATTCCATCACCATGAGACCACATTTCTTTGAGGCATTTTTCCAAAAGTTCACTGCCTTGTCTATGCTACCACATTTTTCATACATGTATACTAAAGCATTTTATCAAACGGTTCACTGCCTTGCTGCTATGGCTAAAAGCCTAAAACAGGTGATTACGAACAAGCTATGGATGCTTGGAAAAAATCTATCAAAGCATAATAGTAAGCAATAGCATAGACAAGGCAGTGAACTGTTTGAAAAAATGCTTCAAAGAAATTGCTATGGATGCTTGGAAAAAATCTATCAAAGCATAATAGTAAGCAATAGCATAGACAAGGCAGTGAACTGTTTGAAAAAATGCTTCAAAGAAATTGCTATGGATGCTTGGAAAAAATCTATCAAAGCATAATAGTAAGCAATAGCATAGACAAGGCAGTGAACTGTTTGAAAAAATGCTTCAAAGAAATAGCTATGGATTGTCATGGCATTCCATCACCATGAGACCACATTTCTTTGAGACAATGTTTCAACCAGTTCACTGCCTTGTCTATGCTACCAAATTTTCCATACATGTCTCTACCAAAGCATTTTATCAAACAGTTCACTGCCTTGCTGCTATGGCTAAAAGCCTAAAACAAGTGCTTTCGAACAAGCTATGGATGCTTGGAAAAAATCTATCAAAGCATAATAGTAAGCAACAAGCTATGGTCTCATGGTATTTTTTTCGCCTGAAAATCAGCATGATTTTATTCGCAGTTTTTTGCAGGTTTTAAACACCTTTTTTGGGCAATTTTGCAGTTTGAAATGGGAAGAAATTAGGGAAAAATTCATCCAGCCTGCAGGTTTTCAAAAAATCGGGATAAATTGGGATTTTTTGCAGATTATTGCTTCTATGATTTATATAATAGATGCTCTGCAATTTATCTCACATTCTTGTAAACTCGATTTGAATCAGGGTATCAATGAATGCAAAAGTAATGAAGAGAAAATCTGGTTTATTGGATTAGGGTTTTCATATTATTGTGTAAAGGCAAATGGGTAATTCTGGGTTTTTGGCTAATTTCGGGTTAAAAATTTAAACCAAAAATTTATAAACCCTAAAATAATTTGGTCCAGACATTTCTCTATATTATTTAAAATTGGCAATTAGGAGATGTAAAAAATAAATTTGCTTGGGAAATATAGCTGTAATGAATCCCTCTATAATGTAACAAAGTTTATGACCATTCAACATGCATTGCAATCTCAAGGTCATGCTCTTTTATCTGATCATGATCACATAGGAAGCAATAAGGAGACAGCATGGAACTTGTCCACGATGCAACAAATGGGAAGTAAGACTCCTCCTTTGGTAAAGTAACTCCTCCAATTCCTTAATAACAGAATTACAATAGACTCAAAAGACAGGATAAATTTGTTTGGCCAAAGACACAACTGGGGGAATGTTTTATGCATCTGCATCTGTATATGCCAGTCTTAGCCAGTCCAATGGTTCCAACAGAAGAAAATGGAATCATCTTTGGATTACAGAGACTTGTCCCAAGATAAAAACTTTTAGTGGTCTTGTCCTACATGGAAAGATTCTCAACACAGACAATATGCAGAAGATAGGATTCTTCAGTCTTTCAGTATGTCTAAATTGTAATAGTGGTGTAGAGAACATTGGCACCCCTGGGTAAAGCAATTTGGAAGGAATTTGCAATTCTCTTCAATAGTATGGAGACAAGACTCACTATGATTTCTAAAGCGTTTTAAAGATGGAAAAAACAAACTCAGAGACAAGCAATCAAATGCATTCATCAATCAATCTCATGATGTGTGATGGGGCAAATTTGACAAAAAAGCAATTGTCAAATACTATCAAACAGCCAATAAACATGATTGCCGGTTCTATCATAACTCAGATTGAAGTATAACTTTAATTCAATTAGCCTCAGCTAATAAAATTAGTATGCAAGTCATACAACTTTCAAAAGTATGGAATATCCCATTTCATTAAAAATTTACTAAATTCAAAATTCACCCACATCAAGAATGGACACCAGCACCGGGATATTACAAATTGAATTTTGAAAGTGCTTCAAGACATGAAGCAAGAGTAGCAGGGATGAGAAGGACAATTAAGGATAATTAGGGAAACTGCCTTCTCAGCTAGATCAAGAAATATTACCCCAACCTAATAATTTTGCATAAGTCATTGGAGCATACAAAGGTTTTCAGATAGCAAAATAAAGGGGAATAAGGATACTTCTTATTAAATGTGATTATAAAATCATTATCAGTAAAATCCAGGAAAATCAAACAACAGACAGCATCGCACCTTGTCCTATCAGCTAAAGAATGCTCATACTGTGCTTCAAATTAGTTAGATTATTCATGAAATGTTGGATGTGCAAATAGCTGTGAATATTCAACATCAGTTTAAATCTTCAAATCCTTCAAGGGATTCCTGAATTCCCTATAAATAACCAATCAATGATAGCCTTATTCATGCCTAATCCCACGAGTCAAACTTACCATGTCTACAAATCTTTAAAGTCTCTTACACCCTTATCCCTTCTCAACCATTAACACATTTTTGTTCCTTCAAGCGTCCCTTATTCCAATCTTTTTCGAACTATTAGTACTAATATTTGCCTTATATTTTCACACCTATCAATTGCTTTCCACCATTTCTTTTTGTTGTCACCAAAGTTATCAAACTCCCTTACTTTCATTGGCCTTTTCTTCTCCCACAACAGCTTTTTATTCCCCCCAACTATCATAAGACAACCCCAAATTTTCATTGATTTTTCATCTATTGTCAACTCTATTCAACCACTAAATTGTTAAATCATACTTTCCATCTAAACTTGGCTTTTTCATTGAAGATTATGCTAAATTTTCCTACTCTAGCCCCTATGCACTTATTCCCTGTGCTCCATGGGGACACGTCCCCAGCCCTCAAACCCCCATCCCTGTCCCCAGTGGCATTTTGGGTACCATGGGACAGCAGTGGATATCCCTTGGCCATCCCCAAAATTCACTGAAATCCAGAAACATTTTGGAAATGGGACCTAACAGTAGGGAATGTCTAGGGGGTGTTTAGCTGTCCCTGAAGCAGCCAGGGACATCTAAGACATCTCTCAACCATCCAAGGGACGGCCAGACTTTCCCAACATCAATTAACATTTTTTTATCCAGTCACCTGAAAAAAAAATATAGTTTTTAAAGGGGTGTGGCCTTATCCAACACTAAATAACAAAAAGGTACCTCTTCCACGATTATTTTCATTCCACTTTGCAAGTTTGCTTATACATTGCTGCTGCTGTTGGAGGATTCATGTGCCAATTTTAAAGCCCTGTTGCAGTTCAGAATCAGAAAGGTGCTATCATTTAAATTGCAAGAAATTTAACCCCTCAAAAGGCCATCCAGGAATTCACCTGGGCAAAGGATTTCAAAGATGGAGAAAGGAATATCGCTCAAGCTCT
Source organism: Sequoiadendron giganteum (assembly GCA_007115665.2). Lineage (NCBI taxonomy): Eukaryota > Viridiplantae > Streptophyta > Pinopsida > Cupressales > Cupressaceae > Sequoiadendron > Sequoiadendron giganteum. The sequence continues at coordinate 100,048,477 of CM021106.1, forward strand.
AACCTCCAGATGCACTCCAGCCCATGTCAGGTCAGTTCAGAGATTCAAATGGTGAAAGGATATCAAAGATGGAATAAGAAATGTCAACCGACATCTAACCTCCAGCTATCTTTCAGCTTCAGTCTTTGAGAAGTTCAAGTAGACCCAACCAGCCTCCAGTTTATAAATTCAGCTGGTGAAAGGACATCAAAAATGGAATAAGGAATGTCACCTATACTCTAACCACCAGTTATTTTTCAGCTATCAGTCTTTACAAAGTCCAAGTAGAGTAACCTGCTTCCTACTTGAAAAGCACATGTTCAGATTCAAAGTAAGATGAACCCGAGTAAAATGAGTCATCATGAAAGAAGTATTTAAGCCCTAAAATGACCAGCCACCTTCTAGCTTATCTTCTGATTAATTATTAATTAGTATTACCTCTTAAGCAATTCCTCTACCATTGATGCTTACATCTCATTGGCGCAGTTTTACATGACACTCCAATTAACATGTCTGTTTCAAAAGCTCTCAAGTGAGGTCCTTACAACTTTAAATAGAAAGGATAGTTCTCTAAAGCAGTAAGGATTGGCAGGTATTCAAGACCTTGCAACTATGAACATGCCTTAAAGGCAAAATTAGTATCGATAGTGTTTCAAGAGACTTCCAACCTTGGAATGTTATCTTGAGTGCTTGTGTACCTAGAGCCCCTAAGATCTGGAGAGGATCTTTCCAGCAATTTAAATCAACTGGGGCTCCCATGTTTGGAATTTTATCTCCCTACGTCAGCACCACATTAATAGAAACCTTAGTTGGGATGTCCAAGACAATTCTTTGGCCCATTTTCTGGGATGATTCAAGGTCAGGGAACCCCACCCACAAGTTCCCATCCCTAGAAAATAAGTGATTCGGTATCTTGAAGGATGGCTATGTAGTAGCTTGGGGGCCTCTAGTTTGCAATTATTGATCTTAAGACTTTAACTCAAAACTGACCACAGTTTTTTGGTTGCATGACCCCTTATTCCAATTTGGAAGTGATTCCACAATCTTTTCGGCTTTTAAAAAAAGAAGCTGAGTAATATTAGAACTCCAGTCTCCAGAGAAAAGAATCTCTTTGCTGGTTTGGATGTTCATCAGCCACATATTTGCTACATTAAGGATGCTCAGCTCTATTATGGAAGCCTAATACCTTTACAGAGATTTCTCTCAAATATTTGTGTTCAGAAAGAATATTCCCACCCTGGCTAAACATTGGCAGATTGGTTCCATTGGGCTCTCTAGGTGTGTCCTTTGTCACATAAAGAAATCTATGGATCGTCTCCTCTTGAGTTGCAGGTTTCCCTCAGACATGTGATGCAGTTTAATAAGGAAAATGGATCTTCTTTGGCTGCCCTCCCCTCCTTTTACTCTCTTCCAGTTTGTGCTTCAAATCCTCTTCCTCACAAGTTTCAGCTCTTTGGTCTATCACCCTGTATCTTGTTTCCTAGCACCTTTTTCTTAATTTGTGAAATGAGGGACTTCGGGCCTTCTCCCTTTTTTTATATAGATATCAAAAAAGATCTCTAAAAATCTTTCACAGGGCTTACATAACCAGTTTCCCAGCTTGAAAATCTGAGACTATGTACGAAATCCTAATTATATTAAGATATATATAAAGCATAGATATTAACTTCTAATCAAGATCTACCAATTCAGCTTTGACAGACTTTGAACCACCAGTTCCATCTTCATTCATCAGCAGCCCTGCCATCCTGATGAGATATATGACAGCCTTTTAAGCTTGTTCAGCTCTGCAGCTATGCTGACGCAGAGATGTCATGAATGGTGCCTTAAGCTTTTCATTGTCCAGGCCTGAAGAGTAATCCCCCTTGCTCTTCACCATATGGCTCTGCATTTTTCCAACTTCACCAACCAAAGCTTGAAAGCAGCCTCCAATTCCCTGAAAGACCCTATGGAAACCAGCCCTCTAAATTCTTTGCCCACACTAGTAGATCCCAACCAAGAAGATCAATCAGCAACTTGAATGGCATGGTCCAAACCTATGTCACAAGGTTCTCAGAACTTGAAGAAAAAAGCTCAAAATTCAGCAAATTTAAAGAAAATCCAAAAAAATTGTTTCAGTTCGCCCTGAGATTCATACAGAAAAGGGCTTCGCTTTTTTCAATTAAAACATAATTTTAAAATGTGTTTCCAATCAGGTGTTTCGGATGTTTGTGAGAAAATAAAAATTGTGAGCATTTTTCTAATGTGTGTTTGCCTTGTTATTTTTTGTGAGTGTATAGGAGCGAATTTGCACCCCTACGCAAATTCCCCTTTTACCCTTCCTCACTTTAGAAAACCAAATTCGGAGGCTTAATTCCACATAAGCCCGATGTCCTTGTTCCACTTGGTGCCTGTTTTGAGCGTTGGCGGAGGAATAACTATCAGGGACACCCGCGCGACGCGCAGACATCTGCGCAATGCGCTTACGTCCCAGGCAGATTCTTGCGGCTGGAACCTGTAGATGCATTACACTTCCCATTGGAAGTCGTTTTGTAACGCCCTCTTCGGCTGACCGACCTGAATATGACCGTTTTCTTCATCTCTCCTTCAAATCCATTCACTTTTTCATTTCATCCTCTTAGAGAATCTCATCCATGGGTTCAAGCACTTCAAGCAACATTCTTGCACTCCATAGCATCAATTCCATCACTCCATCACTTCAATAGAGCAAGTGTAGAACAACACCATTGCAGCAAAGGCTTGAGTTCCTCTCATTTTCTCCCCCATTAGCCTTGAGCACTCTTGGTGGAGGTGGTAAACTTTCTACTCCTCTTCTCTATTACTTGGTTGAGTTAGCACATTACTGTTTTGTAGTGTTTTAGGGTGTTTTTGCTTTATTCCTTCTTTATCGTATCATTTCTATATAGTTGAAAACTTGGCTGTCCATGGAGGTGGAAACACCAAAATGGGGCTCTTACTAAGGCAGACCCCTATACAGCCCCCCAACAATTTTCCTCTTTGTTGTGTGTAGGCGGACGTGCTTTGTGGAGCTAGCTGGTGAACAAGCTTTTATGTGAGATCATTCTTGTCACCCTCGCATTAATCTACTTGTTTTATCACATCCGTTTATATGTTTCTTACTTCATAATATTATTTTGTTCACTTAGAAACCATTAACTAAACTGATAGTTTGTTTTCTAGTAGTTAGACCTTGTCTTGATGGTCCTTTAGTCGTACAGACGCCAACACACCTGAGAGACACCAGTGCGCTGCGCTGTCGTCCCAGAACCACACTTTTGTCCTGTGGCAGAGAGCTATCTGAGACACAGAGTTGACCCTAAAAACTAACTCACCTAGTCTCCTCTCAAGTCTCGAGTTTGCAGAGTGATTGAAGGACCTTATAGTCCTCATCATTCATCCAGTGGTGGTGGCTCCGGGGAGGTCACGTTGGTGGCGGTGGCATTGGCGATGGTTCCAGTTGTAGTCACGGCGGCGGTTCTAGTGGTGGCTCTAGTGGCGGTTCCACTAGTCCTATATCTTCTAACAACCCGATTCTAAATACCCTTCTTCAGAATATGGGGATGTTGAAGAACCAATTGGCGAACCTTTCCCAAGCTTCTACCCAACCTATCTTCCAACCCTTCTTCTGACATAGCCCATTGTCGGTAGCGATTCTAAACACTCCTTTCCCGCAAGGGATGGAGATTCCTAAATTCGAGAAATACAACGGCAAAGGGGACCCCCAAAAGCATGTCTTCGCCTTTAACGGCTTATGTACAAACTTCTTCCATCATAATGCATTGATGGCAAAACTATTCCCTCAATCTCTCAAGGACACAGCACTTGAGTGGTACTGTTCCTTGCCTGACAATTCCATCTTTACGTTCAATCAACTTGTTAACCAATTCCTACGACAATTCCAAGCCACCATCAAACCTAAGATTACCGATTTCATAGCACGCTATCAAGCGCTCTTCTCACAAATCTCATACCCGTTACCGGACTCCGATGTGCAGAAGGTGTTCATAGGGAACTTACAAAGGCCTTGGCAAGAGAAGTTTGCCCTTATGAAATACCCTTCTTTCGCACATTTGTGTGCAGCCCTACAGGAGTACCAGCAGACGGTGATTCATTCAAATGACTTTCCTCGCACTCCCATCCTGAAGGGAAGTCCATCGGATCAATCTCTGGAAAAGGAAAAGCCGTTGCAAATGTAGTAGCTGCTATGGATAACAACTGCCTTAGACACGACCGAAAATTCACAAAGTTATTAGAATCTTACTCCTCCATCTTACAAAATTTATTGAAGGATAAGATTGTTAGCTTGTCAAGCCCTAAGCCCTAAGCCCGTTAGGGAGCCTTACACTAGCTGGTATGAAGAAAATGCCTATTGTCAATACCATCGAGTTAATGGACATGATACTGAACGTTGCATGCGCCTGCGTCATGAGATACAAGATCGCATCGAGGATGGTACTATTTGCCTTGATGTAAGCAAACAAAATACAAACAAATCAATGGCGAAAGCTAATAGTGAATTGCAGATATACACGGACCCGTTTCCGTCACATTTTGCTAACATGATTATCGATCCCTCTAATTACTGTTACTCGTACGTTAACATGGTTACTGTTACTCATCTTGCGATTGGCTTGTCGGATATAACATTCACTTCGCAAGATGTACCAACAAACGACAAACCTTCTCCACTATACATTCCCGCTCACCTCAATGGCAACATTGTGATGGGGGTCTTAGTCGACCCCGCGAGTAGGTTGAATGTCATCACGAGGGAAACTATTTTTGAACTCCTTGCAAAAGGAAGAATACGAAAAAACGAAGTCCATCATCCATACGCATGATGGCCTTGCTCTTAAACCATATGGCTCGATAACCCTATCTGTCCTGGTTGGACCTAGGAACATAGACACGGTTTTCGATGTTATTTGTGAGTCAAACCTATTCTGGGTGAAGTTAGGTACATATGTAACACAAGATGTTGCAAAGTCATGAAACTATGTACATATGTACACAAGATGTTGTTGCAAAGTCATGAAACAGCTGTTCTTTTAAGGGTAACTCTTCACCTTTTCTTGGTTGAAGCTGAATAATGTTAAAATGTAACGGTCAAAGCTGGCCCACAAAGCATTGCCTCTCACATGGGGCCACTGCCCCTCAAGTCATATGCAGAGCTCTGCCCCTCCAAGGACAAATGCAACAACAATATAGGCACTCAGAAGTACAAAATATTGTGAAGCAGCATTAGTCATTTGGAGTGCAAATCTCTAGAACCTGAACAAAGCCAATGATGCAGACTGGCATAAGGTATGGTGCGTCCTTTGATGGAGCCATGCCTGATCTATCCAGAATGCCTTCTGCAACTGGAAATGATATATGTGGTATCTAGTGGGGATGGAATGATCTTGGAAGCATCACAGTCTACCATCATGTGTTACAGTAGACCATAAAACACGAGTGCATGTTACCAAAGAACACAACAATGGGCAGCAATATCATTGCAGTTGTATTTTAAGAAAGCGCCCAGACCACCAACCAAATTATTTAATGCTCCTTAAAAGAAAGGTTTTGGCTACTCCTCCATAGAGCTCCCAACCCCTTTTTATATTGTACAAAAATAAAATGTTTCTAATAAAATCATACAGGAGAACGACAGTGTAAGTAAAATTAAATAAGCAGGTGTCATTTATAATGTTTCAGCTTCTATGTCTTCCATTTCAAAAGAAACTCTTGTTATTGTTCAAGTTAAAGAAATATTTCACCCTTCTGTCATTACAGAGTTTTCTACCCCGTTGGTCAACAAAAATACCTTTGGTTAGAGACCAACTAGCCCCCTAACCCTTTGCTTAAGGAAAACACCTTAGTTTGAGATCAACTAGCAAACATATACACCCAAAATGCATGCCAAGCTTTTTAATCTACCACATACATAGAGACATTAGGATGTGATCCTAAACCAGAACAGAATCCTCAACAGAATACCGAAGATCACAAAGGATTACACCATATTTCTAACAAACTCCCAACCTAATTGTGGAAAGCCACATGGCAAGAAAGTCACAGCCAAGCATATAGCAAGGGAACCAAAAACAAAGTGACAGATTCTCCACACAATGAACATAGAACATAGCAATAAGTAAAGTTCCAAAAAGGAAAACTGGCAAATATAAAAAAACAACTAGAAATATGAGGTGATTTTACAGAATCCTAGATGATTTTGAGTTCGGCAATCCTGGCAAATCTTTTTCAATTACTTAGAAAGATTCGCCAGGATTTATAAACTTTAAAACGGAAAAATGAGAGAATGGGAGAATCTTTTAAGTGATCAAATAAAAATAATTGATTTACAGAAAGTAGGATGAATCTCCGGCTCTTCATTTCAAATACTTTCAAATTGCACGTTATTCGTAAAACAAAATGGCAAAAATATCCCATTAGCAAACATTCCTACTAGAAGTATCCCTTAAATCTAGGAAAAGAGTCACTCGTTGCAATGCCTCACCTGGATAAGAACTCCAGAGCTTGAATCCAAGATGAGACCTTAGGATTGTTTACACTTCAACTCCACATCCATCTGTAGAAAACCGCCACAATATTATTGATAAACTGGTAAACAAGCGCCCACCGGAAAGAATCTGCAAATAATATGGATTCATTCCATTGCGAGAAATCAAATTTCTATCATCCTCTTTTGCAACTAACAACCAGCATTAAAACACAGATAAAACAAAAATATCTATATATTTACAGGGCGAAAACTAAGGTTCCCAAGGTTTTTCCCAAAAAAAAAATGTCAAATGGAATTTCCAGATCAAAGACGGGGGCAATCCAAGGACAAATCCATAAACGAGCCTACGGAAAGACCGTCTGTGAAAGTACGTTACAGTTTATGGAGGAGATTTCAACCCTGAGAAACAAAAACTCGCATAATCTCACAATTTTATTATTTTTATAATTTTCGAACAAAGAAAAACGCAGAGCACTCGCTTTCCCTTCTACTTGATATTTTCGTAAGTCAAGACCCAGAAAAAGAAAAGGCAAAAACCTCAAAGGCGGGGCATCCGTTTTCCCTTCTGCTAGAAATTTTTCTAAATTAAAATCCATAATCAAAATTAGAGGTAAACGTCTATCATACCAGAAAAACAAAAAACATCCAGACACCTATTTTATATATTGCCGAATTGTAATAGCACACTGTATTTACCTCTGAAACCGCCAGGAAAATCGTATCGCTGTAGTCTGCGTGCATTTGTATGCAAATTGGCTAAAAGCTTATTTCAGTGGCGTACGAAACCCTGTGTGCACAATATAGCCAGTATATTCATTCACATATTCATTCACTTTTAACCTCGGAATTCACTGTGTAGTCTTCGATCGGAATTTCCTATGACGTCAATGGATTTTGTGAATTGGAAATTTGTGGGAGGTTTATGCCATTTTCGACTTTTAGAGATGCCCAAAAAGAGTCCGTTTGTACTACCTGAATAGCAAGATGTGTGAAGTAGTGGTTGTTTTTGTTATTTTTTTTCCACTATTAGTGATCTTAATGAAGATTGTGATGAAAATTGTGAAGTGATGATGCCCATCGAGAAGATTTTGGGGCTTTGCATTTGTTGGAGGTGGCACTAAGGTGGCACTAAAATCACCTTCACATGAAGGGATGGTCCAACTCCAAGTGAATTATTTTTCTTTATAGTTATATGTTTATTTCGAGGAAATGTTTTGAGACATGTATATAACGATAAATGACACAATCTTCTACAAAATTGGACTCATTTTCTTCTTTTTTACATATTTATATACACATATATTCTCATGCACTTAAGCCCTACCTTATCCTTACACACACATATGTTTGATCCATTGACTTTATTTATGCATTGATTGCACTTAACATGCCTTCATATGCATTGTTTGCCTAGATATGATCATTTGTTCGTCTAGGGTGATTTCCACAATCACAAGGTCAACCTCATGGTCATGAACTTAACCCTTACCTTTCCAAAATTCAAAGTCAAAATTTGACCAATTAGCCCCCTTTGCTTTCTCACCCTCAACCAACTAAACACATGTTTTGTGAAATGTGATGTTATGTGTCAGTATTTAAATACATTTAATCGCTTCCTTTCATGTCCACACATATTGGAGTATCATCTCTCATCCTAGAGCATTAGAGTAGTCAATAGTGAAACATTTGGATTTGTGCACTAAAAGGAGTAGCAAATCTACATACATCATTTCAAGGTCCTTAACTATTGTCTTCAAAAATTTACACACATTTTCGAGGGTTGACCTAGGAGAACATGTCTCCTTATGACATAGCTACAACCCCTTTCTAGGTATTTTTTAAACACCACTACCCTTAGATATCAAAGAAGAGAAAAGTAGATAAAGATCAACCAAGCAAATAGAAAAGCATAATTCCAGATTGTGTAACCTGTCAAATTTGAACTCAAAGAGTGAATATATGATTACAAATTTGATCCCTAATAAAGTATAGATCCAACATAGGCCCAAAGGTATTTTAATTGGTATAAGGTGTCATTTCTAGATCAAATATCGACTAGATTCCAAGGTGTCTCCATCTTAAAGAAACATTTTTTTCTTTTACATTTTGTAAGATTCATTTATGATGGAGATAAGAATACATAAGTCACAGCCTAGATTAGTGAAGCATGTTACAATAGTAGATGTATTGTTCTAATAAATAGTAAATAAAACATAAGTATATAGAATAAGATGTAGTATTCCACAAGTGTAAGATCATAATGGTGTAGGCTCAGTTACTCAAATATGAGCATCAGAGGAGTATTTATAATAAGTACTCAAGAAGAATCCTATTATATGACAACTAGGTGAGTCACTAAGTGAGTGGTTATGAAGGAGACCAATTAAAATATCACTTGTTAACAATAGAGGATACTTCCCATGACTTTGACACATGTGAGTGAGAAAAGATGATACAATGTGACATGTATAATTCATTACCTAAGCAAGCTAGTTGCATGCAAATTAAACTTAGGATAGTTAAATAAATATGCAAAAGTATTATACACTCTTAACACGCCCCATAAGCATAGGTTAGATAGGTAGTGAAGATGATGATGAGGATGACATGTCCTAGCTATGATCCCACGTTAGGTACCCATGCATAAAATGATCTCTCAAACATAGAGAAAATGAGAAAACCCATATGGAAAAAGTTCCCCCCCAAAAGGTAGAAAAAGAAGAGAAGGTCAAAGATGATCCTGGTCAATACATCCAAAATAGTAATGTGAACCAACTAAGGAATTATTGGAAGCATTCAATGAATTATCTATAGATTCTATAGATGTAAGTGATAGTGAAGGAAAAGAGAATTATAAGAAATCTTATTATTCGAGATTTTCCCAAGCATTAAAAGCTATTTATTTGTATGATTGTCATCATGAGGGGGTAATAACCCTCCATTATAGGATCATATGAGAATGGAGGTTCATTGGGATCTCCATATATCTCTCAAATTTGGTTTATAATGCATGTAATAGCCCATTATGTGTGGCTATTAGCACCAAAGTACACTAACCACAAGACTTGATCCTTTTGTTAATCCATAAAGCTTAATTTGATTTAGGTATATTTCCCCCATATTAAAACTCATAAGATGTAACTTTATTAGAGTTTGTGATTATAAAAATGTATTGTATTAGTGCCCCCTCCCAAAAAAAGGCAAGTACAATTATGATGGAATTCATAAATTGAGTGTCTTTGTATGTACACCCCCAAAATACCTGAATTTGGGCACCCTTAATAAGTTGATTTTGTGGCACTTTATAATTCAATGCAATAAAAAAACTAGGTATGTGTTTTCCATGATTTATGATTTCATGAATGTGATACAAAACTAAAAGTATAGCCCTACAATAAAATTAGCTCAAAAAAATAGCATTGTTATATATAGCACTTTAAAAATACCACACAAAAAATGGCTTATTGATTAGAGTATGTATGTAAAATTTGTGAGTGTTTGAAGTTATGAAAATAGGAGAATATAGCCAAATCTCTAATAAATCATAATTTTTAGAAAAATTAGGCATCTTGAGTAAAAATTGATGACATCAATGTGTAGAGCGTGAAATTCTATCCTATATAAAAAATATGCCAAAAAATATCTCCATTGGACCAAGATATGGTCTTCCCCAGTAGGATAATAATTCTAACATATGTAATCCTACATAATCCAATTTTCTTATAGGTCTTCTTATCCATAATAGGGTTTTTTAGATCTACACTTTATCTTTATATCTCATTTTCACATCTGTGTTGACTGCACAAGACAACTGAGAGGGGGTTGAATCAATTCTACCTTAAACCTTCAAAATCCTCATACACATTCATATCCAAATTAACTTAATTAACCCTAAATTTGTTATGATGATTTAGCATGAAGGGAAAATAATAGAAACTAAAACAAATCAACACCATACACAAAAGAACATCAGATTTATGTGGAAAACCCAAGATGGGGAAAACCACGGTGAGAATTAGCTCACAATATAAAGTAATATCAACATTGAATACAATAGGGCTCACTGCCCAAAGAAAGAAAGGCTCGCTGCCAAAGGCTCATTGCCAAAATAGAAAAGAAGATAGAGAAGAATGTCACACAAAGAAATCCACCACGATGCCATTAACTCCTTCACAACATAACTGAAGAATTGTAGAACCTTTGCTCACTGCATCCAGCATTCTAACACATGAAAGCTCACACTGCAGTTCTCAAATTCACACTCTAACTCTATGCAATTCACATCATTCACATCTTACTTGTCTATATCATCATCCCTCAACAACTCAACTCTTATTTATATCATCCTCAACCTTGAAACCCTTCTCTAAGGTTGGTTATGCACATCAACCATGCAAAATCAAATTAGGTTGATGTCAAAACACTTATATGGCAGGTAGAAGTGAAATTTTACCACACTACTCCTTATTTGAGACCCAGAACTACAACACCATGTTACAACATGCTTCTATAAACAATAAGTATCCATCACAATTAGTTTAAACACCAAGGTCAGATGTTACTCGTGTAAACACCATTAAAATTTTAAGTACATGTTTCCTTTGATCCAAAAACACCTCATGAACAACAAATGTCACCTAAACGCAACCTGAAATATTCCACAAACACTCTGAAATCCAACAAACTCCTTCACAACAACTTCCACCTAAAGAATGTACATACCCAGTACACTCAAATAGCTACGCCATGCACTGCTACTTAAGAAACCATCTTTTGAAGCACCAAACCTTGAACTACCTTGAATAAACAAATATACCAACACAATCAACACACCTTCAAATATGCAAGACTTGAAACCATATTGTAGAGAAACATAGAGAAAAGACATTTCTCCCAGACACCTCTACAATGCACTATTCACACATTGGTGAACACAACTTCTTTTGTAGACTGATCCAACACACAAAATTATAAATACACCTCTAATCAACATATCCAAAATGCACAGGCAAATCTTCAACATAGAAAAAATGCAGAGCAACACCAAAACACTACTTCTACAACCCAGAACAATATTGTAACACGTTGTTTCCTCTTTTTATCAAAATTTCTCAAAAGAACTTGAAAATCAAGCATTAGAGACACATCCCCATCACCTTCATCACTTCCTTAACCATAAAAAGAATCTTATCAAAGAAACACTAGAGGTTGACACTAGTAGCTTACTCGTGACAACATAATACAACTAGTCAAAGCATAAATAACACCAATATACTCTTACAACAATCTCCCTCAATAATGATATTTTTTGTCCTTATACAGTTGTCACCAATGACACACACAAGCTTATTGACATCAATTACAACACCAATTTTCTCATACTTGCAACAATCTCCCCCTTTGTCGTTGATGGCAACACATGATGTGTAAAACCATCAAAGACATAATAACTCTGCTCCATACCTATTTCCTTTTCTCTTTTCTCTTTACTCACTCTCCTTCTTGCTATATTATTCTCTCCCCCTTTGACAACTGAACATTTCTCTCTCTCTCTCCCTTAAATGTCTTATTTTTCACATGACTTCCTCTTCCCCTTTGACATCAATTGCAAAGGAAAAAATATTTGTATCTTTTATGTTTCCCCTTTGACATCAATCAACCTTCTCACAACTCCTCAATATACTCCCCCTTAGGAGCACACACCATACTACACCAATCAACAACCCCTACATAATGAAAATGCATACTCCCCCTGACTGCAATAACCAACAATGTCACTACCTACTCCCCCTGAGAGGTAGCCACCAACATCATTCCAGACAAAAGAATGGATCTTGAAATCCACTGGACTGATGCATCTACTTATACGTCTAGTTCAAAGAAGAAGGGGCAATGACCCCCAAATTGCCTCAAAGATACTCAAATGTATCCTTAGGAAGAGCCTTAGTGAATATATCAACAACCTGATCCTTTGTAGGCACATACTCAAATTTAACTTCACTTTCTACAACCTTCTCTCTCAGAAAGTGATACCGAAATGAGATATATTTTGTCCTTCAATTCATTACCAATTTTTTTGAAATATTGATAGCACTTTTACTATCATAGAAGATAGAAATTGGTTCATCACAAAACACACTAATATCCTTCAATATTTTCCTCATCCACAACACTTGTGTGCAATAAGATTTTGTTGCAATGTACACTTCCTTTTCAATAGATAAAGAAATTGAATCTTGTTTCTTACTTAGCTAAGACACCAATTCACATCCAAGAAAGAATGTACCACCACTTGTAATTTTCTTGTCATCCACACAAATAACCTAATCTGCATCTATGTAAGCATTGAGAGTAAAATCAGTATCCTTTGGATACCACAAACCATGTTCCAGAGTGCCCTTCAAGTATCTAAATATCCTCTTTACTGCTGCAACATGTGACTCTCTAGGATCTTTTTGAAATCTAGCCACAAGGAAAACTACATGCATGATATCTAGTCTCGTAACAGTTAGATATAGTAGTCCACCAACCATTGACCTATACTTTATCTAATTAGCCTTAGGAGATTCATCATTCTTTCTCAACTTGCAGCCAGTAACCATAGGGGTACACACCAGTTTAAAATCTTCCATTCCAAATTTCTTCAAAATTTTCTTGGCATACTCTGATTGTGAAATGAAAATACCTTTTTTTTTTTGATTGAGTTACAATCCAAGGAATAAATTCATCTCCCCAAACATAGACATTTCAAACTCTTTCTACATTTCCTCTACAAACTTCTTGCACATATCTCCATTGCCTCCAAAAATTATGTCATCAACATTTACAACCACAATCAAGTTTTGATCTTTTTCAACTTTAAAGTAAATATTGCTATCTACAGTGCCATTATTGAATCCTTGTTGTATAAAATACTTATCCAACCTTGCATACCAAGCTCTAGGAGCTTGCTTCAATCCATGCAATGCCTTCTTCAATCTGCAAACCATATTTGGTTTGTCTAATAAATGAAATCCTTCTAATTGTTCTATGTATACGTCTTTTTTCAATTCTCCATTCAAGAAAGTAGACTTCACATCCATTTGATAAGATTTGAAATCCTTATATGTTGCAAAAGCTAAAAAATATTGATAGCTTCCATTATTTCCATCGAAGAAAATGTCTCCTCAAAATCTATTCCTTCAACTTGTGAGTAGCCTTTACACACAAGCCTTGCCTTGTTTCTTACCACTTCACCCTCATTTTTTTTTTTTTTATGAATACCCACTTAGTTCCAATCACATTCTCATTTCTAGGTCTTGGGACAAGTTCCCAAGTCTGATTCTTCTCAATTTGCAACATTTCTTCTTTCATAGCCTTGATCCAATATTCATCTATGCATGACTCAATCACTATTTTAGGTTCAAATTTAGAAAGTAAACATAGATTTACTTGTTCTTCAATAGCTTTCCTTCTTTTAAATACACCTTTGTTCTTATTTCCAATGATTTGATCTTCAGAATGATTCTTCTGCACATACTTAGAGGTTTTAGGAGTCCTTTCTAGAGCTTCTTCTTCTTCAATTTGTACTTATCTTTCTTTAGATTTTTCGTCTTCTTTACAACAAGACTCATCTAATTCATATCCATCTATCATCATTGAATTTTTTTATAGATCTTCATCAATCTTGACACTTGCACTCTCAACAATCTTTCTCAATCTCTTGTTGTAGTACTTGTAAGCTTTGCTTCTAGTAGAATATCCAAGGAAGATATATTCATCAGACCTTGCATCAAAATTTCCTAAGTTATCCGCATCTCTTATGATATAACATTTTCTTCCAAACACTCTAAAGTACTTGATAGTAGGAATCCTTCCATACCATTGCTCATAGGGATTCTTTGCACTATTTTTTTCTTTCTTGAACTTTGTTAAGTATATAAACAACAGTATGAATTGCTTCTCTTCAGTAGACTTCCGATAGATTTTCCTTTTTCATCATTGTTCTTGCAACTTCTTGAGTTGTCCTATTCTTTCATTCAACTACTCCATTTTATTGAGAAGTACTAGGGGTAGACAAGTGCCTCTTTATGCCATGATTATCACAAAATATGTTAAATTCATTGGAGGTGAACTCTCCACCTCCGTCAAACCTCAAATATTTAATTTTTATGTCCATTTCATTCCCAACCATAACTTTGAATGCTTTAAACTTGTCTAGAGATTCTAATTTTTCTTTGAGAAAAGTAACCCATGTCATTCTATAATAATTATCAATTAAAAGCATGAAATACATGCCACTTTGAAGACTTCTCACTCTTGTAGGACCACAAATATCTGTATGCACTAATTCCAACAGTCTGGTTGTAGATTATTCTTTGACTTTGAAGCTTCTTCTTGCTTTCTTTCCAATTTTATATTCTTTATAGACAACATTTATAGGCTTTATAATCTTTGGCAGATCTCTCACAAATTGAACTGAACTTATCTTCACTAGGCTATCAAAGTTCTTGTGACACATTATTTCATTTCATAGCCAACTCTCATTAATCTGAGTCATAAAACAATGACCATCAACACCCTTAATCTGATAAGCATTTCCATTTTTTCTTCTTCCAAAAACAACCATAGTTTTGAATTGATCTCACATCCATCATCCTAAACCATAATATTGTATCCTTTTTTACACATTTTTCCAACACTTAAGAGGTTATGCATCAAACCCTTAACATAGTAAACGTCATTAGTATTATGCTTCCCATCAAAATGATAGAACCTTTTCCATGTATCTTAGCAGATGTATTATCACCAAATCTAACACATCCTCCATCATAATTGTCAAGTTTAACAAACATACTCTTGTCACCGGTCATGTGATTTGAGCATCCATTGTCAATGATCCAATAGTTCTTCTCCTGTCTAGCATGAAAAGCAGATACCAAAGTACCTTTAGTCTTATCCTTTGTCTTCAGAGGGATATCCTTCACACATCTCAGTGTTCGTAGAAACAAATTCATCTTTTAAATCCATGAACAAGCATTCATCATCGTCATCTCCATAATCATATTCATCATCAAAAATACTTGCATCTTCTCTAACATAATAAATTTTCTTAATCATCTTACCTTTGTTCTCCTTTTTTTTTAATTCAATTTTTTACTTGGACATCTTGAAGCATAATGACCTATCTGTCCACAACTGAAACATTTGAAAGGAAATTTACCATTGTACTTACCAATACCCTTCTTCATTCTCTTTACAAAATTAGCTTCTATATTATCGAGATCCCCCTGATCTAATTCCTTGTCATCCTCTGATTTCCCAACCTTAAAATCAATCTCAGTTTTCACACCACTATTTGTTCCAAATTCTCTCATCTCAAAAGCAATTAAAGAGCCATACAAGTGATCTTTGGTATATTGATTCAAAATTACAAACTCCTCAATAAAAAAAACTTTATGAATATAAGATTTAGGAAGAGTTATGAGAATTTTCTTTACCACTTATGGTTCTTTGAGCTCGCCACCAAGACCTCTAATGGAGTTGACAACTTCATCTACCCTCTACATATAGCTTGTAACATTTTCTTCTTCAAACATCCGCAAATTCTCAAACATGATCTTTAGATTCTGCATCTTAGCTTATTTGACCTTATCATCTCCTTCATAAATGCTTTCTAATTTATCCCAAATTGCTTTAGCAGTTTTCATACTCATCACTTTCACCAATTCAAAATTTGTAAGACTATTTAAGAGAGAATACCTTTCTTTACCATTGGTTTCATAGGCCTTGATCTCATCAGCAGTACTTGGACCATTTTTAGGTTCATTGTATCCATCCTTAATAGATTTCCAGAAATCATATCCAAGGTAAACGAGAAAAAATTTCCATCTTTGTCTTCCAGAATGCATAATTTGTTCCATCAAATATAGGGATCTCTTTCTTGTGTGCCATCCCAAATCTACCTCAAGTGATTAAGGTTTCTTCCAAGGAACCTTGCTCTGATGTCGATTGTTGAATGCACAAGACAACTAAGAGGAGGGTGAATCAATTTTACCTTAAACCTTCAAAACCCGCATACACATTTAGATCCACATTAACTTGATTAACCCTTAATTTGTTATGATGATTTAGCATGAAAGGAAAATAATACAAATTAAAGAAAATCATCACCATACACAAGAGAACACCAAATTTATGTGGAAAACCCAAGATAGTAAAAAACCACAGTGAGGATTAGCTCACAATATAAAGTAATATCAACATTGAATACAATAGGGCTCACTGCCCAAAGAAAGAAAGGATCACTACCAAAATAAAAAAGAAGATAGAGAAGAATGTTACACAGAGAAATCCATATAAATGCAATAGATAAATCCACCACAATATCATTAACTCCTTCACATCATAACTAAAGAATTGTAGACACCTTCTACTCACTACATCCAATAGTATAACACATGAAATCTTACAAGTTACACTTCTTAAATTCACACTCTAACTCTTTGTAATTCACATCATTTGTATCTTACTTGTTTATCTCATCATTTCTCAACAACTCAACTCTTATTTATATCATCCTCAACCTTGAAACCATTCTCCAAGGTCAATTGTGCACATTAACCATGCAAAATCAAATTAGGTTGGCACCAAAACACTTATGTGGTAGATAGAAGTGAAAGCGGACCACACTACTCCTTATTTGGAACCCAAAACTACAACACACTACAACATGCTTCTATAAATAATAAGTATCCACCATAATTAGTGTAAATTGTTGGAAATATGTGTCTCAATCTCGCTAACCCATTCATCGGTGTAACCTGAGTAATCGGTGCAAGGCCCCTAACTCTCGACGATGATAGAAGTATGGCTGAAGCACTTGGTCGGTGTAATTTGTTCTATCGGGATGAGTGCTCAGTGTTGGTGGTTTTGTTTCTATCGGTGTGACTCGGGGCTATCGGTGGAACCTAATAGGTAGTCTCAATGATAAAACGATAAACTTGTATTAGTGTGACTTGAAGTCATCAATGTAACTCTTCACCGAGCTACGTCGATGGACCGATAGTAGATGAAAGTGACTCAGATTCTGACGGTAGTGGGTACAACAAAAGTATCAGTGTGACTCGGGGTCATCGGTGGAACTCTTCACCAGGCTACGTTGATGTACCAATGCTTATTAAAGGTGATCTTGATCTATGGTTGTGATGAGATTAATCCAATAATGCTCATTTTATTCCAGGCTCCTTTGTGGTGAGGACCAACTAAATCTTGTGAAGTGAGCGAAATTGCATGAGCGGTTGACTCTTGGCGGCTTGATCAACGATGTTTGGTAGTCTTATGAATCATGTGGTGGGTCCCAAGCAACTCATGTGGGGTGTGTCGACTTTGTGCACGTGTTGTTATTTTAGGGAAACTTATCGGGAATATTGTAGATGCTTTTTTGATTCCCTGAAAGTGCACTAGCGGTGTACACGTGTCTTGTGGGTCCTGGCTATGACAAGCGGTATATGAAGGGAAAGTGCTCGGAGGCTGTTTGAACACTTGGGCAATTTTTGAAGGTTGGTCTGCTATGGAAGTTGAACCAAATTGAATGTTTGGAGCTACAACCAAAGCGATGGATGAATAGCATTACGACACGTGGTGTAATATTATTCTTTGATTTTACATCGCTGTTGTAAATCAACATTGATTGGTCGCAAGATTTATTCTTTAGTAGCGATTAATTGTGGGGGTTGACAGAGTGCAGTTCAAGGCATGTCTCTGTAATCCAACTCAATATTGGGCGGCTTGATGTGGGCTGCACGATGGTGTTTCCAGAGAATGGTAGAAGCTTTTCGGTGGGGTAATTAATACCCTGATGGTTGTTGGTTGGATTAAAGGCAGAGAGGTAGAGGTTGATCAAAAAGAAGAAGAGAAGTTACGAGTGTGTGTGTTCGAATGGTATGCATAGAGCAGTGTAACCGTGAACACAAAGACACATAGAATACATAGATATGTGAACCTGTGGTGGTCGTTAGGTTGAGTCAACTGAGAGGCTGGCAGAGAGAGTTGATTGGTGAGATGAGATGAATCTACACTGTGTGTTGTGCGAGGGTGTTGTAATAGTGTGAAGATTCTAAATATGTTGTTACCTGTATTCTTCAGATGAAACAAGATGTAACTCTTGTAAGGGCTGTGAGCCTGAGATTGTATTGTAACTTTGTTTGTTGCTGAATAATACAATGGTTGGATCTTTTGGAGGGTGGGGTTTTTTACCCAAAAGGGTTTTCCCTGCGTATATCTATGTGTTCATTAGTTTGTCTTCCATGTGGTTAGATTTTGTGAATTGAATCTGTGCATATGTGTTGAATCTATTATTTGTCTGCATATATTTTTCTTAGAAGGATTAATGGGGGAAATAATTGTTCCTGTTCCGCTTTATGGCATAGTAGTTTGTGTCTTTGGGGTGATTTGAAGAAATGAAAATCACCAAAGGCATTGTTCTTCTTAGATTTTTCATTCTAAGTTGACCTGTCCTTCCCCAACAAGTGGTATCAAAGCCTTGTTATGGGTTTTTCTTATGCTTGCATGTGCAGGTTTGTGAGTTGCTTGTACTTGCATGGACTCGCATGTTGTTGCATGTAAGAGTTCTTGGTGTTTTGGTTATGTGGATTTCTTCTGTAAATATTTCTTAGCTTGGCAAGATTGAGGAGATCTGAAGGAGTCAGTTGATGATTTATCCTTTGATGAGTAAAAGTCTTTTCTCTTTTGAGACAACACACAATGTGAAAGACATTGAAGATGGATAATCTAGAGTTGATCATATTGTGATGATGTGGTCTGAGGCTCTTGGTTGGCAGTGAATGATCCTGATGCAAGGGGTGTGATTTTATGCTCATGGCTGTGTTGCAGCAGAGCGTGGTTCATACTGGGTGCCAATGTGAGAGGATCCCTGGTGGTATGGAAATGCTTGGGTTGTTGTTTAACCATGGAGTATTGTGTTTGTGCTGGGTGTTTTTACTTAGCATTGAAGGTGTTGTTCTCTGCTACCCCGATTGCATGAAGGCTATGAAGTTGATCTTTGGGTGGTCTAAAAACTTCTGAATAGCCTGGCTCTCTCGAATGCATGTGCATACTTGTGGTTTTGGAATTGGTCTGGAATGGGCCTAGAGTTCCTGTACTACTTGTTCCTTTTATGGATATCTTGTACTTGCACGACTCAAATTCATGTTCTTTGGTTCTAAAGGTTTTATATAGATTTTCCTAAAAATTCTATGATGCATATTCATATTATTTTTCATTGTTCTAGTTAACCATGATGATTGTGTGTAGACTCTTGGGTCGTCCAGATGTGTAGTGGATATGGATGTGCATGGGTGTTTTGGAAACACAGTGGTTTTGCAGGTTTTGCATAGTCAAGAAAAACTTGCGGTTTTGTGGAGCTGTTGTTAAGCTATTTTCTAGACCCTAGCTTTTGGGGTGTGACTGGATGAGATAGTTACAGTTCGACATGGTTTTGAGGAGGTGTGATGTACACATAGGAGTGTTGTTATGTGATTTGTCACTCAACAATATTGTTGTTTTGCTTGTTGGTTTCCTAGACTATGGTGCTTGAGTTGTGGACATGATTGGCAAATCATATATGAGCTTGATGTGGTGTTTGAGTCATGTTTTCTACATGGGCTTTCTCTTTGAGATCTCAATTTTGTTGTTTCCAATGTGATGATAGATTTGCAGGCTTCATTGATTGGATCTATGGGTTGAGCATGTTGTGGGTTGTCTTTACCTACATGTTTGCTATGGGACAACTCAGAACTGGACTACCAATATCCATGAGGTTTGTTTCAGTGTTGGTGCAAATTTGTTAGCTGACCTTGTCTGTGGTCACTTGTGCATTGGTGTAGTTGTTTTGAGATGAGAGGATGGATAACATTGAGTACTTGAATAGTCGATTATGGGGACCTGTAGTGTGTGTGTCACGATCTTGTGAAGTCTTGAGCACACTGTTTAGTGTAAGCTTTTGATAGTGATGGCGTGGTCTATGTGGTTTGGAGATATTGGTGTTGTTTGGCATTTTTTTCAGATGAACATGTTGTCGATTATACTTGGAGGTTTTTCAAATCAGCAAATGTGTGGTCATGATGCTTGGAAAGCTTATTGTCACGGTTCAGTGGGATCTTTAGCAATGAATTTGAATTCATCACTTGGGGGTGAATGATCTTCTTTAGTGTTGTAGATGTTACTAGGAGGGACTCTTAGATCTTGAAGTTGTAGAAGGGTTATTTCACTTTTTCATGGACACTATTTGAGGATGTGGAACATCTTGGAACCATGGAGGAAATTTGGAGTCTTTGGCTGAGGTGTTGGCAGTGCTTGATAGGTGATGTTGGTTTAGAGCTTGTTTGTTTTATTTCATGGTATACTCTTGCTTGTGCATTAGAGTTTTGGCATGTTGTGTTGCTCTTGAGACCATGGTTATTTACCTTGAAGCATGGTATCTTTAAAGGGGGATGTGTAGATCATGGTGTCATGACAAGTTCCTGGTTCAAATTATTGGAGCTTTGACAATGGTCTGGTAATTCCCTGTGTTTTGAGTACATTGGCCATATGCTTGAGAACTTCATGTTAAGTGTAGTAATGCAAGATTGGAGTTTAGCATGACATGATCAGTTGCAAGTGTTCATGGATACATGGAGAATAAGGTGAGGCTGAAATTCCTTTGAGAAAAGGTGTTGATTACAATTGAAAGTCCAAGTAGCCTACACCTTGGTTGGATGTGAGTTCAAAAGAGATCAATGAGGAGATTACTCTTAGATGAGTCATGGTGGCTTGTATATCTTGGAGGAGCATTTTCTTTTCTCACTCTTGATCTACTCGACATTAAAGTCTATTTAAGAGGTATTTGAACATTATATCTTTCAGAGGTGTTTTATGCTTTCTTTCATGATATGGATCTTGAATTGTTGTTTAATGGTTCTGGAGGATTCATGGTGGAAGGTGGACAACATAGATTATCTCCTTGAGCTTTTATGCTATATAATATTTTGATGAGAACTGGTAGGAGATAGTTATATTGGCTAGTTTGATCTTCTTTGAGAGGCTTTCCTTTGGATGAGAAGGAGATCATATTTGACATAGTTGGCTTTTAGAAGTGTATGTAGGAGGATGTTCTATAGGTATATGTTGTGTAGAGTGTCTCTCTTTGGTCTTGGTTGTCTTCCTAGAAGTTTGAGGGTATTGAAGAACTTGGAAGAGCTCTGGAAGACCATTGAGAGAAATGTTTCTTGTAGCAGTTGGTTGTAGGTTGTGCATAACATTATGGATATTTCCTTGGTATTACATGGTTAAATTTTCTATGTGTTGTTATTAGTAGACTTGTTATTCCTTTGATCTTTCAGATTTGGCATTACCCATGCAGTGGGAGTACCTAGATGTGTTTGTGCATGGTGCTTGTATCTGCGGTTGATGAGTTTGTTGTGCTACTAGCATGGGTTTACTAATGTGGACAACTCATAGGTATGTGAGATTGGATGGAATAGCACAAGCTATGGGTGTTATTTTCAGTGGCATGGGTTGATCAGTTGGACAGGTGCAGCCAGTGCTCTGGTTTTTGTTCTAACTGGTGTTCTATCTTTTTTTTGGAGATTTTTTTTCACAGAGGTGATCTACTTTGGCCCTTGAAGTTGATGTTATTTGTGCTTCTATATGGTTTGTTGTTGGTTCTCTTGAATTGTCAATAAGATCTTTGTCAAGTGGGAGATTGTTAGAAATATGTGCCTCAATATCGCTGACCCATTCATTGGTGTAACCAGAGCAATCAATGTAAGTCCCCTAACTCTTGGCGATGATAGAAGTTGGTCGAAGCACTTGGTCGGTGTAATTTGTTCTATCGGGATGAGTGCTCAATGTTGGTAGTTTTGTTTCTATTAGTGTGACTTGAGGCTATCAATGGAACCTGATAGGTAGTCCCAATGATAGAATGATACACTTGTATCAGTGTGACTTGGAGTCGTTGGTGGAACTCTTCACCGAGCAATGTCGATGGACTGATGGCAGATGCAAGTGACTCAGATTCCAACAATAGTGGGGACCACAAAAAATGTAATAGTGTGACTTGGGGTCATCAGTGGAACTATTCACTGGGCTACGTCGATGGACCAATTCTTGTTAAAGGTGATACTGATCTATGGTTGCGATGGGATTAATCCAATAGTGCTTATTTTATTCTGGGCTCCTTTGTGGTGAGGACCGATGAAATCTTGTGAAGCAAGCAGAATTGCGTGAGTGGTTGACTCTTGGTGGCTTGATCAATAGTGTTCGGTAGTCCCATGCCTCCTGTGGTGGGTCTCGAGCGACTCATGTAGGGTGTGCCGACTTTGTGCATGTGTCGTTGTTTTAGGGAAACTTATCGAGAATATTGTAGATGCTTTTCTGATTCCCCGAAAGTGCACTAACGGTGTATGTGTGTCTTGGTGGGTCCTAGCCATGACAAGTGGTATATGAAGGGAATGTGCTTGCAGGCCGTTTGAACACCTAGGTAGTTTTCGACGGTTGGTCTGTTGTGTAAGTTGAACCGAACTGACTATTTGAAGCAATAACCAAAGCAATGGAAGAATAGCGTTATGACACATGGCACAATATTATTTGTTGATTTTACATCATTGTTGTAAATCAACATTGATTGGTCAGAAGCTTTATTCTTTGGTAGAAATTAATTGTGGGGGTTGACATAGTGTAGTTCAAGGCACGTCTTTGTAATCCAATTCAATGTTGGGCGGTTCGATGTGGGCTGTAGGGCGGTGTTGCCAGAGAATGGTGGAATCTTGTCGATGGGCTAATTAATACCTTGATGGTTTTCGGTTGGATTAAAGGTAGAGAAGTAGAGGTTGATCAAAAATAAGAAGAGAAGTTACAAGTGTGTGTTTAAATGGTATGCATAGAGCAGTGTAACTTAGAACATGGAGACACACATAATACATAAAGACGTGAACCTGTGGTGGTCATTAGGTTAGGTTGACCGAGAGGCTGACAAAGAGAGTCGATTGGTGAGATGAGATGAATCTATATTGTGTGTTATGTGAGGGTGTTGTAACAGTGTGAAGATTTTGAATGTGTTGTTACCTATATTCTCTAGATGAAACAAGATGTAACTCCTATAAAGGCTATGAGCCTAAGATTGTATTGTAACTTTGTTTGTTGCTGAATAATACAATGGCTAGATCTTTTGGAGGGTGGGGTGTTTTACCTGAAAGGGTTTTCCCCATGTATATATGTGTGTTCATTAGTTTATCTTCCATGTTGTTAGATTCTATGAATTGAATCTATGCATATGTGTTGAATCTATTATTTTTCTGTATATATTTTTCTTAAAAGGATTAATGGGGGAAACAACTGTGATTGTTCCACTTTATGGCATAGTAGTTTATGTCTTTGGGGTGATTTGAAGAAATTAAAATCACCAAAGATATTGTTCTTCTTAGATTTTTCGTTCTAAGTTGACCCATCCTTCCCCAACATAAACACTAAGGGTGGTTGTTACCCATGTAAACACCATTAAAATATTAAGTGCATGCTTCCTTTGATCCAAAAACACCTCATGGACAACAAATTTCACTTGAACACAACCTGAAGTATTCCACAAACACTCTAAAATCCAACAAACTCCTTCACAACAACTTCCACCTAAAGAATGTACACACCTAGTACACTCAAACAACTATACCATACACTGTTACTTAATAAACCATCTTCCAAAGCACCAAACCTCAAACCACCTTGAATAAATAAAGATACCAACACAATCAAAACTCCTTCAGATATGCAAGACTTGAAATCATACTATGGAGAAATGCGAAGCAAAGACATTTCTCCCAGACACCTCTGCAATGCACTGTTCACACTAGTGAACACAACTTTTGTAAAAAAATAAAACACACCAAATTCTAAATACAACACATCTAATCAACATATTTGAAACACACAGGAAGATCTTCAACGTAGAAGAAATACGAAGCAACACCAAAACACTACTTCTATAATCCAAAACAATACTGCAACACATTGTTTCCTTTTTTTAATCAAATTTTCTCAAAAGCACTTGAAAATAAAGCATCAGAGACACATCCTCATCACCTTCATCACTTCCTTCACCATAGATAAAATCTTATCAAAGAAACACTATAGATTGATACGAGTAGCTTACTAATGACAATATAATGCAACTAATCAAAACATAGATATCACCAACATACTCTTGCAACAATCTCCCTCAATAATGATCTTTTTTCTCCTTATACAGTTGATACTAATGACAACACAAGACTTTTTAAATCAATGAAAACACCAATTTTCTCATAATTGCAACAATCTAAAACTTCTTACATCCTTTTATTCCATTGCTTTTAGATTGTTACATATCTTTCTACTAAATTTTTGAGCATTATTGTGATGTCTTTTTCACCTACCCTACCTACCCTTAGCCATCATATTAGGCTTACACTTTCATATATGTTATATTCTTATTCCTTATTTTCCAATATAATAAATTGAAATTTTGAGCTTTGTTTTCCTATCTTTATTTATGTTATGAGCCACTTGAGATCCTAATATTTTATTGTAAAGAAGTGATTATTTTAACCCTACCATGTGGCCTAAACTAATTAGAATGAAGTATATTTAAATGGTTATAATGAGAAAAATTAGGAATATGATTGTGATGCTCATGTGAATAATCAAGACTACACAAATGAATTAGCTAGTTTGGCTAATGCAATAAATCTTAAACAACCAACAAATATGTTGCATGGTGTGTTTTATAACAAGCCTTTTGGGTTAGAGATTTTGAAATTGGTTTATGTTAAGCTTACTTCTTAGCCAATTACCTCACTCAACCAATTCAATTTCATACCAACACTACATTCCACACCCTAAATACCTTGTACCTTACTTACTTTATTTCATTATCCCAAGTTGTCACTTCATACACCCCTCTTATCTCTTATACTTATACCCCCACCCATCATAGTGATCCCAAACCCTTTTAAGTCACCATTCCCTCCTCTACCTGAGATGTATTATTCCACAAAATAAATCAAGTAGAGAGGAGAGTGGATGTAAAGCCAAGTTGACAATATAGAAACAAATTCACACACGTTAAACATACACTACTATCTTTTGATATTCTAACATATTGAT
The DNA here is from genome assembly GCA_007115665.2 of Sequoiadendron giganteum. Classification (NCBI taxonomy): domain Eukaryota; kingdom Viridiplantae; phylum Streptophyta; class Pinopsida; order Cupressales; family Cupressaceae; genus Sequoiadendron; species Sequoiadendron giganteum. The sequence goes on from CM021106.1 coordinate 100,074,116, forward strand.
TACCTATGAGTTTCATGGTACCTTAATTTTCAATTATGATGAAAAATTTGACCCTAACACCCATATAAGACCATATCTAGTTGCATGTGTAGACTTTCTTTATGAGAATAATTTGTCAGAAAACCTATTCTTGTTAGGGTTTAGGCGGATCAAAACAATAAACATTAACAATTATATGCAGATTAAATAACCCAAAAATAATAATGAAGAATAACACAAAAGAGATCAACATTTAATGTGGTTAACCCAATATGGGCTACATCCACAACTACTCAACCACCCAATTATTTTATTATCCAGCGAAAAATAGATTACAATCTCGTGATTTCCACACATCGTAACTTATATCCTGGTCGCTTATAACAATATTTTTGAAAGCTTCTAGAATTAAGGTTTTACAAATCCATTTTTTCATTTGGCGTGTTAGCAGGAAAACCTTTATGTGTTAACGGGAAAAAAAATTGGGGGTTGCTGCCCTCAAATCCCCACTTGGTGCCTGGTCCAACCCCGAACCCCGACGAGGATACGTCATGAGTGCATAGTATTTGCATGATTAGTCACCACATACCAACAATCTCCCACTTGGAGATTGATCAGGCTCCACACCAAACAATTCTATCTTTAAAATATTATGTTGTTAATTAATTCTTATTCACTTCCTCGAGGATCTATACATTAATCTAGTGATCTCACTAAAGTGTTCTCAAAGTTATCATGGACCTTAGAGTAATATATAATCTATTTGTGTATGCCCAAGTATAAAATGAACACATTAGTGACTATGTCATTTGATTTTAGTCTTTGTGCTCTATATTGATCACCCACTTACATATTCTTGAGTTGAAAGACATTTTTATTGAGGGGCTACTTAAATCCAATGCAAGATAATATGCATTTTAATAGTTTTGATTCTTTCATGGATTTCTATGTATGTGTTAAAACTAGAGAATCCAAATTGCTAGCACCAAATACATTTAAGTATGGATCTTCAAGTCAAAATGCTTCTTACCATACACGCTATTGAAAGTAATTTTTTTCCAAAGGCGATGATACAAAGGAAAATGTTCATCAAATTGCTAATGCTTTCACCTCTCGTTTATTCAAACCAAATCTATCTGAGTTTTTTACAAAGCTTCGAGAATTTAAAGGATATGTTCTTCATAAATTTTTGAGTGCTAATTTACTTACACTCACTCTTGTACATCTATTAGATCCTAATAAATCACTTCTTAAATCATATAATAGTTGAGAATTTTGCAACTATCAATAAATTAAAGTTCATTATGCACAAACTCGTATAGGTCTTAAATGTAAGGTACAAGGCCTCACTTAAAATAATATAATTAAATTTGAATGGATTAATGATAATGGAAACCCACATGTTGCATCCCATAATACTTGATTCAAGATTTATATATAGATGTATTTCTACATCATTCAAATAATGTTGAAGCACATAATATGGAAAGCGATGATAATAATGTGGAACATGAGGACATACCACTTCTTTGCGCTTCTATGAGAAATATTGAGTATAGTGCTACATCTAAGTATCTTCCTCATCCTCTTCATCCATCAATAATATAGGAGTACATACCATCATTAGTTACTATGGCAACTTCGAGCCATTCTTATGGATTATAGTAACTATAGGAACACTACCATGGTCTAAGGTATAGTAGAGCACTGCCCAAATCCTCATAGTAATATGAGAACCATCCATATCTAGAAATATTTGTACATACTTCAATAATGGCATATATCACTCTACATGGGATCAAATTATTTTGTAGTAACCATAATTTTAGCAAACTTTATGTGGTTTTGAACATGACTTCACTAGGGTCCAACACACCTCTAATTATAAACCATAGAATAATCCACAATAGTTATTATGTTATCCTAAGCATCACACTATTATATTAAAACAACATAGTCTATGATAAAATCTACAAACTTCTTGCTCAAACCCTTAAACCCTAATCCCTCAAACCCTATATCCTTTTAATCCCTCAACCCTTAAACCATAATCCCTCAACCCCTATACCCTCTTAATCCATCAACCCTTAAACCCTTAACCCTCAAACCCTAATCCCTCAACCCCCATACCCTCTTAATCCCTCAACCTTGACCCCTCAACCCTTAAAACCTGATCCCTCAACCCCTATACCCTCTTAATCCCTCAACCCTCAGCCCTCAACCCTTAAACCCTAATCCCTCAACTCTTATACCCTCTTAATCCCTCAACCCTCAACCCTCAACCCTTAAATACTAATCCTTAAACCCCTATACCCTCTTAATCCCTCAACCCTCAACCCTCAACCCTTAAACCCTTAAACCCTAATCCCTCAACCCCTATACCCTATTAATCCATCAAATCTCAATCCTCAACCCTTAAACTCTAATCCCTCAACCCCTATACCCTCTTAATCCCTCAACCCTCAACCCTTAAACCGTAATCCATCAAATCTCAACCCTCAACCCTTAAACTCTACTCCCTCAACCCCTATACCCTCTTAATCCCTCAAACCTCAACCCTTAAACCCTAATCCCTCAACTCTCAACCCTTAAACCCTAATCCTTGAACCCCTATATCCTCTTAATCCCTGAATCCTTAAACCCTCAACCCTTAAACCCTAAACCCTGAACCCCTACACCATTTTATCTTTCAACCCTTAAATCCTAATCCCTCAAACCCTATATGCTCTTAATACCTCAACCCTTAAACCCTCAACCCTTAAACCCTAATCCCTCAACCCCTCTACCCTCTTAATCCTTCAACCCTCAACCTTCAACTCTTAACCCTTAAACCCTAATCCCTAAACCCCTATACCCTCTCAATCCCTCAACCCATATACCATCTTAATCCCTTAACCCTCAACCCTTAAACCCTAATACCTCAACCCCTATACCCTCTAATCCCTCAACCCTCAACCCTTAAACCCTAATCCCTCAACCCCTATACCCTCTTAATCCATGCCCCCTTAAACCCTCAACCCTTAAGCCTTAATATCTCAACCCCTATAGCCTCTTAATCCCTCAACCCTCAACCCTCAACCCTCAACCCTTAAACGCTAATCCTTCAACCCCTATACCCTCTTAATCCCTCAACCCTTAAACCCTAATCCCTCAACCCCTATACTCTTTTAATCCCTCAAACTTTAAACCTTGAACTCTGAACCCTTAAACCCTAATCCCTCAATCCCTATACCCTCTTAATCCCTCAATCCTCAACCCTCAAACCTTAAACCGTAATCCCTCAACCCTTATACCCTCTTAATACCTCAACCCCCAACCCTTAAACTCTAATCCCTCAACCCCTATACCCTCTTAAACCCTCAAAATTCAACCCTTAAACTCTAATACCTCAACTCCTATACCCTCTTAATCCCTCAATCCTCAACTCTTAAAATCTAATCCCTTAACCCCTATACCCTCTTTATCCCTCAATCCTTAAACCCTCAACCCTTAAACCCTAATCCCTCAACCCCTATACCCTCTTAATCCCTCAACCCTCAACCCTTAAACCCTAATCCCTCAACCCTTATACCCTCTTAATCCCTCAACCCTCAACCCTTAAACCCTAAATCCCTCAACCCCAGTATATCCCTCTTAATCCTCAACTCCTAAACCCTAATCCCTCTCAAGGTCCTATACCCTCTTAATCCCTCAACCCTTAAACCCAATCCTCTAACCCCTATATCCCTCTCTTAACTTCTCAACCCTAAAACTCCTAATCCTCAAGGTCCCAATACCCTCTTAATCCCTCTTTCAAACCTAAACCCTAATCCTCAACCATATACCCTCTTAACTTAACATCAACCCTCAACCCTTAAAAACCCTAACTCTCAACCCTATCTCCTCTCCTTAATCCATCAACCCCTCAACCCTAAACTCTAATCCCTCAACCCCCATACCCTCGTAATCCCTCAACCCTCAACCCTTCAACCCTAATCCATCAACCCCTATACCCTCTTAATCCCTCAAGCCTCAACCCTTAACCCTTAAACCCTAATCCCTCAACCCCCATACCCTCTTAATCCCTCAACTCCTTTACCCTCTTAATACATCAACCCTCAACCCTCAACCCTCAACCCTTAAACCCTAATCCCTCAACCCCTATACCCTCTTAGTCCCCCAAACCTCAACCCTCAACCCTCAACCGTTAAACCCTA
>CM021106.1:100078390-100137712 GCA_007115665.2 Sequoiadendron giganteum
TCTCAACCCTCAACCCTCAACCCTTAAACCATAATCCCTCAGCCCCTATACCCTCTTAATCCCTCAACCTTCAACCCTTAAACCCTAATCTCTCAACCCCTATACCCTCTTAATCTATCAACCCTTAAACCATATTCCCTCAACTCCTATACTCTCTACCTTATAACCTATTAATCCCTCAACCCTAAACCCTCAATCCTTAAACCCTAACCCTTAAACCCTCTACCCTCAATCCTCTACCCTCTACCCTTAACCCTAAACCCTAATCCCCCAACCCTTTAAACCACTTATTAAACTCTCTACTCTAATCCCTCAACCCTCTAGAACCTTAATCCCTCAATTCTTAAACCCCTAAACACTGAACCCTAAACCCTCAACCCTCAACCCTCAACTCTTAAACCCTCTACCCTAAACCCTCTACCCTCTACCCTCAACCCTCAACCCTCAACCCAATACCCTCTACCCTAAACCCTAATACCTCAACCCTAATCCCTCAACCCTTACATCCTTAAATCCAATAAATCTCTCTACCATAGTCCCTAAACCCTCAACCCTTAATCCCTCAACCCCATATCCTCTACCCTATACATTGGACCCTCAACCCCAATCCCTCAACCCTCAACCCTCAACCTTAAACCCTCAACCTTAAACCCTCAATCCTCAACCCTCGACCCTTAAACCCTCCATCCTCTACCCTATACATTAAACCCTCAACCCTTAATTCTCAATCCTCAACCCTTAATCCCTCAACCCTCAATCCTTAAAACATAAACCCTCAACCCCTATACCCTCTACCCTTTACATTGGACCCTGAACCTAATCCTTCAACTAGATACCCTCAAACTTAAACCCTAAACCCTTTACCCTCAACCAGGTAAACCCTTAACCCTAAACCCTTCAACCCTAAACCCTTAAACCTTCTACCCTATACCCTCAAACCAATACCCTCTAACATCGACCCTATTCCCTCAACCCTCAACCCTTAATTCCTAATACCCTAGAAACCATCAACCCTATAGGTCCTCCAATATAATCCCTAAACCCCTATCACTTTATCTATATCTATACATATCACCTCTCCCTCCCCTCCTACCTTCTCTAATTGTCTCTATCTACCCTCTCTATCTTTCTATGTACCTCTCATTTAATCAATCCCTACCACCCTCTCTCACTCCCTCTATCCATATCTCTCTATGTCCCTCCCACTCTCTCCCACTCCCTCTCTCTCCATCTCTCTCATGTCTCTCCCACCCACCCCCTCTCTCTCTCAGGTCTCTCCCTCTGGAAACCTACCTAGGTAACTCTCTCCTTGTATCTCTCCCCCCTCTCTATCTATCCCTCCCACCCTACCTAGATAAGTCCCTCTCACTTCACCCCCCTCTTTCTCTACCTCTATCAGGTCACTCCCTCCCACACCCTCTCCCTCTCTCATGTATCTCAATCACACTCCCTCTCTCTCCCACTCCCTCTCCCTACCTATCTCTCAAGTCTCTCCTTCTCACCCCCTCACATTCTCAAGTCTCTCCCTTTGGCACCCTACCTACATAACTCTCTCTTTCTCTCTGTCTCTTTCTCCCCCCCTCTCTCTTTGTCTCTCTCTCTCCCCCCCTCTCTCAATTCTCTCTCTCCCACCCCCCTCTCTCTCTCTCCCTCCCACCCTACCTAGTTGAGTACCTCTCAGTCCAACCCCTTCTCTCCCACTCCCTCTCTCTTAAAATCTTACTTCCACCCCCTCTCCCTCTCTCTCTAAATTCTCCCTCCCTCTAAATAAATATGTAAATACATACATACTTACATACATACAAGCATAATACATATGTACATACAATCCTACATCCATACACACACACACACATACATACATGTGTAAATACAATCTTACATACATATAGGCATACATACAATATACATGTATTGATACATACAGACATACATACATACATACATACAAGTATGCATACATGCAAACATACATGACATACAACAATACATATACATAAAAACATATAAATATATTAACATACATTCAATAGACTGACATTTAACATAAAATAGGACATAATGTGAGTGCGTTATAATGCACTCGCGTTATGTCTTAGTTGACATGTTTCCCGCAGAAATAAAAAACCATGTCAAAATTAAGATATAACAAGAGTGCGTTATAGCACGTTCACATTATATCTTGCTTTGGGAATCTCCGAGCCTTAGGATTGGTATTTTATTTGGAATACCAACCCAAAGGCTTGGAGGGCATTCCCAACGACAAGAGACGTGTTTTTACAAAATCGACCATATTTCACATAATCAAGTTTGTGCTCACCGTCAAGATTGCATGTGGTTCAATATCGAAAAAATCGAACACATGGGTAATGTTGGGTTCTCTCTTAGCTATCCAACAATGTAATTTTTTTCAATTTCTGACAATGTTAAGCCTTTCATCCATAATTTCTTTTGTTTGTATGTCTCTTTTTTGCCAAAAAGTAGTTTTTGTTTTTGTTTTTGTTATAAATTAACCGTTCATCGATTTTTCAAATGAATTACATTTTTAGAAACTACACTGCATTCTAAATTTTTAAAAAAATAAAAATAAAAATTAAATTAGTTTCCAAAATTTGTAGGGGTAGCGTGACCAAAATTCTATTTTTCAGGAAGTGTCCACTTCGAAAATTAGTAATAAATCAAATATTCATTAAAAAATTATTAGAAAAATCACGCATCAATTACATACTGTTAGCTAATTTTTGACTATCGTGATTTTAAAAATACTAAAAAAAAGTTCACCGTACAAGGGTCATACAAGAGTTGTTATGTTATGTTTTTCTGACAAAAACATCACAGATTTATGTACGTCCCTCTTTTGAACCCCTTAATCTCAACCATTTTAAAAATAAATTAGTAGTTTAGAAAGTAGACTCAGAGCAATTCGATCCTTGTTTTTGTTCCATCTCAAAATTTTGAGTGTAACTATCCTCAATTTCATGTCCAGGGTCAATATTTCCTGATTTCAGAAAAAAATTGGCCACTTAAGTCCCCTTTTTGGGAACCATCTTGGTGCACTTACCCATTTATTGAATTAGATCATTGTTGGGTATCGTTAGTGGATTTTGATCATGACTGAAAAGTGGCTCTTGATGTATGTTGATTTGATCATTGGATAAGGTGGAAACATCTTCAAGGTGCTCATTGATGGTTTGATCTTGATCACCATTTTCAACAATTGTGGAGGAGAGATTTTCATTGTTATTGCTAATGGTTGAATCCTGATCATTGTCCCCAATAGTTATTATTTTTTGATCAATAAGGTCTTGGACGAGATTTTTAAGTCAAATACAATTTGATGTTGTGTGTCCCTTTATTTTGTGAAAATCATAAAAGTGCTTCTCGTTATACCCTGGTGGTTTCACCATGGGCTCTTGATAATTCACATAAATGGGGATTTTAATGAGATTTTCTTGTATCAACCGTTGCATGATCGATTTTATTGGTTCCCCAAGTGGTGTGTATTTTTGTTTGTTACCTTGTGATATTTACACTTTAAATTGACCTCGTGGTGATTGATTTTGGAGATGTGGTGATTGGGTTTGTTGTTGATGATCTTGATATCCAACTTCTTAACATTGAAGATATTGTTCTTCATGTGGTTGTGGACACAACTCAATGCTTTGATGACATGGTTCAACCAATGGAAGAGTGTATTGATTTTGGGGTGGATATGTCTCTTGGTGATATGAATCAATGATTTTTTTGAGTGTAGCAATTTTGTTTCGCAAGATTTGACCTTGACATTCTTGATATCATTGACTTGGTTGTTGAGAAATTATATTTCGCATGTATAATTGTGGTGTTTGCATGGAATTATGGACATATTGATCTTGAACAATGTTATGTTTTGGTATGATGTTTAGATTTGGCATTATTGGTTGATTTTGAACATTGTTGTGATTGAGAAACACATTGCTTTGATTTAGGTAGCCTTGTTCTTGCATGGTGTTACCTTGACTTGGATCAATACATTGAGTTGTCAATATATTGCTTGGATTTTGAAAAACATTGGTTTGATTTGCAAATGCATCTATCCCAAAGTTCACCAAGTGTGGATATGATATGTTCATGTTTGGTAGGCTTGCACTTGGTATATTCACATTTGGCATGTATGGATTTGGTGGGATAATGTTGTTTGGAATAAGACTCATGAATTAATTTTTGGGTTGATAGATTTATGGGTTTTGACTTTGATTTAAATATACAATAGGGAAAGGTGGTCCAAAATTCAGATTGGGAAAACTCACATTTGTATCATTGAGGTTTGGAGGAGATAACGATGCTATGTATGGATTGCATAAATGTGAGTTTTGATAATCAATTGGAATTGTGAGACTTGGACTGGTTGATTTGGATTACTCATGATGTATGAATCAAGTTTATATTCCATGTTTTTCTTGTGTTTTGACCTTGTTTCCAGAGTGAACCTCTAAGGTGTTTAGGGCCAATGATGGGATGAAAGATGAAAGGGTGAGTGATATGGGTGTTTGAACTTTTAGGAACTTTGGAGGAACACTAGACTTTAGGGTTTTGGATTTTGATTTGGATTGGGTCTGATTTGGATAATGGACTTATAAATCCCAATATATTGGATGTTATCTTGGGGTAAAATTATCCCCAAGGTGAGAGTTTAACTAAATATGTGAGGAAGGATTCATCCACACATATTTAGCCAAACAAAGTGATTTTGATTTTGATTGAAGGATTTACCAAAAGTCTAATATGAATGATTTTTCTCAAGGTTCCAAAGTTTTTGTGAGATGGAGATGATAAATGTTTGGATGGATGAAGTGTTTGATTTGATCCTAAATGAACCTAAGAAGGACTTGTTTACTAGACCAAGATATTGAAGAACATGCTTTTCCCTAAGAGTATTTCAAACCAAAAGACCAATGTTTGCATGGAAAACCATATGACCAAAAGATACCAAGCACATGTTTGGAGTTCAATTGTTCCTTAGCTTTGTTTAATAAGTTATTTTTGCCACAAACACTCTTTTGATTAGATTTTCAAACAAAATGTCTAATGTCCCAATTTATTTTCATCCCACAAAGCCCATTATGTGGAAATCAAGAAAATCAAGGCAATAGTTCCCTAATGTTGACTTTAGTGAGAGAAAATTAAGATGTAAATCCAAATACTTAGAAGCCTCTAAGGATAAAATCCCTAGGGCAAGCAATAACACTTGGATTTTTTCAAAGGTATTTGTCTTCTCTAAAGGGTTTGAAATTTGATGATCATGTTTGAATGTTTATTTTCAAGTGTTTTTGGATCCAAGCAAAGTGTTTTGATTCCAAGAATACGCACAATATTAGGATGAAAAGACAATATTTGTTAGGTTCCCACTTGGATAAATCTAGCTACTCTTAATCTTAGCAGATCATTAGATGCTTGACCACACAGGCTCCCCCTTATAGTGCACTTTCTTCTTGGGTCATCAGAGCATTAGTACCCATGAATCTCCCATGACATACTTCTCATCTCTACTAAAATCCATAAAAATGTGAGTTGGCACTTAGCTTCAGAACGATTGTTCTTGCACCAACAAATAGTTAAAGATTTTGGCCTTTCTAAACAAGGGGTTTTAATCCAAGCATTATGTTCATGTGGGACCATCTATGTGGCAAGATACCATTGCTTCCCTTCTTGTTGGAATGATTCTCATGATACTCGAACTTTCCTTGAGTACCCACACTTATATACTGGTTGGAAGTCACTTGGCTTTAGCGAGTTATCAATTGGGTCGTTCCCTTGGGGTAATTACTTTTTCCCACCAAACATGCCCTCTATGGATTAAAAAAAAGTGAGCAAGTACATCTGTAGTTCGATTGATCTTTGTTGAGAAACAAAGAGAGAACACTCGTGATGTACTCCACTCACACTCACAAGATTTGTTCAATTTTAGACACCAAAATTGATATTTGGAGGCAATATTTTATACAGCTTAATATCACCAAAATACTTTTGATTCTCAAGATCGTTATAAAGTGTGAGAGAAGTGCATATGTCTTTTAAACGATATTACTTTGTGAAAAAGATTACAAAACACCAAATGCACTTGTTCATTTTATATTCCACAAAGCAATGATATGAATTCTTTTTAAGAAACCAAAACAAAGTGTGAGATTTGTTTGTTCATTTGTTAATCCCAAAATGAAATCTAGTAAGTTTGCCTAATATTCTTTTTAATCCCTTTTGCTTTGTTCTTTTGAAGCCCAGACAAAATTAGTGAGTCCTAAAAAGCAAGAAAGATGACCAATCCTTAGAAGAGGGATTATAATTTCTCCCCAAAGTGTTTAAAAACACTTGATACAATGAGATAACAATGTTATAAAGAACTCTCGGTCTTTGTTTCTTTTTTTGGTACATTTCAATAATTGTCAAATTTTGCCATTTTTAGTAATTTCACATGTGTAACTTTGAGAGTCCTATTTTTTTCCCAAAAAATTCCTAAAAATAAGATAGGACGAATTTCCAACTAACATCCTAAATTCGAAACATGAGTTTTGAGTTATTAACAAAAATAATTTAAAAAAAACTAAAAAAAAACACTAAATTATCATTTTGAGGGCCAAGATGAAAGTTTCAAGCCCTGAAAAAGTGCCCGAATGGCCACCAACCGACTCAAGGTTGTTTGGCAATCCACATGCCACCTCATAACCAAACTGCCTATAAAATATTAGCCCAAACGAACTTTCGAGTCAAAATTTATGACCTCCGGAAGTCCCTACATCACAAAAACTAATTATACTGTAAAAACAAAGGCCAAAAACCAGTTAAAAGTCAAAAACAACCAAAGTGAAAAAGTCACATGTTGAAAATAAACTAAGATCTTCTTTTTACCAAAATCCAGCAATGCAATCCGTGGGTGCGACACAGTTTGAGAAGGATCAGTGGCGCAATATAGTGTTGTTGATGACTAAGAGCGACACTTTGCACAAAAACAATGACCGCGATTGCAACATTGTTTGGAATTTGGAAAACTAGAAATGCACTTTGAAATTTATTTTTTTGGGCAAGAAGACTCCAACGATGTAGTTTGGAGTGGCGCAATATAGCGCCACTGGACTGATAGCGGTGCAGTTTTGTGTCGCTAGACTGATAGTGGCGCAGTTCCCTGTAGACAACAAAAAAGTTACAAAAAAACACAAAATTTTGAGAAAAACGTGAAGAATTTATCCAGTTTCGTCCTCCCTCTAGCACCAAAATGTGAACCCCAATCCTAAACCTGCACAAGCATAGCAAAAAAACACAATATTAGATTCATATGCAAGTTGGAACTAAGATTCCCCATGAAATTCATCTACAATGCTCAAAATAGGAAAAAAATGAAGAAAAAAACAAGAAAAGCAATCAAATCCTATTTAAGCATGCAAATCCTCAATCCCATGGGGGAATTGTGCCAATTATGTGTAGAAATTGGCCCTTTCCCAACTCCTATGATGCAATGTTGATGAGTGATGCACTTTTATGAAGATTCAATCAAGCTTCATGATGAAAAATCTGCATAACCTAGCTAAGATCGTGATAAAAATGGATGAAAATAGATATGCTTGAGGATGAAATTGAGTATGGTGAGTTTACTCAAATTGTGGATGATCAATTCAATAGAGGGGGCCTCTATTTATAGATTTGAAGAATGAAAGATTGAAAGATTTGGATGAATGTGGGACAAAAGACCAATCAATGAGAGAAGGCCACTTGTCCACATGTGATTGGAGGAGGAATGAACACATTTTGATGAATGCGCCCATAAATGCTATTAGATTTAAATTTGAAATTTGAAAGTTGGCAAGTTGGAGGGAGAGAATAATGGAGTTAATGTCACTTGGTTCAAGGCAAAGGACATGTAAGAGACTTTTAATGCCTTGTTGGAAGTACTCATCCCTTTTGAAGGGATTTTCAAATTTAAGGAATATTCCCTTTTGATGCAAAGTTGAGGGAAATAGAGGAAATAATAAATCAATTAAATTGATTTATTGGCGCAAGTTGCAAAATCTAGAGGATTGGAGTGATTAGGATTATCATTAATCATCATTTGATTAATTTAGATAGAAAATAGATGATTTGACAATTTTGACTTAGATTTTAGGATTTAAATAAATCAAAGTTGAGAGAAATAATGATTTCAAATTTAATTAAATAAAGAATGATTCATTTAATTAAATAAGGTGTTGTTTGATTAAACCAAATAAAGGTTAATTAATTTAAGGAGATGGCTTTAGAGGTTAATTAAACAAAACAAATTATTTAATCAACAAAGGGATTATAAGATTAATTAAACAAAGTGATTTATTTAATTAATATAAAAGAATGATTTAATTAGATAAATTTTATCTATTCAACTAAGAGAGGAAATATGATGAATTTAATCAAATAAATATTATTTAATTAAATTAATTAGTAAAGGGGATGATTTAGGAGGAAATGATGTTAGTAAGATCAGGATCAGGTGCGTAGGAACAACTTGTATATTTTTCGTGTCTACAATATTAAAAAATAAAGGTGTTGAAATCTAATAATGGTGGTGAATAGTGTGATAGGTGATTTGATGGTTTTTATAAGTATGCAAGTATTGTTTAACAAAATGAAACCATTATATGCCATAAAAAAAAGTTATAGAGAGAGTGAATTGAACCTTAATGGAAAGAGTTAGTAGTTTGTTAAGTCATACATAGTTAGATTGGTGTATTTGGGAAAAAGGCTATGAGTATTATTTGTTATTTGGCAAATAGATCTCCTTATTAATTGTAGATAAATAAGAAACCTTTTGTTTTATATTTAAGGGTATTTGGTTTTGGAATTTCATTCATGTGCCTAAAGAAAAATAATCTAAAATAGGTCCAAAATCACATAAATATATCTTTGCTGGTTACACTGAGAAAATAAGAGATTATAAACTTTAAAATCCATTGGCCTATAAAATGTTTATTCTAGAGATGTCATTTTCAGAAATTTTATAGAATTTTTAGGTCTTTTACAACCAAGGGAAAAATAAGAAAATAAAATAATATATTTTGAGATTGAGAGAAAAAGGTAGGAAGATACACATGTTTAAGAACATAACAATGGATTATATGGAGAGGAAGAAATATATTTAGGTGAGATTTCTAAGTAGGATGAGCATGTGAAGGAACATGAAGAAGATCTTGCAACACCCTTGAGATGACCATGAGATAACAAAACCAACTTAACAGGTATAGCCCACCAAATTTCTATTATTTATTTGTTTTGTTATGTATTGATGATGAACTAGGATCTTTTAGGGAGGCTCTGTCTTTAAATGATATTGAGTCTTGGATACAAGCTATGCAAAATTAAATGATGGCCTAGGAAAATAGTGACATTTGGGGTCTTATTAGTTTGCCTAAGGGAACAAATCCCATTGGTTGCAAGTAGGTGTATGGAAATAAATTCAAACTAGACAAACATTTAGAGAGGTACAAGGTCAAATTGGTGGCCAAGGGCTACTCCTCAAGATAAAAAGTTGTATTTTAGTGAAATTTTATCCTATTTTGATAAATTAGATTCTTGTAGATTCTTTTTTATAGTTGTAGCTTATAATTTTTAAATTGAGAAAATGGATGTTAAAAGTATTTCCTTACATGGGGATCTTGAAAAATAAATTTCTATGTAATAATCAAATGGGTTTGAGGTACAAAAGGGAAACAAAGTTTGGTTTACAAGGTAAAATAGTATTTTATGGTTTGAAACAATCACCTTAGATACGGTATCGAAATTGAATGTTTAATTTGAAGTTTATTTTTTCTTGAAGTAAAGAGGATCATTGTTTTTACATTAAGTGTATTAATGATCATATTATAATTATTTCCTTGTATGTGGATGACATGTTATTTATTGGTAACAAAAAGGCAATGGTTAGGGAGCTTGAAACATAGCTTTCTAGAAAAATTGACATGAAGGGTCTATAGGTAGCAAGTTCATTTTAGGAATGGAAATCAACAAGGACTACACTCATTGAAAGCTTTGGCTTATTCATAGCAAGATGTTGACACTATTTTTCTATGGTTTTCTATACATGATTGCAATCCAATGCACATTCCTTCACATGTAGGTACTAAGATTTCATCAGATACATGTATCAAATTAGATGATGATGATGTATAAAATATGCATAATGTGTGTTATGTTAGCATTCTGTTGGTATCTTGATGTGTGGAATGGTTTGTACTATATCAAATAGTATTTGAGTAGTTATAGGTCTTAACAAACTTATGTATAACCCTAATAAAGAGCATCAAACTCATGTTAAATGGATGTTTTGATATTTGTGAGGGACTTTTGAGTATTGCTTTTGCTATCATGGTTCTGATTATGTGCCCAAATTATTGGATATATAAGGGTTTATTGGTGGAGATTGGGGAGGTAACTTGGTTAGTTGAAGGTACACAAGTGGATATGTGATTTCTATTTTTGGTGGTACTATTAATAGGACGAGTAAGAGGAAAATCACAATTACTTCATCTATTATCAAAGTAGAGTATATGGATACTACACATGCCTATAAAGAGGCTATATGGTTATATATTGTGTTTATAATTTTGTTTAGATTATATGTGACAATTTTAATATTTTATTTTGGCCAAGAACTCCATGTATCATGCTCATAATAAGCATGTTGATTTACAATATAACTTTATTTGTGAGAGAGTAGAAAATCTTTCTTGTTACATTAAATTGACACCTAGGATAATGTTGTAAATTCACTAACAAAACTTGTGAGGCCATATAAGTTCTCTTAGTGTAGGGAGGCCATGAACCTTACATAATATACTTGATTTGTTTGATGGTTTAACTCATATAATTAAAATATATAATATCAAGTGGGAGAATTTTAGGATAGTGTGATATTTAATTGTAATCCTAATGTACTAGCGTCAAATCTTCAAACATCTCGGAATGGGTATATGCGATTGAGAGATATTAATATTTTAGTATTCTCCTTATAACTTGTAAATATCAATTGTATTGGCATTAATAAGGGAGGTGGAGCACGATAGTGATGGTCACAATTTGACTCGACATCATTTTATTTCACTTTCCCATTTATAATGCTAGAAGAGAGAGTGGAAAATATTTTCATGCTAGGTGGTTCCACAATACATAGTAGATTAAAAAATGGAGTATTAATTTTGGGGACATGTGCTCATTCTTTGCATGGGTGAAATATTATGAGGAATTATGTTTTCTATTCATGGATGCATTGAAAAGTCACATGGGGAATCAGGTTTTTTCCATACCATAGTTTTAAGGTATTATGGTTTTAGGAATAAACTTGTGGTTTCCTCTATTTTATACATTACATAAAGGTTTTGTGTTTATTAAATTGGTACAAGTAATACAATAATGATGTACTCTTGATTCAAAGATTAATATAGAATTGTGTCCTCTTTGTGGTGCAATTTTTCTCTAAATGGTTTCTCCACATGCATTCAATATTATGTATTTAAATCTTATGAATTTCTAATTTATTATTTTTGATTTATACTTCTACACATTTTTTTAATGATTAATCAAATGATTTTATAATCATATTTCAAATTTTAATACTCTGTTAAAAGAAGATTTTTTTGTCGTAGTTGACATTATTTTACAACATATCTAAGAGTAATATTAATATTGATGTTGGAGATGCTTGGTTAGATTAACTGGAATCATATTTTTCTATTTTTTTTTTGATGAAAAGAATATTGAGATTTTATTTTCTAAAGTATCTTCACCCATCAAGAAGTTATGGAAATCCCATACACTTTGGGAGGAAGACAAAAGAGAAAAAATTTAGCCAACTTGGGATCAATTCCTAGAGTCCTTCAAGGATGAATATTATCTTGAATATGTCTATGTTGATCGATACATGCAATGGTCATAACTATAGAAAAGACATGTCTAGTTAATCCAAGCCCACATTAATGCCTTATGTGATCTATGTATAAGATTAGAATAATTTAAGTTAGGGAAACATCAAGTCCTCAAGTATTGTAGTAGTTTGTGACCATCCATTTAATATAAGTTGAAGTTGATAAGACTAAAGGTGATGGGATAAGCCCACCACTATGCATCAAATATCTATCACCTACGTTTAGATAAAAGATCAAGTGGGAAATAATTAACATGCCAAAGAAGACATCACCTTCAAGCAAGAGAAAATTATCTAAGATAGGTAAATTGTGTTACAAACACAAGAGTATAAACCACTATAATTCTAAGTATCATGCTCATAAGAGCTTGATTATGTGGCCTATAATAGATGATGATGACATCAAGCCCTCAATGGGATGGATGACATAGATCTTGATACTCTAGTCAACGCCACATAAGTAATTCCCAAATAAGTTGAGGAAAACGACTATTCCATTCATATATGTGGCTGAAATGGTAGCCATTGGACTTCATGATAAATGGTATTAGCACAAAAGAAATCATTTATTTAGAAACCATCAAATGACTAAATTCACCAACAATACCTTGCCCACAACCTTATAAATTGGGATGATTCAAGGTATGAAACATCTAAGGTATACACATTACTATTTAGTGTTGCTTCACATATGGTATGCATCCTTTTAAAGAGGATATATTTTGTTTTGATATGTCAATGGAGGTTTTCCAATGTACTTAAACCTCCACACATGCATACTCATGAGTGTGTGTAACCACCAATCCTCGTAACATACTTGTGTCAATGAAATATAAGGGACACTTGATTCTTGAAGTGAATTCATGATCAATAATTTTATATCAATATTAAATAAGATCATGTCACTCCACCATGCATACTTAACTTTCCACAATTCAATTATAATTAATACACAAATTATAATAGCAAAGATGAATTAATTCCTAGAAACCATATTTACACACGAATGTTTATGCCTTTGTATAGAGTAGTAAAAATATTGAACACATTCAGAGATTGAGAGGGGGGTGAATTAGACTATACAAAAAATTAATCCCTTCCAAACCTTGGAAATTTCAGCACAATACAATCCTCTTATCACAACTAAAACCCTTAATTAGATATAGCAGTTTGAACCCTCAGTATGATCAACAATACTCAGTAATAAAAAGATATTGCAGTTCTACTTCTAATTAGATGAACAGTAGTGAGAAAGAGATTGATAAAAAACACATTCACAAGAATAACACCAAATTTACATGGAAAACCTAATGAGGGAAAAACTACGGTGAGAGTTAACTCACAATATAAAAGACTCACTACCAAAAAGACTTGCAAGAATGCTTATTTACTTAGAGCAAGATACACAAGACTTGCAAAATTAAAGCAAACACAACTTCAGGAGAAAGATACAAAGGACTTGATGAGATTCACTATCTCAGAGTAGGATACAAATATTTAGATAAAGATTACAATGCTTGTCAGCATAACACTCTGTTGATTGAGACATTATAACATTTCTGATTTTATCTTTCCTCTTCACAATGTAGCACTAACTCTACTAAATATTCAATATATTTCACACACTTACTTTTTCACACTTGTACACTTCTCTATGTTGTTGCATAAAAAATTATCTTGCATTATATCCACCACAACTTTGTAAAAATTCAATTAGGTCAGCCAAGAAGAAGATGATCAATGAATTCAAAAAGTTGGCCACCAAAAATGTAATACAGTCCTATCTCAAAGATTGAGAGGACCAAAAAATATTATTACATCTTCCAATGTGATCCAAAAAAATTCACACACTAGCACACATCACCTTAATTCGACATCAAGGAAATGTGTAGATGAAAAATTGAAGCACATAATTGGTTAGCTCAAAATAATTCTTTCGATTGAATTTTATCAAGGCAGTTCTAACCAAGATAGGTTAGGATCCAAATCTAACTTAACACATCTTCAATCATTGGCATAAACCCCCAAACACATGACACAAGCAAAGGAACAAGCCCTGACGGCCAAATATCTATAAATAACCCAAAAAGCCAACTCAAGATGCAATACAACACTAAAGTGGACAATCGACATCATTCAAATCACAAGGGGATATTTCATAAACATCTAATAACACTTCTATATGTTGGTATGTGGCGATTGATCATGAAAATAATGTAGACTTGTAATGTATCCTAGTCAGGGTTTGGGGCTGGGTCGAGCCTCGAGTGGGGGTTCAGGGACGACAACCCCCAATTTTTTTCCCTTTTTGCATGTGAAGGGGTCGATAGTTAATTTTTTCAACCAAAAAATGAAAACGACTTTGTATAACCCTAATTCTAGAAGCTTCCAAAAAGCTTGTTACAAGCAGCTGGGATGTATGTTGCGGTATGGTATTCACGATATTGTAATTACACTGGATAATAAAATCATTGGATGGCTGAGTTTCTATAGATGTAGCCCATATTGGGTGAACCACGTTAAAATTTTGTGTTGATCTCTTTTGTGTTATTCTTCATTGTTATATTTGGGTTATTTAATTTGCATATAATTATTAATGTTTATTACTTTGATCTTACTAAACCTTAACACTATACCCTTATTTCATACTGTCATGCCTCTAGCAACCACCACAAACCAAATATGAACTTAATACTCCATCTAGGAAGCATATAAATCATAACTAGAAGATATAACATTAACATATTAGCTTGCAGACCACTTCATCACATGAAATTGGAATTGAGACACAACACATTTATTGAGAGCATATTCACCAAGCCGTAGGAGTAGAGATATCAATGTAGAGAAATGTGGAGCATTTCCTGAGCTAGTCTAGACAACCAACAACATTCCCAACCTTCTATAATTCATAGGACTCTCCTCGATAACATAGGCAACCTGAAAAGATAGGAGTGCAATTTCCATAGAGCACCAACATTGAATCCCAAACCACAACACTGAAACTTCAACAATGGAGGAATACGAAGAATTCTCCCAAATAGACTTCAAAGTACCTTCTTGAGCCAAAAACACTTAAGTACCTTACAAAGGCCAAATCTTTCTTTTAACAACACACACTTCATTAGGAACATTAGGAGAGAGAAAAAAATATATTGTATACCTTTAGCAATACTTATCTATTATTATGAAACTAACTCTACTAAAAAAAATCATACTTAATGGTATCCAACCATAAACTTGAACAAATATAAGATAAGGTATGACAACCAATCATGAACTTCAACAACTCTTCTTAGATAAGGCATGACATCCAGCTATGAACTTCAACAAACATAAGATAAGGGATGACGACCAATCATGAAGTTCAATAACTCCTCTTAGATAAGATATGACATCCAATGACAACCAACAATCAATAATCTCCTTAAGTGTCATCCAACCATGAAATTCAACAACCATTATATAAGGAATTACATCCAATGACAACTGACAACCAAAAATATCCTCAAGTGTTGACATCAATGATAACCAACAATCAACAATGAAACTAACTCTACTGTTAGAAATTATACTTAATGACATCCAACCATAAAATTCAAAAAACATAAGATAAGGCATGACAACCGGTCATGATATTCAACAAATATTCTTAAATAAGGCATGACATCCAACTATGAACTTCAAAAAACATAAGATAAGGCATGAAAACTAGTCATGAAGTTCAACAAATCCTCTTAGATAAGGCATTACATCCAATGATAACCAACAATCAACAATATCCTCAAGTGTCATCCAACCATGAACTTCAACAAACATTAGATAAGGCCTGAAATCCAATGGCAACCAACAATAAAAAATCTCCTCAAGTGTTGACATCGATGAAAACCAACAATCAACAATCTACTTAGGTGTTGACATTAATGACAAGCACTGCCAACAATCTCCCCTTTGGCATTGATGGCAACACACACTGCTCACTCTCCCCCTTTGACATCAAGGACAAAGGGCCATAAAACAACATGAAATTCTCTAAATTTAGGGACAAAGGGTAAAAGATATTCAAATATAGCGGCAACACATTCTCCCCCTTTGACCAACAATACTTTTACACAAAAACACCAAAAATCTCCCTTACTACCAGGTCCCACTAAGCAATAACACACATCAATCCAGGAGAAAAGGATATGACATGAATTTCTCAAAAGTATCCTTTGATAGTGCCTTAGTGAAAATATCTAAACTCTGGTCCTTGGTAGGCACATACTCCATTCTAATTTCATGTTCTACAAATTTCTCTCACATGAAGTGATACCAAATAGAGATGTGTTTAGTCCTTGCATGCATTATCAGATTCTTAGAAATATTGATTGCACTTGGTATTATCACACAATATAGGAGTAGGTTCATCATAAACCACCTTCACATCATTCAAGGTCTACTTTATCCAAAGCACTTGAGTACAAAAAGATGCTGCAACAAGGTATTAAACTTCTGCTATGGATAAAGATACTGAGTTTTTCTTTTTACTAAATCATGAGACCAATTTGTCTCCTAGAAAGGATGCACTTCCACTTTTACTTCTCTAGTCATCCACACAACCTGCCCAATCAACATTAGTATAGGAACTGAGAGAAATTTTGGTCCTTTTTGTACCACAAACCATAATCCAGAGTTCCCTTCAAGTATTTGAAGATTCTTTTCATAATTTTTTTATGAGATTTCTTAGGATTAGCTTGAAACCTGGCAACCAAACATCAATCTTCAAAACATACCAAGACATGCAAAAATATCCATAATTTAACATATATTTTGCAAAGAAGATAGTCATCTAAAACCATATGCATTTTGAAACTATACTTGTGGGCTCCAATAGCATAGCTGGACATATCTATAACACTATATAGACAAGACATTCTTCTTGAGGAATGTAGAATATTATAGCAAGCCTTCATCTTCACTTCACTCTACCAAAGCATGGGTAGAAACTGTGTCACTTGCACCTTTTACTTCAAAAGGTGTAAATACTTGATATTTTGGATATAATAGCTTGACATCTTGGCAAAATTATCTTTTAGTTTGCAAGACAAAACCCTTTTCTGTAGAGAGATGTAGACCAAAATACCATGACTCTACCAAAGAGTACACATTATGAATGTCTTGGAAAACTTTTGAAACTTACCTTTCTGAACATTATCTTTATGTGTGGAACACAAAACTAGAATGATATCAATTAGGACAATTCTACCAATCTCCAAACATCTTTTAATTTCACCAAAAACTTCAACAAAGGTAAACCTATGTACAATATATTTTCACACCAATTGTTCTAATCCAAATCTTCTTTCATGCTGAATATTTCAGCACCTTTTCCTTTTCAAGGGCTAAAATATTCTACAAGTGAAATATCCCCTTGAGATAATGCACTATCTTAGTTTGTCTTGGAATATTGTTCAAAGTGCACAAGAGTGGAATCATCCTTCTTCTCATCATCTTCCAATGCATTTTCCTTCTTTTGCTGACAGAGTGTCTCATCCCTTTTCTGATTCTAAATTGGTGTCTTTGTGTACTTCTGTAATGATTTTCCTTGTGTCACATCTTATTGCATTTGTAGCACATAATATGATGATTTGAAACCAGGTTATTCCTATTCAATTTAGATCCACACTCATCAAACTTGTGACCATAGTTGTTGCAACATAACAATAACCATGAAAAAATTCAGTTTTGTTTCTTTAAGGCGTAAATTATCTTCTACCCGTGTTATCATTTATTCTTTATCTAATTCTACAATCAATAACCTTATGCCCAATTTTTTTGCAAGAAAAATTGTAGCCTTGAAAGGATTGATTGAACTTGGTAGGAACAAGTTGTCTTGCATATTTTTGGACAATGATGATTCCATCTTCTTTCTTGCCATTTTGAACATTTTTTTCATCTTCAAAGCCATTCTTCTTAGAATCTTCAGTACACAATTTCTCCTCCCTTGTCTCAAGCTTTTCATTTGATTTGGAGCTATAGGATCAAACTTTTTCTTCTTTGACAATTTGTTCTTTTATCTTTTTTAACTCATGTTTTAGAGTGACAATCTTCTCTTCAAGTTTTAATCATTCACCAACCTTGTTATTGATCTTGAAATTCAAGCAACCTTCAATCTTCTTGCCTTCTTCAAATTTTACTTTTAAATCAGAGATCATACCTTCTACCCTTTTTAATTTGATCAAACCATCTTCTACTTTGGCTTTCAACTTGTCAGTTTCTTCCTTTGATCCTTCAAGAAAAATCTCATATTTTTGATTTAGTGCCTTTTCTTCATTTAGATTATTCAGGGCAAACTGAGGTTTTCCTTCAAAACCTATTTACTAACATCTGAATTGAAGTCCTATCCTTCAGGTTCCATTGGTTCTAGATCCAAATCAAAAGAGAACATGACTTCATCACTCAAGGAGTTGAACTCATATTTCTCAACATTACACTTTCTGTCAATAGTATTGAAGACCATAAAGAGAGTTTCATCATTTGAATCATTCTCCTCATCTTTAGAGGAACCATTTATTTCTTTGAAATAAAGACCCTTTTTAACCTTATTCTTTTTATTGCTATCATTTGATTCTTTATAAGGACATTCAAATTAAAAATGACCTATTCTTCCACAATCGAAATATTTGAAGGGTAATTTACCTTTATATTTGCATGTGCCTTTAAATCTCTCACAAAGTTAGCTTCAACTTCATCAAGGTCATCATTTTGATCAGTGACTTCATCTTCAATCTTTTTATTGGCTTTGAATGCAACTTCCATTTTTGGAACATCTTGATCAAACTCTCTCATTTCAAAATCAGTAAGAGTACCAAACATTTCATCAACAAAGTACTAATCTAAGTCTTTAGATTCCTTAATGGAAAACACCTTATGACTATAATTTTTAGGTAGAGATCTTAGAAACTTCTTCACAATCTCACTTTATTTTATTTCTCCACCAACACCCATGATTTCAGAGACAAATTCTTGTACTTAGAGCATGTAACTTATAATTTTTTCATCCTCTATCATCTTTAGAGTCTCAAATCTACTTTTAAAGATTTGCATCTTAGCTTGCTTCACTTTTGTATCATTTTCATAGATACTGCTAAGCTTTTCCCAAAATTGCTTAGCAGTGTAGACATGCAAAATATACGCATACATCCAATCATACTTCATTCAACATTATTTCATCTATTAATTAAATAAACCAATTTAATTAATTCACTTCTCTCAAAATTAAATAAATCCAATTATTTAATTATCTCCTATAGTTCCTGATTTAATTAAATCACATATATCTAATTAAATCACTCACATTCATTTTCCTCTCATTTGATCTAAAATAAATACAAAAATTGAAATCAAATGTCATATCACCTAAACTCCTGTCGGATTAATCAAATCCTGATTAGTTTAATCCTAATCACCTAAATCCTCTAGATTCATCCACTTGCACAATAAATCATTTAAATTGATTGATTAAAACACCTATTTTCCCTCACAAGTCATTAACTCTCATGTTTGAATTTTTTGTCCAAACACAATTCCCCCCAAAAACCCTCAACCATATTCATTTATTTCCATTTTCAAATTTGAAATGGGCACATTAGCCAACACCTGCACAATCATGGGCCAATCTCATTGTGACAAGTGGCTCTCTCCTATTGGATGGGATTTAGTCCCACATCTCTCAATCTTAGCTTCTCCTCTCTCAACTTCTCCTATAAATGCAATGCATTTTCTCTCATTTGACATCTACAATTTGAGCACTATCATTATAGGCAACTTGAGTTCACTGAGCATCTCATTGTCTATCATCTCATCGTCTTGGAAATCATTTGGATTATCAAGGATTGGGAAAAGGCTCTTTCACATATTCAAGGAGCACCAATCCACCATGGAATAGATTTGTATTCATGTTTTATGTGTTTTATTTAGTTTTCATTATTATTTCAATATCTCATTTAGCATGTTTAAACTAGGTGCAATATTTCATGAGGATGTTTAAATTTTTATGCTTGTTTGATTATGGAGATGTATGATAAAAACTAACATTTTTAGATTTAGCATCCTACAAGCAAAGCTGCAATTCATCACCTTCAAAATATTTGAATCTACCAATCCACATAAGAGATCATTTTTAGCTTTGGCATTTCATTCATATAATCATATTTCAACAAGATATTTTGAAGGAATAGCAAGAGAAGTATAACCATATTTGAATAATTACCAAACACCAAACACTAGGGAGTTTCTGTGTCCTTCCATTCTTAATTTCTATAAAGCATAATTAGTACCATCAAACATAAGACCCTTGTATGCACCATCATGTGCTATCCCAAATGTTTACCTCAAGCTATTAGGATTCTTTAGAGGAACTTGGCTCTAATACCAATTTTTGAACACACCCAGAGATTAAGAGGGGGGGTGAATTAGTCCATACAAAAGCTCAATCCCTTTCCGACCTTGAAAATTTCAGCACAATATAATCCTCTTATCATAACTAAAAGCCTTAATAAAATATAGTAGTTTAAACCCTCAATATGACCATCGATACTTAGTAATGAAATATATTGTAGTTCTACTTCTAATTAGATCTACAATACTGAGAAAGAGAATAATAACACACACATGCAATGGAGAACACTAGATTTATATGGAAAACCCAATGAGGGAAAAACCACGGTGAGAGTTAACTCATAATATAAAAGGCTCACTACCAAAAAGACTTGCAAGAAAGCTCACTACCTTAGATCAAGATACAAAGGGCTTGTAGAATTGGAGCCAACACAACTTTAGGAGCAAGACACAAAGGACCTGATGAGATTTACTACCTTAGAGTAGGATACAAAGACTTAGATAAAGATTACAATGCTTTTCAACATAATGTCATGTCCCCAAGATTTTAATAATAATGTTTATATTGACAATTTGTTGCTATCATACTTTAATGTTAGAATATGAAATATTAAAATATAGATAAGCTAAACATCTAAAATAAATAATAGAATAAATATAATCATTGTAATTATAATTGTCAATGGGGGCGGGGGGCCTAGCTCGATTGGCTAAAGCATCATGTTGCAAGCAAGAGGTCACGAGGTCTAGTCTCCCCCCAAACTTGTGGTATCGGAAGGCGTGTCACATCGACGCTATTGGTCACATGATTTTTTTTTACCAATTGCACTATATTTTATAGGGGGATGGATACCCGACTGATTCCTGTAGTCTAAATTTTTTTATAATTGTCAATGATAAATTTATAATTAAAATAGTAACAATATTATAATTAAAATATTATTATCAATTATTTATGATTACTATCATGTTATAATTGAATGAATATTAAGAATCAAAGTATTGATTCTTATCCCTCAAATTAGTGATCATCAAATAAATTAAAAGCAACGACTATGGGAAAGATTAAAGGCAATGACTACCATGTAAGGTGTTGCTTCAAAAAGGTTTTGGTCAACTCTCCCAAAGACTGTGATTAGGGAAAGGCACACTCTTAGGAGAGGGTATGACTTCTCAGTCATAGCAATAGTTAAAGGAAGATGGTAAAAAAAAAGAATAGATTGGGAACACAAACTATCAATCAACAATAAAAGAACTAAATGAATATATTATGAGGTTAAGTAGCAGATACAAAAGAGATATAATTAGGAAATGGGGAAGAGGAATTTTAAAAAATATTTATTTTCTGAGTAGAGTCAACCAAGAGAAATATATAGATATATAGGTAATATATGTAAGAATATATATAGATTTGTAAGGAAGATGTCTGCAGATTTGGTAGCAAGGATATATGAAGATTTGTAAGGAAGATATTGGGGAAAATATGAAATATTTATGAGCATAGCAAAAAATTTACTTGTATGATATACTCAGATTTGAGAGAGAAGAAACAAGAAGTCTAATGTGGGAGAAGGTATGAAGAAGAAGATACACTAGGGAGAGATAAGTGAAGATAAAAGATAAATCAAGAAAGGGAGTAAGTTAAATATAAGTTCATATATATATAGATATATATGTACATTTGATTATATATATATAATTAAATGTACATATATATCTATATATATATATAATCAAATGTACATATATATATATATATTTATATATATGTTTAGAGATGGGGATTATATATGATTACACAATAATGATGCTTGCAGCAATTATTAGTCCTTATTAGTTATTAATCAATTGAAACTAATATGTAGTTTTCCCCTTAAGTAATATCTTATGAATCTTGAGAATAGATAGATTAAGGAGAAGAAACATACAAGCCTGGAGATGAAGGAGAATCTTTCTAGTCATCACCACATATTGCTATTATCAAACATATCTTATATTTAGGTGTATTTTTGCAGATCATAATGTTAGAATTGGCTATGGATGCCAATATATATGGACCAAATGGAAAGTATAAAGAAGATATAAAATAATGTGACAAGAATAAAATGTATTGTTATCAATATGATTATGATATGATATGCGACTAGATTTACAATGAGAGACCCCTTGGTTATATAGCCAAGGTGAGAACATAGGAGTGCATAAGATTATGACAAGTTTCGTAATCTTATGACATGAGACAACTATGAAAAAATATCACTCCACCTAAAGTGGAAGGTGATAATGTGATAACCACCACAAATAGTGGATCACCCACAAAAGGTGGAAACCTAATCACATGATATGTCCACGAAAGTTGGAGGTGATAAAGTAATAACATAATAAGTCCACCAAAGGTGGAAAATCTCCAACAACTCCTATGTGGTCCCTAAGTAAACTTAAATAAGGTGTAATTATGACCTAGGACAAGGTACAAGATATTTAATTACACCAACACCCCCCTTAAGTGCAACTTAGGGAGAATGTACACAAAATAAAACAATGCAAGATGGGTCCTAAAAACTAGGCCATGTTAGGTACCCATGTACAAATGCAATGCAATCTCTCAAAAACAAAGAAAAGGAGAAACCTAGCGGGACAAAAATCCTCCCCAAAAGAGAGATGAAATACAATAATGAAACGCTCTCAATGATGCATGAGAAGGTAAAAAATCCATGTGAGGAAAAAGACCCTCCCATAAGAGAAAAGTAGAAGAGAGACAAGGTAGCCCCCCCTCAATGGGATAACCTGCTATAAGAGAAGCACTAAAAGTACACTGTGGAGTAACACTGAAATCCTGAATGTGGCAAGTAAGGAAAGATACTTTTGTTTGCTTCTGAAACCATATGCGAGTCACTGACTGACTCAAGGTGGAATCATGATAAAGCAACAACAAACCCGATGCCAAGGAACACTGGAAAACTCACAAACTAGAACAAACCTAGAATCCATGAAACAACAATAGATGAATAAATGAAGCCCCCCATAAGTGGGAATAATATGATGACAAAATCTAGAAGTTATGTGTATCTTGATGCTGATGTCAGACTGTGACTAAAACTGATCCATAGGAGCAAGTACCATGAAGATTCTGGAACATTAACCATAAAATAAATGGCCCTCAAATTGAGATGTGACCCGATGTGAATCTGATGTGATTCAAGATCATTAACCATAGACTCTCAATATGAGATGTGAAATGATACAAACCAAAATGTGTCAAGCTATGAGCAAGATGTGGCCAAAAGAAACAACAAAATCTAGATACAACTCATGTGAGTTGCCATCAATATGAAGATGAGATCAAAGTGCAACTACACTCTAATCAAATTATTATGCAAGAAACCCCCTTGATGAAACTTTATATAAGTTCATTTATTACAATACCCCATGATTGTAAAAGGAGAACATGCAAAACATGCATAAAACAAAGAGAAAATGCAAACCTAATGCATACAAAAAAATAAATAGTGCATGCACTGATGAATGTTCACATCTGCCTCCATGATGAAAAATAATCTCAAATTTATGTAGATTACCAAATCAGAAAAAATGGCCTACACCACTATGAAGTGCTTGAAACTAGCTTTTTGTCGATATCTCGTTTGCCAAAAATGGACACCGTGGCCAAAAGTTATGAATTTTTCAAAAACTGAATTTAACTTGCAGGAAACGAGTTTTCTAACAAAAACGTTTATTTGTAATTTGATTTCTGGAAAATCTACTCACTATTTGTAGAAAAAAATAAAACCCAAAAATATTTTGATGCTAGAAAAAAACCCCAAAATCGTTTTTTGATCCAATAAGCAGAAGATAGAATAATTTTTTGACCTTCAACCAGGAGAAAAATGACACGTGTCGCTTTTTGGATTGCTATTTTTTCAGATCTATGCAAGATATGCAAAATCTAAAAGATACCCAATTCAAATTTCGATGCCGACTACAAAACCCAGTAATCATTTTTCCTGCAAATGAGTGAAAATTGGATTTTTGAAGCAAAAATGATGACGACTCTAATAAAAAATGACTTGCAACAAACCCTTGTTTGCAAAAAAAGCAAATGGTGATCAAATTAAGTGAACCAAAAGCCAAATCTGACTTTTTCAAGTCTCTTGGACATAATGGTGAGCTCAAATTTGCACCAACAAGCTCCAATATGAATCTGCATAAAAAAAAACCAAAAATGGATCCTCTCCAAATCTGGTACCTCTTCTCAGAAAAAGACTCTCCAATGGCACCCAACCCACTCTGATACCATGTTAGAATCAAACATGCTCTGATACCATGTTAGAATTGGCTATGGATGCCAAGATCTATGGACCAAATGGAAAGTACAAAGAAGAGATAAAATAATGTGACAAGAATAAACTGTATTGTTATCAATATGATTATGATATGATTATCTTATGACATGAGACAACTATGAAAAACTATCACTCCACCTAAAGTGGAAAGGTGATAATGTGATAACCACCACAAATAGTGGATCACCCATAAAAGGTGGAAACCTAATCACATGATATGTCCATGAAAGGTGGAGGCGATAAAGTAATAACATGATAAATCCACCAAAGGTGGAAAATCTCCAACAACTCCTATGTGGTCCTTAAGTAAACTTAACTAAGTGTAATTATGACCTAGGATAAGGTATAAGATATTTAATTACACTAACACATAATTTATAAGTGTATGCATTTTTGCCATGAATAATTAAATGTGTTTCATGTATAATATGCTTGATTGTCTGAAAACCCAACTTTGGGGAAGGGCCTAAGGAAGCAGCGAAGGGCATAAAGATTCCACTCAAGATCTTTGCCTAATCACATGATGAGGATGGGATTGAGGAATGGTAGGTGTTGAGAGCCGCTCACAAGCTTTTCCCATACCCACAAGTTGGTATGTGTCTTATGAGGTTATGGCATGGATGGGGAAAGCAAGTACAAGTCACCAATAGGGATAGTTGTGGTATACAACCTCTTAGGCTTGGAATACGACTTCAGGCAGACCCTCCATGTCCCTCCTCTTAGTCTTAATATGTTGCTTTCTTGAATATCTATAAATGTGATGTAATTGTCTAATATTGGCAAATAGATATACCATATTGTGGAATGATTTTCATGTGGTGAATGCAGGATTCCAATCAAGATTACTTCATTTATGAGATATTTATTTAACAAGGTGAAACCCTAACCCTAATTTCTTGCAATTAGTGATTAATAGGCAAATCCTAGGGAAAATTAGGATATGGGATATTACATATAAAAATCTATAGTCCGAGGTGTTATAACACATCTGATTCTATTTTTTCTCTTCATAATATAGCACTAACTTTGCTAGATATTCAATATATTCCACACTTTCTTTTTCACACTTTTACATCACTCCATGTTGTTACATCTAAAATTATCTTGCATATATATCCACCACAACTCTTCAAAACTTCAATTAGGTCATCCAAGAAGAAGATGATTAATGAATTCAATAAGTCAGGCACCAAAAACATAATAGGGTCCTATCCCGAAGATAGAGAGGACCAAACAAATATTTTTACATCTTCCAATGTGATCCAAAACAATTCACATGCTGATGGACATCAACCTAAGTTGGTATCAAGGAAACGTGTAGATGAAACTTTGAAGCACATAATCGGTTGACTCAAAATCATTCTTCCAATTGAATTTTCTCAAGGTGGTTCTAACCAAGACATGCCATGACCCAAATCTAACTTAGCACATCTTCAATTATTGGTACAGACCCCCAAACACATGATGCAAGCAAAGGAACAAACCATATCAACCATATATCTATAAATAACCCATAAAGGCAACTCAAGATACAATGCAATACTAATATGGACAATCAACACCATGCATATCACATAGGGATGTTCCATAAACATCCAATAACATTTATATACCCTTGTTTTGTACTGGCATGCCACTAGCAACCATCACAAACCAAACAAGAACAAAATACTCCATCCAAGAAGCACATAACTCATAAATAGAAGATATAACATTAACATATCAACTTATGGATCACTTTATCACATGAAATTGGAGTTGAGACACAACATAGACATTAAGAACACATTCAACAAGACATAGGAGTAGAGACATCAATGTGGAGAAATATGGATTGTTGACGCAAAATTTTGCATGTAGCAGTAGTCTCATGAGAAACTTAGCTATTGGGGGACATTGTGCACTAGCTAAGTGACCTCCGAGATTTTATCGAAGCTGGCTATTCATTTAGTGGGGAGGAAAAAAGGTTAGAAAGACAACGAAAATATAAAATCTACACTATAGGCGATGTGCCAAAATCATATACAAATTCACCAGAGCACAGTGCAGAAAAACAAAAGCTCGAACCACCAAAATGCTATTCATAAAGAAATATTTCTCAAAATCACTTAAAACATAACAAATACCTTCTAATTTGCATAGCATAATCTAGCATAACCTTAACTAATACAAAGGAGTCAAGGAAACATGATCTGTATTCATTGAGCTATGAAGGATTATAAAAGCTGAAGAACAAGCATTCATACAATAAAATAAGATAACAACATAGACCAATAGTCTTACTAAATGCATGAGAAAATAGAAAGGCCGAATGGATTTGGCACAGTCTGGAGTCTTAAAATTAAATAAAACTACTACAAAGGATTTCTTCCCAGTGCTCGAGAGTTTTTGCCACTTAATCAACAACCTAATAAAGAGAAACATGGCCGAATTTATAGGCCAGTCCACTGCTTGAAAAACACCAAGAGAAGAAAAGCCGCGATTAGAGACCGACAGTCCAGATCACCTCAAGCCGCCACTGCAAATATCAAACACTTAGGAGCATGCCAACAAAACCACGACAGGGAATGAAAAACTACGCAACAGTAGGAAGGAACACACGATGCTACAACAGAAAACGTGACAACAGGTGAGTACAAAAGGTGCAGCAACAACTCCAAGGTAACCAGTGTAGCAATAACTGCCACGTGTCACGAAGATGGGGCTCGGAAAAAATACAAAGAGACGCCCAACGAAAAGCTCTAAGAGGGAGCCATGTGGAGTGCACCGAGCGAAGGAAAGCACGAGGCAGGCCTAGTTCAAAAAGTAGCCAGAGACAACCACGTGGCATGCAGACGAAGATCGACGAAAGGTGAAGCGATATGAAAAGAAGAAAGCTTTGTGAGGAAGCCACATGGAGCATGCCAAGGATAGTAAGCCATTGAAAGGTAACGCGCAACCACACAGACAAAAACCGCAAAGGCTTGGCAATTTTTTGTGAAACATGGATCATTTCTCAAACCGGTCTGGACAACCAACAACACTTTCAACCTTCTGCAATTCACAAAAATCTCCTCAAAAACACAGTTGACCCAAAAAGATAGGAGTACAATGTTCATAGAAGACTAACATTGAATCCCAAACCACAAGACTAAAAATTCAATAGCAGAGGAATACAAAGCATTCTCCTAGACAAAATTCAAAGCAAGTTCTTAAACCAAAAACACTTAAGTACCTTGCAGAGGCCAGAGATTTCTTTTAGCAACACATACTTCATTAGGAACATCGAGAGAGATCAAAAGTCATACTGTATACCTTCAGTAATATCTCTCCATTATCAGTCATGCTTCTAATCCTCATCTAAATATATTACTATGAAACTAACTCCGTTGACAAAAATCATACTCAATGAAATCTAACCATAAAATTCACCAAACATAAGATAAGGCATGACAACCAATCATGAAATTCAACAACTCTACTTAAATAAGGCATGACATCCAATTATGAACTTCAACAAACATAAGATAAGGCATGAAAATAAGTCATGAAGCTCAAAAAATACTCTTAGATAAGGTATGACATCCAATGACAACCAACAATCAACAATCTCCTCAGGTATTGAAATCAATGACAACCATTGCCAACAAAAAATATTTTAGCTCCTACAATAAGCCAAATGGTTTACCAAGTAATAGATATAATTTAATGATTTTTCTTGCTTCCTACACTCAATAAAATTGAGACTATTGCTTCATAATGAGGGGTAATTGATCCAAGAGGATCTACTAATGTTGGTTCAAGTGGTAATTCCAAGATCATTCTCATGGCTTGGGATAAATTTGGGAACACTTCCATAGTTTGTGGTATATTAAATAAATTCTCATATGCTCATGATAATATTATGGTTTTCTATTCATTTCCAAGTGTCCATGTAGAGAATTCTTCATCACAAGAAATAAATTCATCCTACTTTTCTATTTAATTCATGAAAGCACCTATAACATTTTTAGGCCTCCTTGCTTTCATCCATTTTTGTATTTTGGCATTTTGATGTAGTTTTGGAAAACTCTTAGGCCCTAACAAACACACACCATATAATGCTACAAGTTAGATCTTATTCAATAGTTTGTGGGACTTTTGCAAAAGGTAGAAAGGTTTTCATTAAATAAACTATCATTATGACATGTGGTAATGTGACAATATAAAAAATTCAAAAGGAAATACACAAATTATAAACAAGCACCACTTTATTATTTTAAGTTAAGTTATAACTTAATCAAGGCCACTTCTCATAATCCTATGGATTCCCATAAAGGTAAAAGGACAATATTAGATAAAATACTACAAATCATTTGATATGCTTATAGAGCCAACTCTGATGCTTAATTAACTTGGTGTTACTAGTTATGCACATGACTCAAAGGACTTGAGGATCCCTAAACTAAGCAATTCATCATTCGTAAGAGGGACACATTAAATTATTAACTAGGGAATCACAAGATTTAGATAGTGCTAGTAATGTATATGCATTCATGGATTTTGGACATCCTACATCGACTGAGTATAAGTGAATAAACACATGCAAATATAGTAAAAGATTTAAATAAAAATAAATTGCCAATTCTCAAAGCAAAGTAAAGGATTATAAACTGCTACCTTTGCTATGGGTACCTAATGCTTAAGACTGTAACTAACTAATTTTTTATATTGCAATGTGGTCCTAACTTAGTTATCCTTCGAAGAATGGAAAAAATATTAATCTACTTTAATTAAGGAATTGTAATAAATTCATTCACAATCATACAAATTAGAAACTATTAATGAAGCTCACAATTTATAATCTAATCTAATAACTTAAATTGAAGTGGTTCAATAGTACCTCAAGCAGTCCTTGCTCAAGAGTTGTTGCTTCCATAATGATTTTTCAATCACTCACTTACTCAACAAAACATAATATCAAACCAATTATCTTTTATTGCATTCTAAATACAGAATTGTTACATAAAATCTAACAAGAAATATATTAGAAATCTTGTTTAATAACACATATATTATCTTTTACATTCTCACATTGCTAATATATCTCCTCCTCGAGAGGGCACCCAACTATATAGGGTCTGTGAGGGAGTCTAATTATTCATGAATTGAAAAAACTAAAAAGCACATGTCAAATATTCCTCAAGAATAGGAAGAGGAATAAGTCTTGAAATAGAAAGTAATAGCTACAAAAACAAGAGTATACAAATAAAAAAAGGACTCTATAGTCAACAAACTTAACTGTTCATAACAGAAATGTGCTCTATCATAATTCAATCCTGTTGACAATAGACTTCTCCTAGTTTTCTAATTGGAAGATAAGAGTAATGCTAGGTGACTCACGAATTGATCATTAAATGATCACTTCCATCTTACTTTGAAAGTAGTAGTGCTATAGAAAATTAACTCCATTGCAACTAACTGTAGTCCTTATGCTATGAGTTGGAAAAGCTCGTTGTTGCAGGTTGATAGATCTCTTTTTCTAAAACTGTTAGTCTTATTTACTAAGGCAATCTCATTATTGACAATAATAAATTAAACATAAAATCCTACTAAACTTCATGACATTTATAAATCTTACATACACATATTAACATAGCATGTTTCCATTCTAAATGCTTAAAACTACTTAAAAGTATATGAAAGGTGTAAAGGTTTGGTAATGTCTTAAAGCTTAGCAAAAATTAATGATAAAAATTATGAAACAACAATAGAAAATTATCCAATTCTACAACCCATCATTTCCCCCAGCTAAAGCTCTTGCTTGTCCTCAAGCAAGCTTTAGGGTCAAAGGTTATATTGTAATGTAGTCTCTTTTTAATCCATGGTTTTGGTCACTCCCCTTCTTTGCTTCAAGTAGAAACCCTGTTGGTTTGAGATCATTTCCCACATATTGTTCTTTGATGTTTCCTCTTCCTCTCACTTCCTTCTTATCCAGTGTGGTATAGGAAACAAGAGGAGAGGAGGATGAAACGTGAGAGGAAGCCAAAAAATTTCATTTTTCAAGGTAGATGTAATGTACTTGCTTGATCTTCCAACTACTACCACATAATTAAAAATGGAGTGAGGTTCCTTCTTCTTAAGCTCTGGGGCAAGTTCTCTCCATTTGCTCTAGGACAAATCAAGTGCCTCCTTGATTGTCACTATTGCTAGTCCCTTAAATCTCTTGTAATCTCTTTCTCTATATTCCATTATTTTTGCTGCTACTCCTCCCTTTTTTATGAGGTCTAACCATTGGTCCACCATTACATCTGGATCTACTACTTCTTCTCTTGATTACAGGGGGGATGAATTCTCCTTTTCCTGATATTATTGTATTAATTGTCCCCTTTGATGTTCATTCTTAATATAGGAAGATAAAGCCCTAAGTTGAAAATCCCCCACAAATATGAGTGGGTTTCATGCAGTGTCATAAGAATCAGGTTGCGTAAATAAAATTCACATAACTAATCTTGCATTTTTGGCATGGACTATTGAAAAAATTCTAAAAATAGTGTTCATGAATTTATAGCAATGGGGAGATTACTAATTATTTGGCTAAATTGAAAACAAATAAATTTTTCTTGTAAAAATAGAGTGTAAACCTTGGAAGGAGGTCTACACCTCATCAATTGAATTATTTTATCTACCAATACTTCTATCTCCAATTTCAATTTCTTGATCTCTATTTCTTGCTTTTCAATCACTTTGGCATGTGTGGATAGTAATTAAGCTTTCTCTTTTTCCCAATCTCTTTGTTTATGATAAAAATCCATTATTTTATTCCACAATTCAATACCAAGTGTCACCACAATGGGAACAATGGGTGTTTGTGGATATTAATTTAGATTCTTAGGGTTTTGAGCTCTTCTTCTCATTTCAACCATAACAAGTTGTGTCAATGCTTCCAATCTCGACCCTTGTGTAAATTAATGGAATTTTTCCTCCAACTCTCTGATTCTTGCATCCCTCTCATTGTCCCTCTATTTGTATACTTTAAGTTGTTCCTCTAAATATTTTTTCTTTGCAAGGTCTCTTGCAGTTCCTTTCTTGCATTTCTTCCTTCCAACAGAAATTATTTTTCTTTTAAAAAAAAAAAATTCCTCCTCCACCTCCTCTGTTTGCACAAACCTTTTTGAAAGATGGCTTCTTGGAGGTTTGTTCTTTTTCTTAGCCATAAAAATATCTTTTAAATCTGAATCAGAAGTGCTACTCATGTATAAAGGTTGCACAATTGGAGTTTTTGTACCACTATCAGGAACATTTTCTTCACTAGAATTCGTGTCAGTTTCTACAACAACAAAATTTTCTTGTTGCTTTTTAGCCTTCCTCTTCACCCACCCTTTCCTTCTTACGTGATGTGGCTAGCTCCTTGGTTGTGTGGCCTTCCTCTATTTCTTCCTAGGTTCACAAGTGGAGGCCATACTTTTTCCTTTTTTCTTAGCTTAAAAGGGCTCTCATCAAAAGGAAGGGTTTATGTTTCCCCTTTGACTATGGGCTACTCAACATAAGGTGTAGGTTGAGTTTCATTCTCTTCTTGTTCTTCAGGATCATCTTTTCTATGAGTAGGTGATGCATTAGGGGAAGTGAAGGGTATGTCTCCCTCTGCTACAACCATGGAAGGTTCTTCTACTTCTTGCTCTTCACCCCTTTATTTTTCATTTTGTCTTGGGAGAATGTTGTTAACATTGTTATTGGCTAGAAATTTCTCCCAAGAAATGTTAGGGAATTGAATTCTTAGAATGATCTTAATCAGTAAAGTGACCAAACAAAAGTGCGAAAGAGTAGATTGATTCCTCTTATTTTTATACTCTACTAACATTATTTTTAGAAAATTATACAAAAATTGGGTACATTCACCAATCTTTGATGGCACAAATGGCTGAGTAACTTAAAATGTACAATATATAACAATGATTACCTTCTATCACAAGTCAAGTATTTGACAATATATGAAGTGATTAAGGCCCAGAGCCAAGGTAAAGAAATATGTTTTATACCTTGTGATGAACAATCCATATTTTCTCTAGGTAATGAAGGTTCATTTTTGGTGGCAATAACATCCACCCTAATTGGAAATTATTCTCCTATTGTTGGTGTAAATGTATGAAATCAATTAACTAATTAACATAAAATCAAGATTTAAAACTAAACAAATGACCAATTAATTACACCATTCCAATGGAATTTGTTTATCAATCAACAACTAGATTCAATTCAAAGAATTTAATGAACAAACAAGAATGCAAACCTTGATCCCATTGTGGGATTGTGTTCAAAGTGGATGTGGAGTGCTCAATTGAAAAAAAATCCATGATGTTGCAAAGCAAATTGATGAGAATTAGAGTGAGAGATTCATAAAAATCTCTCAAATTGATCAAAATTGAGTAATAAATTCAAGAGAGTAAGTTTTCATAAGACTTATGAATGATTATTATGTGAAATGGTTTGCTATTTATAAAATTTGGAAATCATGATCAATGGTCAAGATGAAAAATGATGATCAAGGGATGAAATTGAATGAGAGAGATGAACATGGATCAAAGATGATCAAATGGTTGATAATCCATGAGGTATGGATCAAGGATCATATCAATTTTCTAAAATCCTTGAGAGACTCAACAAATTCCCTAAATTTTAGGAACTATATTGGAGATATTTCTATGATGAGGGAAATATTTGAATTCAAATTGAAGGAATATTCCATGACAATATTCTTTCAATTATTGGAGGAATTAGAAGAAATTAGTCAATTAAATAATTAAGAAATTACTTAATTGTGCAAGTGGAGGGAATTTAGGGATTTAATTAAATAATTAGAAATCATTTAATCAAAGTGGTATTTATGATATTTAATTAAATAATTTAGATTATTTAATCAAATGAGAGGACTTAGGAGATTTAATTAAATAACTTGCATTATTTAATCAAATGAGATGAAAATTAGTGTGAAAGAGTGAATTAATCAAATAATATTAATTATCTAATTAGCAGGTGAAATTGGTGAATCTAATTAAACAATTGACCTTATTTAATTAAATAGATGAAAATGAGTGAATCAAGATAGAAACAATGTTAGTAAGAAAAATTAGGTGTGCGATATACTCATAACATTTTTAGGTGTCTATATTTGCCCCTCTTTGAAGTGAGATACCTGATGCATTGCTTCAAAGAACTGATACTGCATAAATCTAAATTCATTTTTTTGACTTTTGTTGATGCATCAACGAATGATAAAATGTTGATATGTTGCCCCCTCAAGAGATCGAGAGAGAAAAACTAATTTTTAGTTGAGCTCACGACATTATTATGGGATTGGTTTAGCTACATAGTGTAGTGTAGGAAAATGTATCCCTCTACATTTTCACACTTGTTTGGGCCCTCTCTGCTATAATTAGGATTCTTGATGCATTATTTGGTCCTATTTTGCATCCACAACCCTTAATTATTGCATCTTTCTAAGGATAATCCCGACACACATCAAATAACCAATCATAATTTAATGATTTTGGATGGTTTGACCCAAATTTAGTGATCTAGGACTCATACACCACCATGGGCATATGGGTCCCACCTAAGTTCTGGGGCTTGAATTTTAATTTGACATAAAACTAAGAATTTCTTGAAAAATATGTCCCAAGCTTAGCCTAATGGGACTCATATGCCACAACTGGCGTATGCATCCCTATTAGCTTAGACCTAAATTTAAATTCAAATTCTTGGTGGGATTTTATTCTCCTAGATTTAATGTCAACTTGTAGTGTTGGAATTTTGGGAAATTTGACATAAACAAGTATAAATACAAGGTTATTTCACATATTTTGTCCTAGAAATTTAAGTGATCTTATGAGAATTCAAGTGAGATAATTCAAGAGCATTCAAGAGTGATTATCAAGTATTTTAGAGAATTATTCAAGATTCAAGCATCATGTCAAAGCCATCATGCATCTTGTTTGGTTTTTAGCTAACATTTGTGATGTAGGTTCTTATGATTCAAGCAAGCATTCAAGTCAAGATCTACATTAATGCTAGCCATTACATACAAGATTGCAGCCTTCATATCAAGGGTTTGGTAAGTCACAACATAGCTTATTTTTTCATTCATCATTCCTTCTTTCTATTTCTATTTATTTCAAGGTTTGATTACCAAAATGGGGTTTGACCAAGGAAAACCCATATCCACTAACAACACAACATTTCTCTCTCTCTTTGATGTGTGATTTGCATATCTAGGTTAAAGATCCATTGAAGAGCAATATTGGAGAAAGTTGTTAAGTTGTCATATACATTGCAAGATCACATAAAGTCACTTACAAATTGCAATTCAACGTTTCAAAATCAGATATTTGACAAAAGACCAGATACGCGAGAGCATTAGAGAATATCCCAGTTTCAGATCAACCCTGATACTGGGACTAAATCACCACTTGTGGTGTATGAGTCCTAGTATAACTATTTTTAGGCTTTTTTTGTAGATCCTAGTTTAGCAGTTCTAGATTCTGGTTTTAGTGCAAAACCTTAAAATTGGGACTAAATCACTACTACTGGAGTATGAGTCCCAATGTGCTTCAAAAATAATAATTTTGGGAGTGTAGAACTTGTTTCAAGCTTATTCAGGTTTCCAGATGCCCCTCTATACTTTCTCAATTTATTCCTTTGATTTTTGGTTTCAGATCTTGAGTTGCATAGTTAGGTTTTGCATGTCATTAACATATCTTGTCTTTTCCAAACCTTGCTTGGTGGTGAACCCCCTTATTTTCATTAATCACACCCTAGGACACCTTATTTCAGATCTCTTTTCCTCATTCCAACCCTAGATTGAGATCTCTAAGGTTTTCTTGAATGAAATAGGTCCCCTAGTTCCATCTCCCAAAAGATTGGAACAAAACATACATATTTTCCATCATTTCACATAGAACATGACAAAAAAGTCCTAAAAAGGCACAGATATTGACCAAAATGCATAAAAGGCTAAAAAAATGAGTTTCAAGGTCAAAAACCTAGGTTTAGGTAGTTATATATGCTCATTTTAGGAAACATCTAGCTCATTTACACACTTTTCTTTTGAAAATTCTTGAGTCCTTAGAGAGATATGTGAGAGAGCTAATTGAGAGCACCTACTTTGATGGAGTTCATTGTACATGCCAAACATTGAGCCGGCCAAGTTCATGAGTTCCAACACCCTCTTGGTCAAGTGGCTGGGTACGTACCTAAAAAAACTTTATACTTTTTTTTGATCAGGGAAATGTAGCGTAGAAGTTAGGGAAACAAAAGAATATAAATTTGTTTTCATGTGACTTTGTCACTGATGCCACACCTTTGTACAAAAGAATAGATTCTCTACAAAGGCATGTTGATTAGATTTTAGGCTTGCACTATTGAATTTTCTTAGCTCCATTGTATTGCGCTTCAACAATAAACCCACGTGATTATATTTTGGAAACAATAAATGATTTTTCAATAAGCCTATGCTTTTACAATAAAGCCACACATATGTAAAAATAATAGTTGAGTGATTTTTTTCTTTTTAACTTTTTAATTAGGCTTTTTGCTTCATTTCTTGAAACTTGACATTGTGCGTGTTGTGAATGCAGGTCAAGTTACATCCCCGACCTCTCGATCATGTAGGTCAATGTTGTTAGATCAAGTGGGGTGATTTGTTATGGAGGAGGCCATTTAATTTCATGCATTGAGATTATTTAATATCTTACACATGCTGAAAATTTATGCCCATTGTGCCCTAATTATTGTCGTTATGGAGTGATGGCATTCAAAGAAATCATCCTTTCATTTCTGAAATGGCGAGGCTACCATCACTTTAAAGGATGTATGGAACATTCTTAGGGTGCCTATTCATGATCTGAATGTTGTATATGATACTATTCAAGGTGGTTTAACCCTAATACAAGTATTAGGAGTACCAAAAATTCTATTATTGGAGGGGAAGGTGGATCTGAGAGACTTCATTGGTGTTGATTTTGACATTACCTTTTTACTAGCTGGCTTGATTATGGGCATCCTGCTTCAAGATAGATGATCATGTCATTTAAGTGTTGGATGGGGTGTAGTACTTGAGATGATGCTTGAGGATGCGACCTGCTTTGCATGGGGTCCATGTATTTTCGACCACCTATATCATGACATGCACTAGGTGGTTTACAGAGGTGGTACCACACTATCTGCTAGATGTACCATGCTTCATATATGGGTGTGGGATCATATTTCATGTTATGTATTGTTTGCACATTGTGCCAAGCTGAGGATGAGTCATTTGTATACCATTATGAAGGGATCCTGACTCATCACCACATGGGTGAGTTACACTACTGGAGGTGTGTTATATACAACATGGTAGAGTTCACCTGAAGGTCATGGCTAGGAGTCGAGGCCTAGGATGATGATATTGATTACCTTCCTTACTGTCGTTAGACCACATGGGTTATTGGTCAAACTACTACCATCCTTGAGCGGTACTTACTAGATCGATGCTTGAGATAGTTCAGGGAGACTCAAACTATCCCCCACTTAGAGTACA
Organism: Sequoiadendron giganteum; assembly: GCA_007115665.2. Classification (NCBI taxonomy): domain Eukaryota; kingdom Viridiplantae; phylum Streptophyta; class Pinopsida; order Cupressales; family Cupressaceae; genus Sequoiadendron; species Sequoiadendron giganteum. The sequence continues at coordinate 100,115,568 of CM021106.1, forward strand.
TGGTTTTATTTTCTTGCACCCATTAGGAGCAGAGATATTGGGGCCTGATGGTATATGTATAAGAAACTATAGTAGACTTTGATTAGCTTGTTCCTATCCCATGGGTTTATGTCAGAGGTCCTATTGATGCCGACACTATTACTTAGTATGGCACATGGTTTGTAGTTAGGAAGCCAGTTATATTTACAAATCGAACATAGGTGCCTCACAAATAGAGGGGTGAGTCTAGCAGACTCAAAAGATAAAGATTAGCAACCCACGTAGAGGGTCCACTGGTTGATAGGGTATAGGTCCAAGTACCAAATCGGGATCAAGATTAGCAGAGAGGTCCTGATGGACCCCCTTTAGTACATGACTAGGATTAGTAGTAGGACTAGTAGGTGGCACAAAATGTGTCGGGTCCAAATGTACAATAGTTGTAGGATGACTTGTATACATCTATTAGAGAGGGAGACAAGGTTTGCTAGGAAAAAATAAACTATAATTACAGTTGGATCAATGTATCTAGGAGAGAGATACACTAGAGGTGGCATGACAACAACAGTTAGATTTATAGTTAGCTCAAGAGATTGCTCATCGTCAACAACTAGAGGCACAGGGGGAAACTATCCCTATATCTAGATATACATAGGAGTTATGGGCTGTTCAAGATGAGTTGTCTTACTACAATAGCATCTACCTGATGCAAGTCCCAACTCATAGAAGGCAACCATCCTACTCACAGAGGAGTACCATGAGACCACCAAGTAGGTCACTTGAAGGCTCCATGGTGCAGTTCCATAGTCAGTTAGGAGGTATAGGACATTTAGGTGGACAACCTAAGAGACAACTGTCACACCAACCTTCTGCTGACAAAGAGGATTAGGCCAACATGGACTAACTTTTTATATTAGATACTTTGTATTCAAACTTTTATACTGCAAAATTTATGTATATTCATTCATTAGATCTTTGTAGCCTCATGTATATTTTGGGATAAATCACACACTTGACATGTATCATGACATTTATTTTTGATATATTTGATATGAGCGACCCTTGATGTGATCATTGCATGTGTTGATATTTTATGATGTATGATGTACTTTATGATTATGGATGCATTATGTATGTAAGGATGGATGCAAATGCTATGTATGTTCATGATGTGAGATGTTGGATATTTCCTTTATTATGATGCTTATGATTTGATATGCATGTGACTAATGGTTTATGAATACAAGATGGATGCATATATGTATGACTTATTATTCCTATCTTTATATGATGATCATGAAAGATGCATGCTATGTATGTATGTTGATGGTTTATGGATGTAGGGTGGATGCATGCATTTTTTGTTATGTCATGATACTTGGATGTTAGTAAGAATAAAATGGAATGAATGAATGAATGATATTGATCAGTGTACCAAAAAATCTATAATTATTTGAGACCTTATTGGATATGTGATAAGATAGTGATGATTTTTATTTTTGGATTAGGTTTAATTTCATCATAACAATCCTTATTTTTGATATAGAAAATAAACATGATGCACCAAGGTATTAGGAACTAGGGTAAGTTTGTATCTAATGCACACAGTTTGAATTTCCAAACATATAGAAGTATCCTTGTTCATACCTAACATACATAAACCTTGTTTGTTCATATGAAAGAATAAATCCATCAAATAAATTAGACTAATACACAAAAGGTATGAGGAACTTGATGTGCCCTAGCCATTATTTTACTCAAGACTATCTGCGCACATGCAAGATAAGTATTCACCAAGGCCGTGTTACAATAATATCCAACAAACATAACAAACAAAGAAATGATCAATACCCCATTCATTTCTCTCTAAATAATTTTGTAGACATCATTGAGAGATCATCAAAATGGACCAATAAGATAAATCACAAGAAAAGATCAAAATAAACAAACAGTCAATGTTATTCATATCTTTTGCCAAAAAATAATATCTTTTGTGATACCCAGTGATGTCTATTGTAGGAAAGATATATCCGTAACACATGTTTGGATGTTGATTGGTTTTCTAAATTTTAGAAGGTTGATATAAATGTTAACCGACATGTTTGACCATGATCCATACTTAAGATTTTTTCACTTTTTAACTCTGTGTTTCACCAAGTGTTGTATTTGTTTCTATTTGTATTTCCAAAGTTTGAAGATGACAATCAATTTTATTATGATTAAGAATTTATTACAAGTGAAAGTGAGATGGGATGGATGATTTTGTTTTCAAGTTTTCTCAATGTTTTGATGTTTTGAAATATTTTGAAGCTATTTTTGGCATTTTGGGGTTATTTGAATGTTTCAAGTTTTCAAATATTATGAGGATGTTTTGGGTTTTTATATAACATTTTTACAATTGTTTTGACTTTCAATTTTTCAAATGTTTTTTTTTTGAGTTTTCCAAGGTTAGACCAAGAACAAGACCTAAGAGGGTTTGACCTAATGCCTTGAGGGCTCATTAGAGATGGCCTTGCCTACATAAAATCACAGAGACAATGTAGTTCAATTGACTTTGATAAGACAATTTATCGTGACACTCCTAATGACTAACCTAAGCCTCAAGGGCTCATTGATGATGGAATTGCCTATGTACACATGTAGAGGCAACATAGTTTAACTACTAGAACTAATATCTAGATTGAATTTGATAAGACAATTTATTGTGACACTCCTAATGACTAACCTAAGCCTTAGGGGCTCATTGATGATGAACTTGCCTATGTACACACGCAGAGGAAACACAGTTCAACTACTAGACCTAATAATGTTTTTGATTTTTTTGATGTTTTAGACCTATTAGAGATTTTGACTTGATTTGGATGTTTTTGGAATTTCAAGATGATTTGGATGTTTTTGGGATTTTGAAACTTTACAAATGTTTTGATGGTTTTAGATTTTAAATCTTTACAAATGTTTTGATGTTTTTTGATTTTGAAACTTTACAAATGTTTCGATGTTTTTGGATTTTGACATGTTATGAATGTTTTTGATGATTTTCACATTTTTTGAATGTTTTTGAGATTTTTAAGATGTCAAAAAGTGAAAAATAGGGTGTCCCTAGGGTTTCCCAAAATGGAAAAGTGGATCCAAAGAGGGTAAAGAGGTCCTATATTTCCTCAATTCAATAGGAATTAAGATCCAAACAATGAAATGACTATCAATAAAAAGGTGAGTCAAGTCAAAGTGTGAATCTACAAATTTCCCTTTTTTGCTAGGATGAGGGTGTAGGTCAAACAACACTTTGGGGAGAAGGATTAAAAATAAAAAATCAACTCCAAAATGACTTCTAAAAAGTGGATCTAGTAGATTTAGCATAAAACTAAAGGAACCAACAAAGTTTTTGGAAAAATTGAGAGGAATAAATGTTGCGCACCTTTCAAAAGTTGTTTCTGCGAGCTAAACATGGACTCATTTTCCCTAGGGTGAATGGTTCCTTGCAGAATTTTCTAGAAAACTCTGAATCTGAGAATGAAGCTTGAGACCTACAATTACTTCTTGTAACTTGATATCTTTGCTCTTGGATACGGATTTAGGAAAAATCTACAAAACTAAATTTCTTTTTTGTTGGTGGATAGGGGTTTGCCTCGGTCAAACCCCAAGTTTGGTATTTAAACCATGATGAAAAACATAGATTTGAAACATGAAATGTGTGTGCAATCCTAACCTTAAGTATTTATAAGATTAAGAATAAATGATGCAAAGAAACCCTACTCAAATGTGTTATAATAGGATCCCTAAATGAACATGCACAATGATGAAGACCTACTTTAGGAGATCTCAAATCACCTTAATAAGTCATAAATTTGATTATACCTTCCTTAGGATAAATATAGAGAGATAATAGAAGATGGAATCAATTAAGAAACAAGTCATTAGGCTTGGTTGAATGTCTTTTGCATCTCCCAAAACCTAGAATCCATCATGATCCACTATAGGAAACTATCATCAATCCTTTGACAATGCTTGATCTTGATAACAAAAGGAGCTTGAAGACCTACAAAAACAACTCAAATGCCGCTCCAAGACTTCACTTTTGAATGCTTCTCCTTGATCTTGAATACTTGATCTCATGTGAATTTCTCTTCTTTGCTTCTTGTCTTGCTTTGTAGTGTAAAATGAATGTGAGACTTAGTTTTATAGGCTTCCTATCTAATTTTATAATTATTAGATCTCGAAAGACAACATGTGAAATTTTAATTTGAGAAACTAAAATGCCACCAAAAACATATCAAAATTTGAGTTCAAGGCACTAAATGAGGACCCATTCACCCATGGGTGAATGAGTCCTAACCTAAATCATCAAGAATCCTTAAATGCTAGGGCATTAATTTAATTCATAGCATTTATTCAATACAGGTTGTGGTGTCAGGAATTAAATAAAATTAAGTTAAATAGGCCTTGGGATACATGATAAAGGGGTATTAGGGGCCTATTAATGAGATTTTTATAATGTATTAATGAAAAGGTCACCAAAATAGGTCCAAATAAGTGTGAATTATACTTTCTCTTAGATAAGGGTACAATTTTCTACACTACATTTAGCCCCCACTTTATCAGCCATATGACACTATGTGCATATGAAAGCTAAAGGAATTCTAACATTCTTTATAAAAGGATACTCATATGGATTCATTAGGGAGAATGAAGCCGCCACTGTAGTTATCACCAAACCACAATGTTAGGAACCACATCCCACAACATAGATTCATTAGTCATTCAAAAATCCTCTTATGAAACTTCTACAAAGAATCAAATTTGAGGATAGATGTATGCCCCCTGATTTCGCTTGCCTTATGGAGGTGGAATTAGGGTAGCCACAAAACCACATCAAATGATTTAAGTCTTATCATAGGTATTTACAAGTACCATACCACATAGTGATAGATAATTTATGAGATCGGGAGCGAAATTACGAATCCAACGCAACGAACGACATCAAAAGTGGAATTCTCTAGCCCCCAATATGTTGATTTGAATGAAATATAACTAAAGTAAAATATACATCTTTATAATTAAACTAGGTATATATGAATGAAAATGACATTTTTATCTCATTTTGATATTTAACTCTTTGTAGTTTACCTTGGTGTAGAATGGTCCAAGATGCTGAGTTGATGAACCTACAGGCTTCCTAGACTTGATGTGCTATGTGATGAGGTGGTACGGTGCGTGATTTGATCTACGATGAGTGTATTCTACATTGGTTTTTCTTTATTCTCATGCATCTATAGTATATTTTCATGTATTTTTAGTATGATTAGGACCCTAGAAAAGATAGTCACAAAGAACCCATCTTTGTCACAAAGCATACATCATTGGTGAAAAGTGTCCCACCTTGGCACAAAGTGTCCCACCATGGTGCAAAGTGTCCCACCCTGGTGCAAAGTGTCCCACTTTGGTGCAAAGTGTTTGAAATTGTCTAGAGTGTCCAAGACCCCGTCCAAAAATGGCATAAGTGTCCAAATTGATTATAAAGTGTCTTAAGAGAAACTTTAGTGTAATTTTTAATTATTTAATGATTATATTTAGGATTTACTTAGTTTATTGTATTATTTAGATCCCTCCTCGAGCTCTCCAACATCTCGAAGGGAAATAATTTTGTTTCCTTTGAGACCTCATTACACGATTTTAGAGGAGGAGATTAGTATCTTACAGGATACAGGGCTATTTTGGGTTTACACCATGCCAACTATGAGGTACCATGATGCCATGTTGCTAGCCTTAGCAAAGACGTGGGATGCAAACACCTGCACCTTTCATCTACCTACTAACGAGATGATAGTGACATTAAAGGACATACACCACATTCTACAATTACCCATCTGGGGTAAGAATATACACTCGACGGATGAGTGCACACATGAGGAGATGCAAGATGATATATTGTATTGTCTAGGGTGCTCTATCCAAGAGTCGATCATCGGACCCTGTGTTGAGCTGAGATGGCTTCTACACACACAAAAACCATTGATTCAATGGATTATGATCATCACCTCAATGCTCACACTGGTTCTATACGGATGGGGGACCACCTAAATGGAGGGTTAGTTCACACTATTCAGAACATGGAGTAGCATCAGACTGTTTATGCTTGGGGTCACAGTATGCTAACCCATCTATATTATGATCTCAGGTGATTTGTCTACCAGGAGCTTGATAGTATAGTGAACTATACACTCTTACAGGTGTGGTGTCTTGAGAATATCACATGCACTAGATTCACAAGTTATCCTACTATAGTGACATGGGATATCCATGGGTCTACAATTATCCATTGACGTGGGCATGATAGGAGGGAGGCTTGATTCACTGGTGTGTTAGATTTGATTGATTCGAGGAGGGTAATATCTCATGGAGACCTTATCTCAAGATACCATAGTGGGAAGATGATAGACATGAGCTTGTTAGGCTTCAATGAGATCAATTTTTTCTAGGGCTACATGACTATATAGTGATATATTTCCATTATGGTCGTGTCATGCACCAATTTGGACATATACAGGTTCCATTGTAGGCTTGAACTAGGTATCTACGATCAACATGGACCGCCCTTATACCTAGAGACACTCGTCATATTACTATTTAGGATGTGTACATTAGTTATTCAGAGGACAAGGAAAATGATATGCCCCCAATCTTTGATGCTAATGATGTAGGCACCATACCGGCTTATGACCAGTGGTGGGTTGGAGCACGACCATCCCATGTATTTCTAAGACATCACCCTGTGGGCCATGCAAGATATCTTCCTAGGAATAGAGATGGTAGGGATAATGAGAAGGTTGACAGTGACACAAATGATGATGATAGAGTGCTCAAAATATTTCTAGATGGGGGGGGAGGGGGAGGAGGAAACCAAGTCCATGAGTGAGGACTGATGAGATAGAGGAGGATCCAGTTGCCCCCGAGAGGAGAGATGTCCATCCTACATGGGTCACCAGATCATGTGCAACAATCACAACAAAGATCCACATTGATGAGTGTGGGGAGGCCAACATGAAAGGGCCATCCACGCATCCAACATAGGAGGGGACCGTTTCTACATGGTTATACCCCGACTAGTGGACTAGAGATCCAGGTGATGATGTGATATTTGTAATTTCATTATGCTTTTACCTTTATGTATATGATTTATATATTTATAGGAAATGATGTGTACTGATACCTTTTTATGATTTCTATCTTGCAAGGTGCATATGAGAGTGGCCTGAGCTCTACCAGTGAGTGGCCACTAAGATAGTGCCTCCATTTTATGTAGAGGATGATATACTCTCAGAGTACATGCCCCTACCTTCTACAGGGCAACAAGAAAACCTCTTTAATTTTGTAGTGAGATTAAGCATGATATACGAGAGTGCCACTAGTCATGCCGATCGAGTTATAGCAAAGCTTTCAACACTTCAAACATCTCGAGGTTTGATTGACATTAAGACAAAGGATTCCCTATGGGCAGCGGTATTGAGGCTACAGGGGGAGCTAGCTAGGGTGTAGGAAGACAAGGATCAGATAGAGCGAGAGCGCATCAAGGCACTCATACGGGAGGCAAGAGTGGCTGGATTGGTGGGGGCCTATGAATTTCCATGAGAAAATCATGATCACATTCTACTATATCTTGACGAATGCCACCACCAGACCTTGAGGGGTCTAGCAGCCATAAAACCCACTAACATTGTATATATATGGACTCTCTCTCTCTCTCTCTCTCTCTCTCTCTCTTGTAAAAGCACAAACCTATGTCACACTTTATAAAGGAATCAACCAACAACAAAAAATTTCTGAACTTCAACCACATAAAAGTGGTCTTTATGTTTTAAATTTCAAGATGGTGTAAACTAATGAAATGTATAACTTTTGATGAACTTTATTCTTGTAATTTTTTAATTTTTAAAAATAAATTGTTTTCATTATATTTTTATCAATTTAAGGACAAAGTTTAGAATGTTGAAAATTTGAGAAAAATGTGACTTCACGAGCCATCAAGAAGAAAATTGAAAAAAAACTTCTTTTCTCCCTATTTTTTTTTCTCCAAATAGGTAACTTCAATATCTTGTGCATGGAAAAAAATTCAAATTTTGATGTAGATTTTTCTTGTAATAACGTTTTAAAGTCAAACTTATCAAAATTTGACAGTTTTTACGAGCCACCAACTATTTTCAATTTTTTTAATCATTTTCAAAAAAAAATTATACCCTTTTGAAGAGGACTCTCTCCTCTTCTGCCCCATATAATTTTAAAAAATATTATAACATGTTTTACTATTTTAATTTTTTTTCTAATCAACCTATTTTTTAATTTTAACAACCTACTTGCATTATTTTAAAAAATAAAATAAATTAAAACTAATCAAAATATTAGAAAAATTATATATTTGGATTCCCCACTCTTAGCTCTACAAAAGGTTATTTTTCTATTTTGTAGAAAAATCATTCTGACTAGAGAAATACTTAGTTAAAGTTGAAAGTTTCATAAAATTCTGAAAAATGCTGAGCTGGCTGCCAACTAGGATGCCAACTAGACACTTTCAACCAAAAGGGTTTCTATTGGAAGGGTTTTGGCCGAAACCCTTTCGATAGAAACTTTTCACATATAATATGCCAATTTGAAAGCCAAATTCAAAGTTTCGAAGGGAATTTTTTTTTTTTGGTTTTGGCCGAAACCTATTCATTTGAAACCTTGTGTGCCACATATATGCCACATGGTTTCAGCTGAAATCTATTCCGTCGAAAATCTTCTAGCTGAAAATAGTTGCTCATAACTATTTATTTGGTTGAAAGTGTGACATAAGTTTGTGCTTTTACCCACTCTCTATATATATATGAGAATTTTTTTCTGTTCTTTATGAGCTTATGTTGAATTAGATGTCAATGTGATTTATTAAATAATCCTTAAAATATCTAATAAATGTATCCATGATCTAATGTTTATGTGATCTAATTAAAACACTTAAGTTTACATTATATTCTACATTGTGATTGAGTATGCTATGTTAAATTAAATGCACTTTATGGTTTAATTTCAAGATATTGAATTCATATAAAGGATATAATCTAACACAACACACAATATGAATTTGACTAGTATACAAAATAAAGTAATCATTCAAACTAAGTTGAATAATCACCTTAGACTATAAGATACACCAAGATCATTTGTCAAAGAAGGAAGCAATCTGAGATAAAAATAGAACACTATCTACTTAATCTAACAACACTGCTTTAATACCATACTATTCAAAGAAAATGTTAGGTGTAATACTGATGCAAATGCATGGCATTGATAGGTTCTTTTAGAGGTGTAGCGTCCATTTATTTTAATGTATAAGCACTGGACCCATAATTTTCTTCAATTACATAAGGTCCTAGCTAATTAAGGCTAAATTTTCCTTTTTCATTCAAGGTGGCATTTACATTATGTTGATTCTCATACAACACTTGCCATCTTTATTAAATGAATGAGGGATGACATGATATTTATAACTACGTTGCATTATTTTGGAATAATCTTGAATATTCTCAAGATCATTTATACGCTGTTCATCAAGCATTTCAAGTTGATGCAATTTTTATTCTTTATAGGTGTTGTCGTCGATTAGCCCTGTAAGAGAAATTTATGAAGGAATTTCTAACTCTAAGGGCATTATTGCTTTGACACCATATTTACTGTAGATGTTCTAATACTTGTATGATAAGCCCAAAACACATAAGTTAGCTGAATGTGCCAATATTTATTATGCTTACTATTTTTCATGAGATTTGTTCAAGAGTCTTGTTAGTTGACTCCACTTGACCATTTGACTATGGGTAATATGGTGTTGAAAAGCAATGTTGAATATGAAATTTTTCCAAGAATCTCTTCACATAATTGATCTTAAATGGAGTTCCATTGTCCAAAACTAATGTGGAAGGAAGACCAAAGTGAGAAATAATGTGTTTCAATATGGAACAAAATATTGCATCAACTGTTGTGGAATAAAGAGGGATATATTCTACCCATTTTGTGAAGTAATCTATTGCAATAATTATAAAGGTATGTTCGATAGAAGAGGGTGGTGATATTTTTCCAATAAGATCCAATCCCCAAATTGAGAATAGCCAAATAGGAACTTGGGCATGAAGCTTGGAAGCAGAAACATGAATAAAATTGTTGTGTTCTTGACATTTATGACATTTATTAACATGGAAAAAATAATCTTGTTCCATATGTCTCGATAAATAACCTATACAGATTAACTTTTGCATGAAAAATCTTCCTCCAAAATTTCCTCCACAAGCACTTGCATGGGCTTCTTCAAGTGCTATAGGGATTTTGGATTGTTTAAGACATCTAAGAAATAAACCATTAAACGACCTTCTATATAGAACACTTGCTAAAATTATGTACTTAGATGTAAACTTTCAAACATGAGCTTGAGTGTTCTTAGTTGTAGGCTTAGGAAAGGTATCATTTTGTAAGTAATTGTATATCATTGCGTACCACTAACTAGAGTTTTTGACATTGATTACTAAAACTTCTTTATCTTTATCATCGATTGATGGTTCTAAGATTTTTTGGATTGTGAATGTGAAATCCAAAAAAGGGTCCTCAAGAGATACAAGGGAGGTGGCACTCGCCATTGCATCTGCATGTTGATTATCCTTTCGTGGTATGTTATAAATGGTATAAGATTCAAATTTTTCTAATAATATCATCGTGAGGTCCTTATATCAAATGATTTTATCATGTTTTTCTTGATATGGACCATTTATTTGTTTAATGACTAATAACAAATCATTGAATATGGAAATGTGTTGAATACCTAAGCCTAACATCACACGTATACCAAAAATTAAAGCTTCATACTTTCTAGTGTTATCATGCATATAAATTTTAGATAAAAGGATAAGGGAATAGTCTTTCTTGAGGGAGGAATAAATATAACACCAAATCTAGAGCTAGTTCGATACTTAGAGCCACAAAATTATAATTCCCATGTTTCTTTTTCTTTTTCGATAGTCAAGACACTTTCATCAAGGAAAGAGTCTATATTAGGTAATGATAGGGGAAAATTTGTTGCAAGTATGAAGGTGTTGTCATTGATGTCAACAAGAAGTCTACTAACTGGTGTTGTCATTTATGTCAACTATGGGATGAAGATATTGAGGATGTAGACATCCAAAAATAACATTATGCATTCCACTGTAACTAACATCATGCATTCATTTCTTCTACTAATCAATTAAAGCAATTTATTGATTTAATCCTAAGGTTCATCAAGCTTAATTAAATAAATCAAATTATTTAATTAAGTTCCTAAGGTTCTTCTTATTTGATTTAATAAATCAAACTGATTTAAAATCAAATATCAAATCCCTAAGTTAATTAATCTAAATTAATTGACTTCTAAATCATGATTAGCATTCTCTAGCTTTTGACTCAACTAGAGTCAAATCTAAACTCCTAACTAACCCACCCACTTGCATCAATAAATCAATTTATTGATTTATTAAAAAGAGTTATTTTCCCTCAATAACTCTCATCTTTGACTTTTTTGAACAAAGATTATTCCCCCAAAACCCTCAACAACGTGCATTTATTGACATTTTTCAAATTTGAATGGGCACATTGGCCAAAACTTGCACAAGCTTTGACCAATCCCATCATGCCAAGTGTCTCTATTCTATTGGAGGGGATTTAGTCCCACATTGGCTAAACTTGGCCTCTCTTCTCTCAACTTCTTCTATAAAAGCAATGCATCTTCTCTCATTTTACAACACACTTTGAAGGCATCAAAACTATAGGCAACTTGAGCTCATAGCAACTCATTGTCTATTTCATTTGGCTTAGAAAGGGATTGGGAAAGGGCTCTCTCACATCTTCATGGAGGGCACCAATCCACCATAGAATAGGTACATGGATAAAGGTTGAAATCAAGATGTTGACAACAAGGTTCAAACATCAAGATTGAAGTTGAAGGAACAAGGTTGACATCAAGGTTGAAACTAAAGGTGCTGGCATCAAGGTTGACATTGGAGATTGAAGTTGAAGGTTGACATCAAACGAAAACAAAGGCGAAGTGGAGTTAGAGATTATTTTTTTGAAACCAAAACTTAAAAAAAAAGCATTTTTTAATGCTTGTTTCAACAATCTTGGAGCTTTCACTTACTACCCTTTTTTTCTGTTTTTAGCTAACTCACCTTTCAATTTGGGCTTAAAATCAATCAATGACTTGATCTTTTCAAAGTTGGTTAAAATTGAATCTTAGATGCTTACTAGATTTCAATTTGGGATTAAAATTGAACAAGGCAACTTCACATTTCAATTGGTGCATTTAAAACGAACTCATCATTGCTTTGAGGAATTTAAAATTGAACATGTGTACTTTGTGTTTTGTAAACTTTTTTGCAAGGTAGTGTCATTTAAAAGGGCGTATGCGCTTCTCTCGCGCTTCACGGCGATCTTGAGAATCAAAAGTCTTTTTGATGACCCTAAGTTGCATAAAAGATTGCCTCCACACTTCAATTTGGGATCTAAAATTGAACAAATCATGCGAGTGTGAGCACGATATATTGTGGAGGTTCTCCCCTTTTTTTTTCAACGAGGGTTGTGTGAATGACGGGATATGTTAGCTCGCTATTGTTTATCTTAGAGGGCCTGCCTTGTGGGAAAAAGTACTCACCCAAGGGAACGACCCAACCGGGAACATGCTAAAGCCAAGCGACTTCCAACTGGTATATAAGTGTGGATTCTTGAGGAAAGTTCAAGAATCACGAGGATTATTCCGACGAGATGGACAGCAATGGACTCTCGCCGATGTTGGATAATCCCCCACGAACGGAATGCCCGAATTAGAACCCCTTGTTTAGAAATTGGCCAAAACCTTGTCTATCTTGTTGGTGCAAAAGGTCATGTCCTTTGAAGCCGCCCCACATAACATGCAGTCTTGTTGTGGAAATGGAAAGTATGCCATGGGAGATTCATGGGTACTAATGCTTGGCTGACCCGAATAAGTGAGTGCCGTGGAGGGGAGCCAGTGTAGTCAAGCATTTAGCCATTCGCACAAGATATGTGCAGCTGGATTTATCCAAGTGGGAACCCAACAAGGTATTGTCTCATCAACCTAAGAGTGTGAAAGTGCTTGGAAAAAACACATTGCTTGATCTTGAAAACATTTGGAAAACAAACATACACAAAAACCTTGAAATTTCAAACACCTTGTGGGGAACAAATGCCTATTGACGAACTTGCCCACTCTTGCTTTCCCTAGGAATCACATTCCTAGAGGTTTCTAAGTGTGCAAATTCTATCATCATTTGTTTCCAATAAGGATAAACATAAGGAACTTTTGCCCTATTTTCCTCGATTTCCACACAAAGGACATTGTGGGATGAGAAAGAGAATGAGACATTAGACATATAGTTTGAAAACCTAAGCAAGCAAGTGTCTTGGATAAAAAGAACCTCATTTAACCAAGATAAAAAGACAAATTGGATTACACATGTGTTTTCTAACATGATTTCCCGCAAGATCAAAATCCCAAAGCCAAAGTTCAAGAAGCTTAGTCTAAAAGCTCGTGAGGAACGTCTTGAGAGACTTTTCGAATTCAGGGAAAGATTGGTTTATAAATTTTATAGAAAAGCCTCAAGGAACAATCCAACATTATATGCATTTTATTGTCAACAAAATCCCGAATTGTTTCAAAGGTTTGCATTTCTCCCATAGGAAGTCAAGCGTGTTCTTCAACACCAAGGTTTTGTAGAAAGAGAGTCACATCTAGGTTAAGGTTCAAGATCAAAGTTGTCATTCCCATTCATTCATCCATCAAATCAAAGTCTCATTTCATCATCAAACCTTTTTGAGAACTCTAGAATCAAGCATCACACTAAACTTAGAGGGCTAAATCAACATCATCATATCTTGGCTTAACACACTTAGCCAACATAGTCTCAAATCATTGGACAAATTTTCTTTGAGATAACACAACTTCTTAAAGTCTATTAGTTCTCCAAAGCATTGGCATAACACACTTTGTCAATTCATCCATTTTTGTGCAAGTTCCCTTAGGATAACACAACTTCCTAGGGAAAACAACTTCACAACCAATCTTGTTTGACTTAACGCATCTAGTCAAATTATCACATTCAAATAAAATCAAAAGCCCTTTCAAAGTTTAGCACATACATTCAAAAAGTTTTCCAAAGGTTTCATTCACTCATCTCATCCATTTTAACCCATCACCATCATCACCATCTTTGATCTTTTAGCTACCCTAGTTCTTCTCTTTTTTGGACTTAAAGGATTAGGATCGAACAAATCCCTATTTTTATGGTCCAAACAAGATCTCAACACAAGAAGGACATGGAGAATATCAGAGACATATCAACTTCTATGGACATGAGTCATCTAAATATCGAAGTGAACCTAGCAAGATCAAGCAATCCCCCAAGCAACTCTCCCGTATCATCACAAAATCTTCAAGGGGAGAGTCATCAAGAGGACGACATAAATGAAGACATAGGGATGACACCAGAGGAAATCATGGAAATGATTCAAAATCCTAAGAACCATAAAATTGTTAGTGCTATGTTCAAATGCATAAATTCAATAGAAAGAGGAGGGGACATGCCCCCTCCCAACCTTAACACAAGCACTAGTGCAGTTGCATCCCCATTATCAAACATCAATCAAGAAGTACCTTGCGTCACCTCAATCATCACACCAACCTCCCCGATTGTGAACAAGGGGACTGCCATGTTCCAAGAATTGCAAGAACACCGCCTTGTTACTAATGAAGAAGCAATCATCACCCCTACATTTATTTCAAAAAACTCATTTCACCCTTACATCCCACTCACATTTCATAATCCTACTGGTTCATCCTCATTTCACGCCACACCAGCTTATCAATTGAACATACCAACTCCCCCACCGCATGAGGAAGTTGGTTTGCTTGGAACGATGGAAGCTATCAATCCTTTCTCTTTCCAAAGTGGTGCGTCATCCCTTCCTCCGCTTCCTTTCACATCTGCATCACCTCCTGGAATAGGTCTTCCACCTTTAACCATTGAAAATTTTGCTAATCCAAGCAATCCGACCACCACTTTGAACCCGCTTCTTTTGCCCATATCCTCACAACAAATCGCAAACATTCCTATCACCACGGTTAATGCATCTATTGGTCCTCAAGTCTCCCAAAGCATGCCTCATCAAGGACCAATTGTCTCAACCACCCCGCCCACAACCCAAGTCACAGTCACAACCACAATCCCTCCACCCGCCATGACAGTTGGCATGATTCCTGCTCCACCACCAATCCCACCGCCAAAGCACAACATGACCAATTCATTCTCCATTATGTTGCAAGCTGCACAGCAAGTTGCCTGCCAGAAGGCATTCCAAGCACAAGCCGCACAAGCGCAAGCACAAGCACAAGCTCAAGCTCAAGCACAAGCCGCACAAGCGCAAGCATAAGCACAAGCTCAAGCTCAAGCTCAAGCTCAAGTACAAGCTCAAGTTCAAGCACAAGCACAACCACAAGCACAAGCACAAGCGCAAGCTCAAGCCCAAGCTCAAGCTCAAGCCCAACAAAAGACACAAGCTCAATACCAAGCGCAATTGCAAGCAATCCACCTGCAAGCCTACCACCAAGCCCTGCAAGACTTTTAGGCACAACACCAAGCTAAACAAAAAGCTTTATTGGCACAACAACAGCTCGACCAACAACAAGCATTGTTGGAAAAACAACACCTAGACCAACAACAAGTGTTACTAGCTCAGCAACAACTTGAACAACAACAGGCTTCATGGGAACAACAGCAGATGGACCAACAGCAAGATCAACAACAAGCGTTGTTGGCACAAATGCAAGCTTACCAACAAGCCCTAAATGCACAACCAAGCTCGCAGCAAATGCATACCAGTACGCTCCCCACCCATCAAACACCTCCAACACCTCACCACTCATTCATCCTGCCCCCCAACCCAAGCAAGGATGTCGCAACACAGATCAAATTGCTTTCGCAGTAGGTGTTGGACTTGCAAGCAGGAAAAACCACAAGGACACCAGGAAACTTGTGCCCTTATCCGTTCAATAGAAGTCTCACCATGGTACCGTTTCCAAAGGGATTCGAGATCCCCAAATTCGATAAGTACAATGGAATAGGCAACCCTGAAAACCACGTCAGGGAATTTCAGGTGCACTGCATGGAAGTCGCATATGATGACACGTATCTAATGCGGCTCTTCCCCCAAAGCCTGACTGGTCCAGCTATGGAATGGTTTTCTCACCTACCCACAGGCATTAAAACATTCGAGAAAATTGTGGAGGCTTTCCTTAAAAATTACGCTTTTAATATGGGTGCGGATGTTAGTTTAGAAGAACTATCTGCACTCAAACAAAGAAGAGGAGAGTTATTTGCATCCTTCTTGCAAAGATGGCGATCCAAGGCCAATCAAAGCAAGTGGGCCATGCCAGAGGAACAACAAGTTTGCACCATCATAGCCAACTTAGATGAAAACCTGGTGTTCTACCTAAAAATGCAGTGCATCACATCTTACGATCAACTAATTCCAAAGGCGCTCAACATCGAAAGAGCCCTTGCTGCGCGAGGAGGCGCACCTACATTCACTCCACCGCAGGATAATCACCCATCCAACAACTACAATGATAAACCTCGAACATGGTCGAGGAACAAAAATATCACGAACGACGGCGTGGTTGATGCTAAGGTAGTCATCAGTGCTCCTAAACAAAATACCCAAAATCATCATCATCCGCAAACTCATAACCACAACAATGTACAAGCTAATGTGGTAGTAGCACAGTCACAACCACCTTCCACTAGCCAAGTCAACAATGTGGGTAATCAAGGAGGACCACCTCCCCGCAACAAGTTTCCCCCCAAGAGGAAGTTCATAGCCCTTGGCGAATCGATTGAGTCTGTCATGAAGAAATTGGTCAAAGAAAACCTAATCAAAATTTCTAACTCCGAACAATACACAGAGCCCATGACCAAACCGCCATGGTACAACGAGAATCTCCTGTGTGACTTCCACAAAGTTAAAGGACACACCATCGCCAACTGCATGAGACTCAAGAATATCATCCAAGACCTCATCGAGGATAAGGTCATCAACATCGAGCAGCCGGCCGGAAACCAAGACCTAAAAATCTACACGAATCCGATGCCGAATCATAATCAGGGAAATAACCAAGGGAATAATAAGGGTAAACAAAAGTATGCTAGTGCTAATCTAGTATACGAGGAGATAGTCGGATGTGTCGACGAGTTGGTCACTGTCATAAATATCAAGGGAACCAACAATGACTGTGGAGTCACCACACGAGGCGGAAAAGTCACCATTGCCGGGGCACCTACTAAGACCCCCATGACCAACACAAAGGTTGTCCCCTATGATTACAATGTAATTGACCAACTGAAGAGAACACCCACACAAATATCCATCATGGAATTACTAAAAATCTCCACCGCTCATCGACAGATCCTGGATGAAGCACTAGCTGCCTCTACCGTCACTGCTACCCTTGACACAGAGCAATTTCAGGCTATGGTAGGTAACATCGTTACCCCGAATCTCATCACATTTTTCGGACCAAGATTTCCCCCCACAGCCATCTCATAACCGGGCACTTCACCTCCAAATCCTAGTTCATAAAAAGAAAGTCAAGCGAGTCCTGGTAGATGGTGGTGCAGGTCTTAATATTTGTTCTCTAAAACTTATAAAGAAATTGGGATTCACCGAGGATTCCATCAATAAAACAAAAGTATCACCATAAGAGCATATGATGACCAAGAAAGAGTGTCTCAGGGCACTATCAAGATCCCCATCCAAGTGGGGCCAACAACCATGGAAACAACTTGTCAAGTTCTTGACCTTGATTTTCCATACAACATCCTCCTGGGACGCCCATGGATACACGGAATGAAGGCAGTGGCCTCAACCTATCATCAGTGCATTAAGTTCTCATATCAAAACGAGGAGGTTACCATATATGGGGATCCCGAACCCTTCGCCTATTGGAAAAACTTGGAAGCCAAGTTTTACAAGATCCCTCAAGTACCTAAAAATGATGAAGGACCATCCACTTCATACATAGACCCAGCTAATCTCGCCTCCACTTCTGCGACAGAGACACCCGCCATCCCCGACATATCCGAGATCAAGAACATGATACAGGACAATGGATGCAGTGATTATAGAATGAAGAGAAATGCTTTTGTTGTAGGAGAGTTACCACAATCTCCTAGATCACATGGGCAACCACAATTGACTCAAACACCTGTCCGCACTAGAACAAAACCCTCTGGATTCCACAGTTGGGGGGATCTCAATCAAGAAAATGTGGACGAGGAGGACATCACAAACACTCTGTACTAAGATGAAAGACCCACTCCCACCCTACCCATGGAGGAAACAAACAGAGGGTTACAAATGATGTTCGGCATGGGCTATAACAGGAATGAAAGCCTAGGAAGAAATAGTGATGGACGGTTGGAGCCCATCATTGTAGAAAGAAGAACGCAGAACGTTGGCCTCGGCTGTACCCCTCCGAGTATAACTGTGCGTGGCAGAAGTGTTCCTAATAGGGCAGTCAGGTCCTCTCCTCGGGTCTCGACAACTAATCTTAGATTACCCGTGTCCACAGGCCCACCTCTCGATAACTTCACATTTGACATAACTGACGTTTGTAGCAGCAGTGATGACAATGACACCATAGGTGGCCTACCTAGGCTCTTTGAAGATTCCACCTTATTGATGATTAGTGTCTCACCCGCTGAGCCAATCCAACAAACCCACCAAATCCACTTAGTATACCCCCAACTCATCGATCACGACCAACGGGGACCGCCGATTCTAGACTCATTTGAAAACAATGAGGCTCTCTCCGAATTCATGGGACTAAGGGATACTGTTCCATGTGGAGATCACAAGGAAGGATTTGATATCACTCTAGACACACAAGCATACTATGGGGAGACGATTGAGTCTTTCAGTCGCAAAAGAAAAAGATCGAGAATAAGCTCAGAGTTATTGAGTGAAAACCACACTGTGACACTCTCTAACCATAAAATAGTAAAAATAAAGGACGCATCCAATGGCGAAAACCTCTCTGAGGCACCAGAGGATGAAGGATTCAATCTCCCCCTTACTGCTCTACACCAGGAGAAGTCAACAGTATTGGCAGAACAGTGCAACCCGGTCAACTTAGGAGCAGAATCAGAACCACAAATTACCTTCTATGCAGAATCCCTCCTAGAAGAAGAACAAAAACTACTAGCAGCTTTCCTAAAGGAGAGAAAGGTAAATTTTGCATGGACCTATGCAGACATGCCAGGCCTGGATCCTGAAGTAGTAGTGCATCATTTGGCCATTCACCCCGGAGCAAAACCAGTCAGACAGAAGCTAAGGAAGATGCACCCACAAATAGCCTTGCTTGTAAAGATTGAGTTACAGAAACTTCTGGATGTTGGCTTCATACGCCCGATTGACTATCCAGAATGGGTATCTAACCTAGTACCAATCTCAAAACCGAAAGGGGGCATCCGCATCTGCACTGATTTCAGAGACCTAAACAAAGCATGTCCCAAGGATGACTTTCCACTACCCAACATTGACATGATAGTGGATATGACGGCCGGACATGAGATGCTTTCCCTAATGGATGGTTTCTCGGGGTACAATCAGATATTGATCGCAAAAGAAGACCAACACAAGACAGCATTCACATGTCCATGGGGCACCTACTGTTGGAAGGTAATGCCATTTGGGTTGAAGAATGTAGGAGCTACCTACCAAAGAGCCATGACATTAATCTTCCACGACATGATCCACAAAACAGTCGAAGATTATGTAGATGACATACTTGCTAAATCAAAGAAGAGACAAGACCATATAGCAACGCTAAGTGCTATCTTTGACAGGCTCGAACAATATAAGGTTAGACTCAACCCGAAGAAGTGTGTCTTTGGGGTGCAATCAGGGAAGCTGCTAGGATACATAGTTTCAATGAGAGGGATAGAGGTGGACCTTGCAAAGGTAAAAGCAATCCTTGAAATGAAAGCACCAAGAACGTTGAAACAACTAAGAGGATTGCAAGGAAGACTCCAGTCCATCCGAAGATTCATAGCACAATTGGCAGATAAACAGATTGCCTATTCACACCTACTTCACAAGGGAATAGCTTTCAGATGGGATGACAAATGCGAGCAAGCATTCAACAAAATAAAAGAATATCTACTTACACCACCTGTATTGATGCCACCAATTGTGGGGAAATCACTAATCCTATATATCTCTGCAACAACAACCGCCCTGGGGCCCCTTTTAGCCCAACATGATGAAAAGGGAACTGAGCGGGCTATCTACTACATCAGCAGAACAATGGTGGGACATGAGCTCAATTACACGTCAATAGAGAAAGCTTGCCTAGCATTGGTATTTGCGGCTTAGAAATTCAGACACTACATGCTAGCGCACCAAATCAAGTTGATTGCCAAAATAGACCCTCTAAAGTACCTATTGACAAAAGCAACACTTACAGGTAGAATGGCTAAGTGGGTAATGATATTATCTGAACATGATATCGAGTATGTAGAACGAAAAGCCATAAAAGGACAAGTCATTGCGGATCAGCTGGTAGAAGCTCCCCTCTACACAGATAATCCACTCATTTCAGAATTCCCAGATGAGTCCCTTTTTAACCTTGATGCAACAGACCACTGGAAGCTATACTTTGATGGCTCTCACACACAACATGGGTCAGGAGCTGGTGTATTTTTCATCACACCGCAAGGAGACTGCATACCTAGATCATACAAACTGGCATTCCCTTGTACAAACAATATAGCAGAATATGAGGCTTTGACCATAGGACTCAAGATTGCAGCACAATGGCGAATCATGGCACTAAATTCTATGGCGACTCGCAACTTATCATCAACCAAGTCAATGGCGAATACCAAACCAAGGATGATAAGCTCACACCATACAAGAAGGTGGTAGAAAGCCTCAAGGAATCTTTCATCGATATTACCTTTGAGCAGATACCAAGGACAAACAACAGAGCGGCTGATGCAATGGCGACAATTGGATCCTTACTCGACATCCCTCATAATGTCTCAAAACATGAATTCCTCGTAGAGCAGCTTCTCATACCCACATTCGAGGTACCAGAGTCAGAATACGCATGTGAACTCATTGGTCCCGGTGATCTTTGGTATCATGATATATACACCTACCTAAAGTTAGGAATCCTCCCCACTGACGTCACCCCGAACCTAAAACGCACTTTCATCAAAAGAACTTCACGATTCGTCAGCCTAAGAGAGACCCTCTTCCGTAGGAGTACCGATGGAACCCTGTTACGTTGTTTAAAACCCGAGGAAGCCCTGACTGCTCTAACTGAGGTACACAATGGCACGTGTGGGTCACACTCAAGTGGTATGACCTTGGCTAAAAAGTTGCTAAGAACAGGGTACTACTGGCCGACGATGGAAAAGAGGCACACAATTTTGTCAGAAAATGCTTGCAATGCCAACAGCATGGAGATCTTATTCATGCACCAGCTCAAGAACTGCATCCTATTGTTACACCTTGGCCCTTTTCACAATGGGGGCTTGATCTCATTGGTAAAATATCACCCACCTCATCCAATGGCCATAAATTCATGATCACCGCCACCGAATACTTCACTAAGTGGGTCGAAGTAATTCCCATGACCTACATCACCGAAAAGCAGATATCCAAGTTTATCCTGAATTACCTCATTTGTCGGTACGGTGTCCCCCAATCCATTATCTCTGATAATGGGACACCCTTCAAGAATCAAGATGTCCGTGACTTATGTGAAAAATTCAAAATCAAGCATCGCTTTTCCACACCATATTATCCACAAGGCAATGGCCAAGCAGAAGCTACAAATAAAACCATTTTGAAAATCCTCAAGAAAACAGTCAATGACTCTGGTCGTGACTGGCATCTGCAGTTAAATCCCGCCTTATGGGCCTACCGCACTAGCATCCGCACACCAACAGGTGCCACCCCATTCTCTCTGGTCTACGGATCAGAGGCCATACTCCCCATTGAGATCGAGCTCCCATCACTAAGGATATCACCGCAAAACCTTATCA